>CM042441.1:23502231-23809731 GCA_023631565.1 Gymnocephalus cernua
CCCCTCAGGGGGGCGGCAAAGATCACAGGGTAAGGGTGCTCCGATCGATCGGCCACCGATCGGTATCGGCCGATAATGGCTTTAAATAGTTTGATCGGTGGTCTCCATAAAGGCCGATCAGATAGGCCGATCAGATGACGCACTACCACGGATGTATTAAGAGCGCACTACTCCTGAGAACATTTTCAAAATGGCGGCGTCCCTACATTCAGCGGTCTGGCAGTTCTACAAGGTGTCTGAACGGTGGCAGAACAGCAGTTGGCCCGCGGCCGGCCGCGGAAACGAAGACGCTAGGAAGACGGCTACTGCTTTTAAAAAGCGGCTGCCACCGGTGGTGCTCCGGCAAACGTGTTTGTGATTTCATCATTCTGACGCTTCTACTGCCTCTGGAGCACCGCTGGTGGTCCGCCGACTCGTTGCTATCTGGGAAAAAGACAATACACTAGCGAGTAGCAACGTGTGTACCGAGGAAATACCACGAGGAGGAAAGCTCCAGAGACATTTAACACCACCAACCTCATCAGACATTTGAAGGTTAGTCACAGAAAGGAGGATGAGGAGTTTTCAAAGTTAGCTAACGCTAAGGCAGAGCCGCCGCTCAAACAGCTGTTTCTCCGTGTGTGTGTGTGTGTGTGTGTGTGTGTGTGTGTGTGTGTGTGTGTGTGTGTGTGTGTGTGTGTGTGTGTGACTGACTGACTGTGTGTGTCGGTGTGTGTGTGTGTGACTGACTGTGTGTGCTGAAGAAATGTGCAGTGATTGAAAGGACATTTTTTAGATTTTGAGCTAGGATAGAAAGCCAAACAGTTCCTGATACATTCTCTAAACATGTGTGACTGTTATGTAATGGCGTAATTTTCAGTTCATAAAAGGGATCGGTGATCGGTGATCGGTATCGGCCGATACGTCTGCCAGCAATCGGTGATCGGTGATCGGCCCCAAAAATCCTGATCGGAGCACCCTTATCACAGGGGGTGAGTAAGTCTTTATCTGGTTGGAGGTTGAGGTAAAACAATATATATATATATTTGCACATGTTAAACAAATTATGATAATACACTAGAATATATAATGTATACAAAAGTCTGTATAAAAATTATGTATTTTTGTTCTCGCTTAAAATTTAAGGCAGGCTACTTAGTAGGCCAAACCTCCGGGACCTCTTAAAGCGTAACCCAGGATTTCCACAGGCTGCGTAACTGTTGCGGAACGTCTCCGCTGCGGAACGTCTGCGTGGTCCGCCGTCCGTCAATACCAACCGGATCCGGAGTTGTTGCGGAACGGCTGCGGCCAGGACTGACAGCTGTAGTCACGAGGACCCACTAGATCTCGCGAATTCACGCAGAATAGAACCACAAAACCACCAACAGTTTGTTTCTATTCCGAGGAGTAGAGAGGAAACAACTCCGTGCCGTGTTTTCAAGGTGTAGTGGAGAGAAATATGATCCTTCGTGAGCACGGTGTATTTTATTTTGAAAGTTAACCGGATGTTTTATTTTGTTTCTGTGCTCGACTTCCTGTCCCGCACTATCTGCCGTGTGGTGAATTGCTGCGGAGCTCTCCGGCGTCCGGCAAAAATAGAAGCTCTGCGTATCTGATGCGCAGGGCTGCAGACCGCCGGAGCTGTGCCGGAGTCGGAACGCAGACGTTATGCAGCTGGTGGAAATACACACGTTGACTTTAATGGAAACCGATTGACTCCGCCGACGTTCCGGAGCCGTTCCGCAGTAGTTACGCAGCCTGTGGAAATCCTGGGTAACTCTTGCCAAAATGCATCCTAGGGTATTTTTGTGAATGTAAGCGAGTCAAATTTTAGCTTAAAAGCATATTTAGGACCGAATCGCCATTTTTAAGATTTACCGTATTCTCATTTTTGGGTCAAATGGCCTTTTGAATGGGAGAACTAGGGGCACTCTCTTGCTAGCATCAAAATAACTATTTTCGAAACACTAAGAAGGCTCGACATAACATGAAACTTTGGTTCAAGTATCACCAGGGGCTCTACACCTTAACACAAGCATTGACAACATTCCTTGTGTACAAAGATTCACTAAAAAGAAAGTTTTTGAACAACTCATGTAGCAGTTTTCCTGCCGCTGCCATATTATCAGTCCAAACGAGTTGATTTCCGGATGCGGAATGAACGGACTCCATAGGAGGAAATATCGTTCTTATATGAGGCTCCTTTTTCAACTAAAAGGTCAATGTTGTTTTTTTACAAACGACAAAACAAAAAATCATCCGTGCATTTATATGGAACTAAGCTTTAGGAGCTTTCCATCTTTACTCTCTCCTCCCTGTTACGTCGCATTCGGAAATCAACTAGTTTTGACTGATAATATGATAATATGACGCTAATGTCTGATTACTCCACATTGTCATTGTGATATTTTGTGATTACATTCTGAATCTGCCCCGTTCTCTGTCAGGTAAATACAGTAGTAGGCTACAATGTCTTCCTACACTGTAAGTCAGTAGTAGGCTATACAGTGGAGTTAGATATATTAAGTGGTTTGGGGTCCTTCTGTAAGTAATTTTGGGGTACAATTTGGTTTTGAAGAATTCTACAAACAGCAATACCACAGGCCAGGCAATCGCCCGTTCCACACAGGCACATTTTTAATGGGCTCTGTACTAGTTTATAATAAAACATCAGATTGAGATTGTATAAACTACATGTATTTTGTGTGCAAAAAATCTTAATTTGTAAAGTAACAAGTAACTAAAGCTGTCGGATTAATGTAGTGGAGTAAAAAGTACAATATTTCTCTCTGAAATGTAGCGGAGTAGAAGAAGAAAGTGGCATGAAAACAAAAGACTCGAGTAAAGTACAAGTACCTCAACATTTAAAACTACTGGAGTAATTTTACACGCCTGTGTAAAATCTCTACCATAGCAGGATTTGCAAAAGTCTATTTGTAGGAATCAATTAAACAAACTGAATCCCCCGGGATCCAAAGGAAGAAAGGATAGTTCTCATTAATGTGTCTTGCAGTGTGCTTCTGTATAATTAGACCATCACTCTCCCTGACTGCAGTCCCATTTTGGATGTGTGTGTATTTTGACGTTGATTATTTCACCGGTCTGTTATTAGCTGCCTAACCATGCTTCAACATGTCAGCTCAAGACCTGTAGACACATTAAGCAGAGCTCAGGACTGCATGGACATGTCCCTGTGCTGCAGTTATACGACCATTAGTTCCACTGTTTTGCCTGCATGGTGTAAATAGTGTTTGGCTTAATGTCTTATTACCCAGATTCTGACAGAGAGGAACATTTACTTCTTCTCATATTTGGTTTGTCTGACACATCCTTACAGTAAATTGAGAAGCATCTATCCGGCCAACCCAAGAAATGTAAAATAATTAAAAAAAATGTTTGTTATCTCACCTCTTCCTGTTCTCTTCTCTTCCAGCGCAGCTGAGCGTTGGCCGCCGCCATCGCCTCAATCACAAACGTGGTGGTCATGTAGCTGGTGAAGGGAGAGGAACGAACAGGTTAACAAGAGGCTTTTAATGACACAGAAATCAAGTATGACTGGTTGTGAAGTGTAGAAATTGTTAAATCGTTTTTCAGGCCTTGACCATTGCAACACAATGTTGGAAACTATGGTTTGTTTGTTTGTTAGTTGGATCCATTAAAGCTTCTCAGTAAAATGCTGACGGTTACCTGTTGCTTTAAGTGAAAACACGTTCATGTAGATGTCAAAAATATAGTTAATTTAACCCTCTTGTTGTCCTTTTGACACTTTTTTGTTTTAAGATTATTTTTTGGGCTTTTCCGCCCTTAATTTGACAGGACAGCTAGGTGAGAATGGGGAAAGAGAGAGAGAGGGAACACATGCAGGAAATCATCACAGGTCGGACCCTTGACCCCTGCGTCGCGGCACAAACCTCCAAGTATATGTGCGCTCGCTCTGCCCACTGAGGCAACTCGCCCACAAATTTGACCCATTTTCAACTAGTTTCTATATCAGAAATTTCTTTCAACCAAATTGTCAACAAAAATAACGTGGATTGTTCCATATGACGCTCTTCACAAGTAAAATACATGATCTGTTTACTACGTTCATTGAATTTGGGTGTTTTATTTAATTTATAGCATTTGAAGAAAATTGATAAAAGAACGTCGAAAAAAGTAACAAAAAATGTTGAAAAAAAATAACGTCAAATAAAGAGCAGAAAAAAAGAAGAAGGAAAAAAAAAAGAAAAAAATCGACAAAAACATCAGGAACGAATCGCTTCAAAAACGTCGACAAAAGTGTCGAAAAAAACCAAAAGTTTTGATTTCAAATTTTGACCCAGAAAAACTAAAAGTTGCACGGTCGTCAGGAAGACAACACAAGGGTTAAACCTGCAATCACTGATTTGTTGGTTCACAATTAGTGAACACCAACTGCCTCTTCCTGAGGGAAACATCTGTCTCTTTAGCTGCTAAATGCTATGTTCACCTATGCTATGTACCACCGACACCTTTCACATTGATTTTTTATTTTATTAAAATATTGATTATGGGATCTTTAAATACTGAAAATAGAAAGATATGAGATGATACATTTTCACATATAAGCATGTTTTCTGTTGAAGATTTTTTTTTTTTTTACTTTGCGATAATTGAACGAATCATTGTAAACCTTTTTATATCGGTTTTATTACAATTATGTTTAACGGCATCTAAAGTTTTACTTGACCACAATTCATATTTGGCTGGTAGTGAGAAACTGGCTACACACACAGCACATACTGAATGCCTTTTATTTGACCTCACCTTCTAAAACTTAGCAATATGTGAGCAATGAATTCATCAACTCTTCCTACACCTCTCAACATATCAACGATTTTGTTACTTTAGGACCAGCTCATGCAGCATGCATAAGTTAAAACAATCTTTTTTTACAATTACAAATAAAAGTTGTGCTTTATGTGGTTGATGGTGATGGCATGTGGCAAAGGCTACGTTCAGACTGCAGGCAAAAGTGGCCCAAATCAGATGTTTTTTGGGGTCAAGTGACCAGGTCAGACTTCTTCAGAAGTAGTGTGAACACTCAAATCTTGCCCAGATCTGATTTTTTTCAAATCAGATTTCCATATGTGTATATTTATATGTATTATATATATGTGGTCCTTAATCTAGTCTATTCATGAGTCATGAGTCTCGGCAAAAGGACAACACAACTCCCGACATCCCAGGAGACCAGCTCACTGTCCAACGCCTGCACACTGGCCAGCAGAACGCCCAGCAGAGAAGATCACAGTCGGGGGTTTAATTCCCCTGTGCCCCCTCTGATGTAGAGACGGACACAGAGATGGTCTTGCTTGTCCACCTAGTCGGTATTGTGGCCATAGGTCATAGCTGATAGCCATCTTCCCCTTTTCTCTGTGTTTACATTTAGAAACTTCGACCGGCTAGGTCAGCAGTCAGCAGGAGACTGGTGAGTAGATTTCCCTATCATGATAAGCAACTCATTGTCATGAGATGGCCGCAGATATGGTCGTTAGCTTGAGCTCATCTTCTCCATCTCTCCTCTGTGATTACTTCATCGGCCAGCTGGCTAGCAAGCCCATGCTCACAGAGTCGGCAGGAGACTGGCCAGCTGATTTCCCCGCTACGTTCACACCGCAAGTCTTAATGCTTAATTCAGACTTTTTGCTCAGATCCGATTTTTTGTTCGGCTGTTCACATTACCTTTTAAAATGTGGCCTATATCAGATTCCAGTGTGAACGGTTTGCGGTTTAGAACTGACCCGCATGAGAACAAAGACATCAGACGCAGCACTAAAGTTACAGGTTATGGAGGAAGTAAGCATTTTCGCTTTTATTTCAAAATGTTTGTGTAATGGTGGCCGTAACATTTATGAGCAGGTGCTGAGGAGGAGAAGAATGAAGAGGAAGAGAGACAAATTGGCTATTTTGGCCTTTTGCGGGGTTCTGTGTCTGTGTCTAGGGCTAACTCCCGCCAGCGCATAATTGTGACAAATGTCGATGTAGATTGACGTAAATGTTGCATCAAATCCGCCTTGGTTGTTCACACACAAAAAAAAAAAAAAATATATATATATATATGGAAATCTGATTTGAAAAAATCAGATCTGGGCAAGATTTGAGTGGTCACTTGACCCCCCAAAAAAATCTGATTTGGGCCACTTTTGCCTGCAGTCTGAACGTAGCCTTTGCCACATGCCATCACCATCAACCACATAAAGCACAACTTTTATTTGTAAAATAGACAATTCAACATTTTTTAATTTTTGCACAGCTGATGGAGAGGCAACTTTCCCCGTCTTCTAGAACCTAAAACTTGTATATTGATTCTGAATATAAACTAGAAAAGAAGGCAGTTGGTTGTTTATGTTGTCTCTGTTATTGCATGTGGGAAATGGTAAGGAGGTCGGGTAGAACAAAACTTACCTCATAAATCCTAAAAAGGCGATGAGTGATAAACTAACCACCCAACCGGCTGTAGCAAAGGCTTTGGGCATCGTCAAAGCTCCTGTTCCCACAATCAGATTGAACATATACACCAGCCCCACCTGGAGAAGACATCAGCAGGATGACAGGCATAAGACATCTTCAAGTATAATATTGCTGCTGACATTCAGCAATGATTTCATTTTCTGTTGTATTATACTTGCTTAAAGTGCTCATATTATTGGGCATATTAAAAGGCTTTTTCCCTTTCCTTTATTGTGTTATATATCTTTTTATGCATGTTATAAGTTTATAAACTGAAAAAGCCCAAAGTCCCCCCCAAAGGGACTTACCATCTCCAACAGAAAACACTGTTCACAAACTGCTCCAAACAGCTCTGTTGTAGTCCAGCCTTTACTTCAGAGACAAACGTGGTTACTTTGTAACACACGTTATAATGCTCGCCTAGCTGCCAGCGTGGCACGACCTCATACTCTGCTTCTGACTGGCTAGTAGTCCTTACCTAGCTACTGCGCATGTGCGACTCCCAACAAAGATGGAACAGAAGTGAGATGTCTCACTCTGTAGCTAAAACAGAGAGCTCAACACACAGGGTGAAAAGAGGAGCTGCAGCAATGTGCAGTACAACAAAATATGGTGTTTTTCTGAAAATGAAACCATGTAAACCTATTCTGATATAACCTCTAAATACAATTATGAACCTGAAGATGAGCATAATATGAGCACTTTAAATGCTAAATCTCAAGCACTACAGTATTAGGTGTTCCTCAGGTTGATAAAGATCAGACTACTTGCTGAATTATTCAACCCTTGTCATGAATGACAACTGGGCTACTTAGGTAGCACTGACTCCTATCTGGAAGCAGAGTGCTTCAATGATTCAAAGCTTTAGCTGGAAAAAAAGATAAAGAACTTAACTTTGTGGAAATGTCATGCTGACGTTTGCACTGTGTGAATTAAATGAGTTGTCAAAACTGAGTTCAGACCATAAAGACGCCTGCTATGTAAAAAGAATGATGTGTAAGCAATTTAACTTCCTCTTTATTCTTGCACTGCACACTTTTCACATGCACCATCCCTTCTCAAAAATGCATTAGCCTACTCATTTGACTACCCAAAGAAAGTTTCACTTGAAAAATGTTTACGAAGTGTTTAAAACATAATGAGCAGTGAAAATCAGTAGCTCACAAACACAAGGTAATGGTTAAAGTACCTGCAAGTAATCAGAGAAGAATACTACAACTTCTTTACCTCAGAGCTCTAACCGTAAACTGTGATATAACTTTTTAACTGCTGCAATCGTGAGGACTTTGCATTCAAAATGTATCCACTGCAGCTCCTAGCTACCGAAACATAGGGCTGGGTGATATGGAGAAAATCATATATCGCAATATTCTTGTCCTAATACCTCAATGTCAATATTGTGGCGATATTATAGGGTTGACAATTGGTGCTTTAACAAAATATCTTCACAAGGAGATTTAAGATAAATAATCTTCAGTAATGTAGATATAATGACTAAGTGGGTAAAGGTAAAAATAATAGAAGAGCTAGAACAGTCTGGTAACAGAAAATGACATCACTTTACTGTAATGCAGCCTTTCAAACCAGGAAAAGACAACACTTAAGCCATTACGATATTAGGATTTCCAAAATCTAAGACGATATCTAGTCTCATATCACGATATCAATATAATATCAATATATTGCCCAGCCCTACCGAAACATTTAATTTATTGACAACTCAGTTTGTACAGAGCTCTTCCTTTACAGTGAAAAGGACAGTTAAATGCATGTCTGTGCTTAAATAATAATTTAAAAAAAGAATTAACCACAGCATCCTGCATGATACTCACAAAAGGGGAGTAGGGTTCCCCGCTCTCTGTAATTCCACCTGCCATGGTTGATGACACAGGTCCTCACCTAAAGAAAAACAACAGCTGTTACTACAACAACAACAACAGTAGTGATAGCCTGTTCTATCACTTTCATTTCTTATTCAAATTTACTTTACTGGCATCAAAATGAAGTAAAGTATTGCTAAAACCGGTTGTTCAAGGTCTATAATGTAAAAATAAATATTGGGGAAGAAAAGATGTTTTAAAAAGTGGATGATCCGTTTTCTCTTGCACTGAAAAAGAACTCCAATCACATATCTTGCAATTTAGTATTTACATTACCGTTGACAAAAGAAACGCGCTTATACTAGACACCATTCAAGATATGTCTTACTCTTTAAGGACCACTTTTCAATTCGGCATATACATGATTCACATAGCACTACATATTTCCATTGAAAAACGTCTTTTACCAAATGTCTACCGACCACTAGTTCGCTTAGAAAACAGCTATTATTTTCATTTGATTCAGGGCAGTGTTTTATTCATTTATGGACTACAGAATGCATGTCATTATTGAAAGTCATTATTGAAAACAAAATGTAAACACTTAATTCTCACCTTACTTCTTCCCAGTGTATCTTGCTAAATTAGATGCTAGCAGGATGCTCCAAGCTGTCATGTGGATCACTAGCTAGCTGGAAAAAACGCAGAACTTTACCACCTAGCTAACACGAGCTGTTGTCGTTGTAAGATAGTTAGAGGGAAGTCAATGTGAACCAAATGTTTGGAGAAAAACGCCTCTCACTGGGCTAGCACGGCTCTAGCTAACTGAAGCAGTAAACTAAACAACCTGCTGTCAGCTGACCTCCCTCTAAGATAAACTCGCACTTCCTGTATTAGCTTTCAAAGTAAAACCTTCTCTGTCGAACATTAAAGGTTGATATGAGAAAGCTTTTATTATGAAGGCTCAATGGTGTTGTTACATGGAAAAAAATCAGAATCAGAAAAGGATTTATTGCCAAATAAGTAGCACTTACGAGGAATTTGCCTTGGTTGTTGGTGCATACATAAACATATTTAACATTAATATGAAATAAAGAAAAAATAAATACAGAAACCAATAACACATACATATAACTTTTTAACGTTAAAGCTATAGTGCATAGTAGTCTCCCCCATGAGGAATTCTAAGTAATGACAACCATTCTGTAGGCGCGTCCACGTGATACAAGCCTTCCGTGACTGCGCACCGCCCCCCACCCTTCCTCCACGCAGTTGCTAGTAGCCAAGGAGGACACGGAGGATTAAAAAAAAACATGATGGACTCTTCAGAAGAGGTAATTATTTTCACTCGAGTTTCTGCGAACGAAAGTCGCCGGACGACACAATCTTCTGAACACAGTCATACTGAAAAATACAGAGAGAGTTGTGTGGATCTGATAGTCTTAATTAGCTTTGTAGCAACTCATTTGGCAATGGCTTGAACGTAATGGACGTTCATTATTATAAAAAAGTTATGCACTAAAGCTTTAAGAAAAAAGAGGCTGTATGGATTAGTGCAGGATATGCAAAAATGTGCAGGGATGTATAAAAGTTCAGGATATCTCACAAAAGTGAGTACACACCTCACATTTTAGTAAATATGTCATTATATCTTTTAATGGGACAACACTGAAGAAATTACACTTTGCTACAATGTAAAGTATTAAGTGTAGGCCTACAGCTTGTATAACAGTGTAAATGTGCTGTCCCCTCAAAATAAGTCAACACACAGCCAGTAATGTCTAAACGGCAACAAAAGTGAGTACACCCCTATGTTAAATTCCCATAGAGGCAGGCAGATTTTTATTTTTAAAGGCCAGTTATTTCATGGATCCAGGATATTATGCATCCTGATAAAGTTCCCTTGGCCTTTGGAATTAAAATAGCCCCACATCACATACCCTTCACCATACCTAGAGATTGGCATGGTTTTATGTCTGTTAGCTTAAAAGCTGGTTTAATTTGCATTGAGAGATGATTTTATGGAAAGTACCCCATGCCAATCTCTAGGTATGGTGAAGAGTATGTGATGATGTGGGGCTATTAAAATTCCAAAGGCCAAGGGAACTTTATCAGGATGTATAGTATCCTGGATCCATGAAATAACTGGCCTTTACAAATAAAAATCTGCCTGCCTCTATGGTAATTTAACATAGGGGTGTACTCACTTTTGTTGCCAGCGGTTTAGACATTAATGTCTGTGTGTTGAGTTATTTTGAGGGGACAGCACATTTACACTGTTACATAAGCTGTAGACTTAATACTTTACATTGTAGCAAAGTGTAATTTCTTCAGTGTTGTCCCATTAAAAGATATAATGAAATATTTACTAAAATGTGAGGGGTGTACTCACTTTTGTGAGATACTGTGTATATAATGTGCAGAGAACAGGTAGGCTACTGTATATGGTCCAGGATTAAGGGGAGGATTTCAACAGCTGCACCAGTTTCGTCACATAAACACTAAAACAGAGAAGAGCTTTTCAAAGTGCTCCCACCTTTGTTGGCTGGCTCCTCATCCCACTCTCTAGCCCTTTCAAGTCTAAGCTGTCCTGTACAAATAAAGGCCTAAAATACCACAACAAAAATTTATGATTGTGTTTCTGTGAATTATCTGTGCCTCCTCTCATATGCTTAAAGTGTATGTTTATTTTATATGAACAGGTCCTCTCTTGAAAAAGATATATCTGATCTTAATGAGACTACCCGTTTTAATTAAAGAATGAAATACATAAATAAATAAATAAATACATATTATCTTATATGCTACTCAATAAAAATAACAATAACAATAACAATAGAGTTTTAAAAAAACGGAGAAATAGTTTTGATAACGTGTGTAAGCAGATATAAAAAACTAAACGATGAGGCTCCAGTAGTAGCCCTGTCAGATCTGCCAGTCATTGTGAAAGAGCGCCACCTGCCTCGCTGTGGCCGAAAGTGGTAATGCAGCCTATTTCTCCCTGCCTCGTGGCGCTTCAGATGGGGGTTCGATTCTAAGTCACGATTCTAAGTTCGATTAAGAGGCCACATTAAAAGATAACAAACACAATCTAATGGGCTCGTATTTTCAGCAGACAAAATAACTGAAAAGTACAGTGGAAGCCGTGGCTAGAGGAAATGTGATTTACCGTAGCTTAGAGCCCAACTCACCATGACCATATGATTAAAGTTCCTATTTTATGGATGAGTCATGAGATTTCGTATACATTAATTTTACATGGCATGTATCAGGCGTTACCCACAATTCTAATGGGCATCCTCAGCCAAATCAAAGCCAATCATTTGAAAACTAAAGCAATTTAAAATCTGAAAACAGTGTCTGCAGTGACTATGAGACAGAGAGAGTGTGTCCGACATGGGAATGAACAGAGAGTGTGTCCTACATGGGAATGAACAGAGAAAACAAGTATACACCCTCAGTGAAACACAGTAGATATTAGAGATCTTTAAATAGAGCTCGACTCCCTTTTAAAAGTATAGGTTCCGGAGCAAATGCGGGACACTGAGCTGTACGCAGATGTGCATAGAGATGGGCATTGATAAAGCGTTGTAGAATTTGATACTACCTCACTCTATCACCCTAACTCAAAGCCGTTGTTGCTGTGCATGTCTGTCAGTTCAGAGTCTGTAAGTCAACTTGTGAAGTTACCTTCATTTTTGGATACGTTTTTTAAGTTTTGACATCAAAACTAATGACATTAGGCTACCTAGCCTAATGCTCTGTTGTCTGTTTGAAGACTTAGTCTCTATAAGACCCGACACTTCAGTTTAAAATAAGGGTAGCCTAATAAATTATTACTTTCCAGGAGATTCAAAAACAGGCTTCAGCGGGAAAAAAGACAGTGCAAGATCTTTAAACCCCATCAAATCTCCCTTTAATAAAGTAAAATTCCTTCAGGAGTAGTTTAAGAAACCTTCTTGAAATTAGCCTATTGGACGCTGTGACAATCATCTGTCCCTCTGAAGTGGATGAATTCACACATAGTTCCGCTTTTTCTAAACATAAAGGCTTTACCGGGCTTTACTGTCTCCCTCGGCAGCAGTCTAATGCCTATTGCCTATTGACCCCTTGCTGTGGCCGAAAATGGTAATGCCGTTTATTTCCCTCTGCCTCGTGTCGTATTAGACGCGGGTTCGAATCCACGCGAGGAGTTGCCACATTAAAAATAACAAAATAACAAAACATGATGGGCTCGTATTTCCAGCAGACAGAACAACTAAACAGTACTACAGTTACAGCTGAGGCTAAAGGAAATGTGATTTAGCTTGAAGCCCATCTCACCATCAGCACATACCTGATTAAAGATTAGCCTACAGTCCATGTCTAAACAGTTTAAAATTAGGGCAGCCTAACTTGCCTAAGTAATTACTTTGCAGGAGATGAAAAAAAACAGGCTCCAGTGGGGGAAAAGACAGTGCAAGATCTTCCCCTCGCACCACTTTGAGCCTGCAGTCAGGGGTGTGGTACATTCAAATTCTGATCCCTGTGGAAAGGCATTTTCTATGGGCCCCTCCTCGCATCCACAGCTATTTATTCTAGCATCTTTTGGGGCCCTCCTCACATGAGGGCCCTGGGTACTCAGTCCCCTTTTTCCCCCCAGTCCGACGCCCCTTGCCTTCAGTCAACGTGTAACTAACAATGATTAGGCTAGCTGTTGGTGATATTAGGATCCTGGAGATGTCTGTTTAGTTTCGGTTAACCGAAAAAGCTGTGCCCAAAAGCGCTGTGTAATTCACACAATGGCTTGGCAATGGTTGTCTCCGAGTGTTGTGGTGCGCTGCAGCCGCATGTCGCCTACTGATGAAATGCTTTATCTGGAGGTGCATTTCTCTCTGTGTCACACCTGGCCATCTTTGGCTCGGTTTTGGTTTTTTTGTGGGTTCTTGCGCACCTGTTATCCAGCAGTGTCCTCATATTTATTGACACACCATTCAACTGCTATTTTTATTGAATTAACTCTTTTTCTGTGCAGCCCTGCCCATCCGATGCCGTCTCCGAGCACTTAACTGAAACCTAGGACTTTTAGAGAAGGATAAGACAGAAGCAAGGAACTTACGGAGCATTTAAAACTGAGTTTAACCATATTTTTTGTCGTTGTTTCATACATTTTATACTCATATAATATATATAATAGTACAAACTAATGACCTTGTATCTGTTATTTTTTAAATATTTGTTGTTGTAGAAGCATGTCGGCGTTAGCTTTCTTGCATGACATCGCATTCTCATCCTGCTGTTATAGTCCTAGACATAAACAAGGATGTAGATGAAGATGAAACTTGCTCAGGATTGGGAAGTACAGTAGCTACATCATCATGCTGAGAACAAGTTAAGAATATATTGAGGACACGATGAACGAGGAGAAACACACTCAGCCAGAGGTGGGTAAAACTGGTTAAATGAAACTTTGCCTCTATTTTTCCTTCGTGGTTAAATTATAATTATTAACGTAGTGACATGGCAACGAGCTCAACAGTTGCGACTTGCAGTAAGGTCTAGGTCTAGCTAACGTAACTGTGATTTATACCAAGGGGGCAAGCTTCTCTCCACAGAGTGAAGCCGCTATGGCGCCATTTTTATGCTACCAAGCCATCACCCGCCGTTAGCATCCCATTGACTGCCATTCATTTTGGCGTCACTTTGACAGCAATTAACTTCACATCTGAAGCGTTTAAAGATTTCATTTGACCACTGTTTATTTCTAAAGAAACACGACAATGTATAAAAGGCTCCATTAGCTTGTACCTCACGTTATGGCTCCGTAGCAGACGTTTTAGTAAAAATAGGCTAACGACTGTGTCATAACCACGTGACTTACTGTCGCATAGTAGAGGAATTACCGTACAGTACAGGAGAAGCTTGCAGGCAGTTTGGACTTACATTAGCTGTTTAAGTTTAATTACTAATGTTAACTAGCATTTTAGTTAGCAATAATTAGCCTGTGCCTATGTTATCTCCTTACATATACCTACGCTCTCCGTCTCTGCAAGATTGGGAATGATTGAGATTTCTCTTGGCACAGCTACCAGAAGACTTACAACGTTCAGACACGTTGCTCACGTCACATCTACCTCGGCAAGCTCAGTTTGCAGCTGTGCAGTAACGCTCAGTTATCACCGGTGCTTCTAATAGACTTCACTGGTCTCCGTCCAGAGCAACGGGATCTGTTAGTCCATTTCTTTAACTGTCTATGATTTATACCTTCACCGGGATTACCTGTTATGTTTAGCCTAGGTTTAGCCAAAGATAGCTTCATGCACCTGTCAGTTGGTTTGATCGATCGGGTTGTCTGTGCGGTAAAAACAAATCACGAGGTCCAATCATATACGATTGTGGGAGCATGTTTTATTTATTAAAACAGTTTTGCATGCACTCCCGACGGATTTGTTCACAATAGGTATAATTACTTCAGTGCCACTTAACATTATATATTATTATACTTTGGTGAAAAGTAAGCAAACCTGTCCCTCTCCGTGCAGCTCAGGTCATTGAAACTGCCAAGCCCTTAACTATTATGTCCAGTCATATGACACATGTACATGTCATATGACATGCATTCCTGTCTGCACTCTGAGCAGTGGTGGAATGTAACTAAGTACATTTACTTAGGTACTATTAAGTATAAAATTGAGGTACTTGTACTTGAGTATTTTCTTTTCATGCACTTTCTTCTTCTACTCTGCTACATTTCAGAGAAAAATATTGTACTTTTTACTCCACTACATTAATTTGACAATTTTAGTTACTAAAGTTACTTTACAAATTAAGATTTGTGCCCACAAAACACATGTAGTTTATGAAATACAATGTTGTATTATTAATTAAACTACCCAACAATAGACAGGCCTACAAGTCCAGCTGAAATGTTTAGACCATTAAACACAGACATGTTTAGTTTCCAGTTTCTAAAATGTGAGGATTTTTCTGCATTTATACTTTTATTTTTAATACTTTAAGTACATTTCCCTGATGACACATTTTCAATGCAGGCCTTTTACTTGTAACAGAGTTTTTTTTTACAGTGTGATATTAGTACTTTTACTTAAAGGTGCCTTGCCACATGTATTTCATTACTTTGTGGTAATGTCTGAAGTTCTACCATGGACTCTGTAACATTTTTTGTGAAAAAAATGCCTTGGTTACCTTGTTTCAAGCCATTCTAGCGTGGTATAGAAAGCCTGCAGGAAGACTCAGCTCGATTTGTGCCAGTTCTCATTAATATTCAACAAGCTAAGCTGCTTGACTCTGATTGGCTAACAGCTAGCCAATGAGAGCCTGGCTATCAGCATCTTATATCCAGCACAACTGGGCGAGCTCATGAATAGTAATGAGCTCAGGCAACATGACGTCAGACTGACCAGCTTTTGTAATTGGCCTGATTTCTCCGCTTATTTCTTTTCAGTGGCTAGAGCTGACAGAGGAGTTTTACATTCACGACATAACACAAACACATATGGACCTAACATATTTCAAAAAAATACGGTTTTGTGTGGCAGGGCACCTTTTAAGTAAAGGATCTGAGTACTTCTTCCACCAATCAGCAAAATCACACACATTTTTAATAGATAGGAGATGCTTTTAAAATGTTATGAAATGTGTGTGTTTGTTTTTTTGCAGTCTCAGAACAGATAAAAAATATCCTTTCACAGTTCCAGTCATGCACTTAAGTACACATTTGAGGTACTGTGGCTACTTCACTTTAGTCTATTCTTTTCATGTTTACGTTTATGTTCACGTTTACTCCACTATATCTCAAAGGAAAATATTGTATTCTTTTTTTTTTACTCCACTTGCTTTATCCGACAGCTATATCAGACAGTTTATTTAACAGTTAAATTGTTTTGCCCACACGTTCTCCAAAGAGACATGAATGGCTTTTTGGCTGTATGGAGTATGGAGCACTGCTTCTAGTTTCTTTTTAAGGGTAACATTGGGCTCGTAAGCTATGAAAAATAAAATAAAATGATTAAAAGATTGTTTTACATACAAAACATATAAAGATGCGCTTGACCCCGTACAGTTTGCTTACCAGGAGAAGGTTAGAGTGGAGGATGCCATTCTACATTTACTACACAGGGTGTACTCACACAAAGGAGGCAGTGCTGAGAATCATGTTCTTTGATTTCTCCAGCACTTTCAACACCATCCAGCTCCTCCTGCTGAGAGACAAACTACTGCAGATGAGAGTGGACCCAAGCCTGCTGACTTGGATCAAGTACCTGGGGTTACATCTTGAAAATAAACTGGACTGGTCTGCCAATACTGATGCACTTTACAAGAAGGGGCAGAGCAGGCTCTATTTCCTTAGGAAGCTGGGGTCCTTCAATGTCTGCAGCAAACTCCTGCTTATGTTCTACCAGTCTGTCATGGCCAGTGTCCTTTTCTATGCTGTGGTATGTTGGGGAGGCAGCACTAGAAAGAGGGATACTGGACGACCGGACAGGCCGGTGAGAAAAGCTAGCTCTGTGGTGGGCATGGAACTGGAGTCACTGACATCAGTTGCAGATAAGAGGACCCTGAACAGACTGCTCTCTATAATGGACAATGACAGCCACCCCCTGCACACCACTTTCTCCAAGCAGAAGAGCATGTTCAGTGGTAGGCTCCTGTCTCTGTCTTGCAAAACAGACAGGCTGTGTAGGTCGTTTGTCCCTAGGGCCATTAAGCTCTTCAGTGCTACACAGAAGGGCAGGAGTGTGATTGACTTAAGTGTTTAAGTCTGCTCTGCACATGGCCCTTTGTACCATGCCTTTATCCGGGTGCCTTTATGCATACATATAAACTACCCTGGACTGGACTGATTGCCACTGTTGGCCTCCCTTACTGGCTATATTAGCCACCTGCCCATTTTATTTTACTAGCTTGCCTGCATAGTCAATATGAAATGAAAATCATTTTTCAACTTCAACCTAAAATTTTCCTCAAGTTTTTTATTAGTGTCTATGTATAGTTAAGTAATGATTATTTTATTTTGATATATATTGATATATTTTGATGTAGCCTGTTGTACTTGAGTAGATATAGAACTTGCACTGATAATGTACTTGCACTGAAGCTCTCTTACACTACGTTACCATTGCACCTTTCTGCATTTTTTTTCCCACACCGCTCACTTAAACATGCTACAATCTAATTTTACTGTAAGGGCACACTATTGATATCTTCCTTTGTATTTTTGTAGTATGTATGGTTACAATGAATTGATTGACAGAAAATAATTTTGATAATTGTTTTTTCTTTTAATAGTTTGTACTGTTGGTTGGACTAAACAAATGTTGTGAAGGTGTCACTTTGATGTCTGGGTAACTGTGTTGCCATTTCTCATTATTTACACTATATTACAAACCAAACAATTAATCGGTTAATGGATCAAATAATCAGCAGATGAATCCATAATGGAAATAACCATTAGCTAATAGTTCATAATGAACTCCAGCTCAACCAACCACAACAGTTAAATCCTGCTTTTACTTAATTACTGCTTGAGTAACAATTACCTAATTATGTAATATATAATATAGTATAACAGTCACAGGGGACATTTTTATGCCTTTAATACTTTAGCCTAACTACATTTTCATGATTATAGGCTACCTAAGTAATGCCATAAATGCCGGGCCTATACTTTTAACAGAGGATGATTTTCACAGTCTGGTATTAGTTTTAACATTACATAGAACATTCCATTTTATATCTTCAGCAGCAAAAATGCCAATTACCCTCCTGTACTTTTATTTTGTGTCACATACAAATAAATAAAAAAAACACCAATATAAACAAGAATCAACTTTATTTTAATCCAACACATCATATAATTGAAACATTTAATAACATGCTGTATATACAATCAATTTCATAATCTGTACTTGTTGCAGGTTGTGAGCTCAGGTCTGAAAAGATCAATGAGATCTGTTATATATAATATAATAATATATAATATATTATAAGAATGAATAAAGGACAGAAAATGTAGAAGAAACATTTAGGGGTTAGAAACAGTAATATATATAGTTACAATAGTTATAATCTCATTGTAATCTCATTTAAGAGCCTGCACTGGCATAGTTTACACACATCATCTATTTACTATTAACATATTGTGAAACCCACACTAAATTCATGTATGTCAAAAGAACTGCAACAGTTACGACATAGAGGGTGAAGAAAACAGAGTCTATGATTTGGGCCAGTCTTCTGTAGTGTCCAGGCTTTATCTTGATTTTGTCTTGTCCGTCAGCTTCCTGTCGAGCGGCCTTCACTTCCTCCAGGATTAGTTTCAGCAGGTCGCGATCATCGGGCCGATCCAGAGGAAAGGAACTTTTCTCTGGGGTTTCTTCAGCTCCACCAGGCTCTGTGTTGGGGGGAAGGAGAAAGATAATTCGGCATGCTAAGCAGGAAAATACCAAGTTGGGATGTGAACTGCTTAAAGTGGCTATAATCAATAAATGACAATAATAATTATCAATGTACCAATTTTCATACCAATGTATGAAATGACAATGTAATAACAATGTGACAATGTAAAAGGGGTCACTCGTGATATTATGTCAGATGTCCACAGCTTGTTGTGTTGACCCCAGGTTGCCTAAAAATCAAGGAACCCTAATCTTAAAGGCACACTATGCAAGATTTGTACCTTAATGTAACAGCTTCAAAGTAATTTTGATGGTAAACAAACTCGTTGTAGGGCGAATCATCCCGATAGCAAAGCATGGGGGGGGGGGGGGGGGGGGGGGGTTGCCACTGGCAAAACCAGCAATGCAGGTTTGAGAGGTGGCGCCCCGCTAAATCACGCGACAATCACGACTTGTCTTACGGCACGACGTCACATCCATCAACAACATATAAGAAGCAGCCTCTATGAAAGACACTAGCACGCATTTCACACGTGAATCATGGCAGAGTTGACGAAGAAAACGAAGAAGGCACGGTCGGAAGAGTCAAGGAAAAGAAAATGAGAAACTGACTGCGTGAGGAACCGGACAAGAGTCCCACTCGGTCAGGCCTTCACTCCACAGTGACTCCAGGGGTCGCTGTTTGACAAAAATGGAAACTGCATAATACGCCTTTAAATGAAAGGCGTATTATGCAGTTTCCATAATCCACTCCATCTGCATTGTTTTCCGGGATTTTCAAATGGAAACGCCAATTAGCAAAACAAGGGCTTCAGTTCCCCGCCTTAAAGTGCTGTCTGACGGCAGGGTAGAGCGGTGAAAATATTTTAAATATAGCAAAACAATCATTTTACCTCGCAGAAAACTGGAGTTGTGGGTCTTGCACTCCCTCGATGGCTAATGTTTGTGTTATTGTGTGTGTGAGACTGTGTCTGCTAGTGTTTACGCAGTATTTAATGTTTGAGAAATTTGGTTTGTTTTATCATAAAAAGGGGTTTAGTAGAAAACTTTCAATCTGACAACAATATATCTTACACAAATAACAAAAAACATTTCTGTCTTTAGTCGGCAGAAAGTGTACCTTTGTGATTGTCGGCTTCCAGCTGAATATCCACTTGGGCATTAACGGAGCTTTGAGCCTTGTTACCACAGCGACCATCGAGGTCAATTAGGAGGCTCACCAGCATGGTCTCCAGAACGCTCAGCCCCACCAGGGTGAAGATTGTAACACAGTACCTGGCTAGAAAAAGGTGCAGAGACATTTGCGGTCCTTCCTCCACAGCGCTGCGGAGGAGAGTCTGGCTAGTCCACACAACATCCCGAGATGGGAGAAAAACGTCCTCTGGTTTATTGGCATTTCTTTAAACAAATCACAATCGGCATGGGTGGCACTAAGACCCGGACGGAGCAACGGTGCCTCTGCAAAATAGCCTCGGGAGGGAACTTGTTTTGCTGGAACGTGCTTGTTCACAAGTAGTTTTAGTCGTGTAACAGTAAACTCAGATTGGACAGATAGTCTAGCTAGCTGTCTGGATTTACCCTGCAGAGATCTAAGGAGCAGTTCTTCATAAATCTACCAGAGTTTGGATTGCAAAATCAAAGAAAGCAGAAGGTGGGACATAGGGGTTGCATCTCATAACCCTCATTTGATAGCACCGTGAAGGTCGTCTCAAAGCTCGAGGAGAGATCTCAGAGGAGTCATGAGCTCAGTCTGCCCGAGTTGGTCAAAAAAGTGCCTCGGAAAACATTGAAGCATCGCCAACTTGAGCGTACGTTCTGTGCATGCACAGCAGATGTCGCTAATCTGTATTGTTGCCCAAAAAATGAAAACCGGAAATGATGAAAGCGTCACGTGGGTCTGGCTTCTCCCCGACTACAATGTCGGCTTGTTCGGAATACGATCTTGTATTTTATGAAAATAGTTCACCGAAACGTGTTTCTGAAAACATTTTAAGCGAGAAATGGGCCATGCAGTTGCTGAATCTGTCTTCATTTCAGATCGACAAAGGTCAGTTTAAAAGACTTTCGATTTTGAGAGGTGTTCGTCACGCTCATCCCGCTCGTCATTTCCGGTAATTGGTTATTGAGTCCGACTGCCCACTGGCCGATTCAACATGTCAAATCGGCCCAAATGAAGGCCGACGGCTCCTCCGACTGACGACGGCACGGAACACACCAAACAGACTCGAGTCACCAACCTTGCCAGACTGTTCGACCGCCGATAATTGGGTTGCTGTGTCAGCGCCTTATGGCGCGGGGAAGGGAGGCAAGTTGAGGAGTCGAGGAAGCCATTTGAGGGCTAGAGATGCAGCCATAGACTATGGTCAGCGCAATGTTGTTGACACCGGTAAAGAGGATGCTGAAAAGTTCAATCTCTGGCCTGAGGTCTGCGCGGCAGCTTACCTATCATCGGCAGCCTGTCTTCAGTAGAGGGCAACATGTCTTTAAGAATCAGCAGTAGGACGGAGATGGACAGGAGGACAGTCACTTTGAAGCTCAGCTTTTCACCTCTGGCCTCACTGATGGAGAAGGAGGCCAAATCCAGGACCAGAAAATACAACAGTGGCACGATTAAATTGATAACATAAAGCATTGGCTTCCTGCAGAGTGTGACCTGAAAAAACAAAACAATTCATTCGAATATGAATTAGACACACATACTCACACACACAGATGTCTTACACATATTTCCTTACCCTGTATATAAGTTTGTTTCCCACACCTTTGTAAAAAGTAGAAACAATGCTCATGTGTATGAGTCGCCATTCTCCCTGTGTGACCATGATCTGCTCTGAGATTTGAGTAAGCAGCGTGTTATTGTAGACTGTTCCCAGTGTTATAGTATTCGCTGAGTGGAAAAAAAAGCATTCAATAATTACATCAAATATGTTCCAAAGCAGTTTGATATGTATATCAAGTGCAGTTAATCTGGTGTGCTTTACCTTGTGAGTTCATGGATGAAAATGTGATATTGCAATGTTGCGTATCAAAGGGGAACAGGGTGAGATTCAGCTGGCAGGTGGAAGTCAGCCGCTGACGCGCGTTTGCCGACACCATGCCGTTGGGAGACAAATAGACAAATGGACTGTCTTGAATGCTCCCAGTATCAGAGGTACTGGAAAAGTAAAGCAGGTTTTCTTCATCAAAAATTGGCAGAGGTGTTATCAATATAGAGATCTAAACAAGTCACAGCAGCTATCACCAGGTTTATAATTCAGAACTCAATGTTGGTGTTTCCTCTCTCCTGTGCATACAAATACACATTTATTTTAATAGTAGAGTATGAATAGTATGAAACAAATTTTTATTTTCTTATTTTTTCTCAGCAGAACATCTGCTCTACACGGAAAATTATGCGGTAAATGCACATGCATTTAAAGGCTTATTTTGACTGTGGGAACTCCCCCCCCCCCCCAAACTACAAACCCTCTGAGCATCTCAGCCTTTGGTCCGCAGGGAACCAGGGTCTAATTTAAGTTCTGGGGACATTTTCCAGTGCCCCCCTCTCTCTTCCATTTCCTGTTTCCAAGCGGTTCTGTCAATTCAAGGCCATAAAAGCCCAACAAATAATAAAAACAAATAAAACAAAAATTTAAATGTCATACTCCTCTTGGATATGCATATCTGGGATCCACAGCATGGATCTAGGAATGGTCAGCATGTTAATCCCACAAAAGTCGGATGAATTCCAAGTTAGGAATTCATTTGTCCAACGCTGGGGAGAGAAAAAACTGCTTTTATAACATTTCCTGACACGTGTTTGAGTGTTCGAGTGTGTGAGATCAAAAGAGCCATGACTGTAAGCCTGAAGCCAAACAATGTTGATAACAGATCACTGAGGTTTGAAAATGCACCTGCAACTCAACATGATCACGTCTGTGTTTCCTTAATGTCTTACCATTTGGGTCCAGATGTGACTCGTGACAGTTTGTGCCTTCTCATCCTGCAGACAATCAGCAGCACTGTGGTGAGTAATCATGGGCATTTACAACAGTAACAGCATGTTTCCTTGAAAGGATCGATTCACTAAAACCGCACATTTTGGAGAATGTAGTTTGTGGTACTGTTGAAATGAAGCCTCGTTGATATACAGGAGGTGAACTAAATCCACCTGTCTGTGCAACACAATGTTAGACTGCATTAGTTTCAGGTGGGTGTACTTAAAAACCTGACAACTGAGTGTATGCAACTAGCACTCAAATACATTTAGTTAAGTAAAATGTACAATACTTCCCTCTGAGATGTAATAATAGGTACAATATAATCAAAATACTTAAATAAAACACAGGCCTTGAGTATAGGTACTTTCTTACTTACATACCGTAGATACCACAATGGATACGTGCAAAAACATATTTGTTTCGAGTGAACTGACCCTTAAAAAAACAGACACGCTCATGAAAGTGTTGAACTCTGAAAGCTTAATGTATACACTATAAAGACGCTTACCACTTGTAAAATACCATACAACAACATGTCCATCTGAACAAAGGTGGTATTATTCCAGTATTTCACGGGTCGCACGGTCGCTAGAAACGCATTTGTTGTTGTCAGGTTCAAGTGTTCCAGAAGGCCGACGTATGAGCAGTCTGAAGTCTGACTGCTGGACACACCTGCTGGGAAGGAGACAAAAAAACAACTGCATAGACAAGGAAAACATCTTCATTCCAACATTAGTGAATCCAATATAAAAACCAATATTTTTAATTTAATAACTCACCTATTAAAGCAAGAACAGCGAGAGTCCTCAGAGCTGACATGGCTGTTTGTCTTCATCTCAACCTGATCAAACCCTTTTAAGCTGCAACGCTGTGCTGCACAGCCAGCAGAACAATGCAGCAGTGTAGATCAATGAATTAGCATTGGGAGTGAAAGAAACCTTCTCTTTGCTTCATGTGGTCTGTTGGTTTCTGCGGGTTATGGAACAAAAACACAAATCATCTGTGCATTTCTATTGTGGACCTGCCGCTGAAGCAAAAAGTCAACATGAGGAGATCTCAGTGTAACATCAGTGGAAAGGGTGTCAGCGTGTACACAAACAGTTCCCGATGCCAACCACGCCTGTGTTCAAGAAAGAAAGAAAAACTATGACATTATTCCAGATTATTTTAATTATAAAATGTAAAAAAAATAACCTGCACATACTGTAAAAAGATCTCAACAGTAATATCTGAGCAGCACATCTTTAACATGTTAAATACCACCCAGAGTCTCCTGTGTTTGCAACAGATG
The DNA here is from genome assembly GCA_023631565.1 of Gymnocephalus cernua. Taxonomy (NCBI): domain Eukaryota; kingdom Metazoa; phylum Chordata; class Actinopteri; order Perciformes; family Percidae; genus Gymnocephalus; species Gymnocephalus cernua. The sequence continues at coordinate 23,526,170 of CM042441.1, forward strand.
GAAAACATTTTCCTTAAGCGGGTTTCACACAAGAACCAAAAGAATCCCCACTTTCTTACTTGGGTGAGATTGTTTCATCGGAACAATGAATTTTCAGTATCGTGGAAAACGTTTTTTTTTTTACTTTTTAAACGTTTTTTAAGTTCACTCTTAAGCTTGTGAATAGTAGTTTGACAAATTAATCTTAACTCAAGGCCCATTTACTAACAAGGTGATATCATGACTTCGTATAAAAATACACGCCACTTTCTAAAGCCAAGTGGCCTGTTATCTGTACGCATTTTGAGCGCTGTATACGGCGGGCGGGTTGGGTTTAGGAAAAGAACAAAGCGACGGTTGAGTTTAGGAAACGTGACACGTGGGACACGATCCCCGGTCTCCTGGATGAAAGTCCAGGAGACCGCCAATTCGTATGCCATTTTGGCGTGTTATCATGACTGGTTCTTTATCAGCTTAGCGGCTGATGAAGATGTCAGTGAAAGTCTAAGAGAAAGCAGGAAATTGCAGGAACTTGGAAAAACTGCGGTTTGATGAAAAAGAAAAAAAAGTGATTCCCCCAACATCCTGTTCTCACTAGGCGAAATGACGTCACTTCATAACGTTCCCATGGCAACAGGGGAAAATGGCTACACTTGTGAGAAGTAAACGCAACATTTTTCCATTTTCTGCTAAGATATATGTGACATTTTTGCAACATAAATGCGGGGATTATGAAATCATGCAAGACCCGCATATTTTGCGTGGAAATCGTCAATTTATGCAGCGAAAGTGCGGCTTATTTGAAAAAATGCAGCCCTGCATAAATATGTGGACTTTGGCTGATTATGCATTGCATTCTGCGATCACATAATCACGTTTTTTCTGGAGGGACTGAGCAGTGGTGGAATGGAATGTTTGAGGTACGTTACTTAAGTTTTTCATTTTATACTTCTTATCCATCACATCTAAGAGAGAAATATTGTACTTTTTACTTTACACTAGATTTATTTGATAACTTAGGTACTTTGTAGATTCAGATTGATAGAAAAACATATAAACTAATAAATGATGTATTAGTATTGATTAAGCTATCCAGCAGTAAAGTAATGAACACATGAATGCATCAATAATTGTAATCCAATGATAAATGGTATTCTGAAATGGGCCGTTCTGCGATTGAGTGCTTTTACTTTTTGTACCTTAAGTATATTTTGATACAAATACATTTGTACTTTGTATTTTAACATAACTAAAAGGTCAGAGTACTTCCACCACTGAGAAAATGTTGGTATCTGGACCTGAAGCTGAATTATTTAAATTATTTTAGTTATATTGTGCAATTTTGCAGAGAAGTTAACGTGCACCGTGTCTATCTGAATATGGCCTCTCAAATAGAATACATTGTATGTACATTAAGACACAACTTCAGAATAAAAGCAGTTTAACATTTTTCCCCTAAAAACCACAAAAACCCAGGTTTTGAACCTGTCCCAAAGAATGTCCCTGAATTATCCTCAAGAAAATGTGAATTGTAACAATTCTTTCATTTAAAGTTATTGTTTTATTATAGGACTAATAGTGCGCTCAAATCCCAATATTTTCCTCCCAACTCACTGGTGATGCTTTACAATTCAACTGACAAGTGTAACTGAATCCAGGAGTGTATCTTTAAATTAAACAAATACAGTAACACTAACACTGTATTTTTTGCTTTAAATTAAGTCGCACAGATCCGAGACAATCGCCGAGAGGGATTAAAGCTTTGACAATTAAACTCCCTTTGCATTGTAAATCACTGGCCAGACACACTAAATATCATTTTCAGAACTTTTTTTCTTTTCTTTTCATCTGTAACATCAATGATTAGTTATATATTTTTTATTTTTGTATGTCCAGCCAAGCAGACAGATGCAGATTATTATAAAAGTCCTGGATGCGTTCAGGGTTGGTACATGTTTTCACAGGTCTCAGGGGTACACATCAGTGGGCAGCTGGAAGTCTTTGAAGGTGTAGAAGGAGATGTCGCCGTGGTCCACTACAGCAAAGACCACTGGGATGTCTCCACTCTGGAAGCTCAGCAGCTTGATGGCTCGCAGGTCCGGCACAGGGCCATCGAAACTGAGACACAACACGGAGACAAATGATCTTAATTTTTGAGAGACACGAGTAAATGTGCTCTCCCGTTGTAGGAAGTTGTGATGAATCTTTATTAATATTTTCTGACCAAAGATTAATCAAAGATTGAAAAATAAAGATGAGACAAAAGCACCATTCATCTGCAACCACCATAATTAATTTGAGTCAGATGTCTGTTGTTTACTGTAAGCCAATCTTGAGTAAACAGGCCCTCGTTCAATTTGTGTGATTGCTTACCTGCACACACACATCCGGGAGTAAGGTTTCCCCGGGTTGCTCTTCTTGAAGTCCGCCACTGAATCAGGTTGGTAAACATTGAAACAAATCCTCCAGTCATCTGAGCCTGTTAACCTTAGTGGACAAAGCACAAGGTTATTCCCTGAATGATTCACTCTCCATATAGTACAACCTCACTGTACAATGAGTCCATGTGTGTTTGTAAATCAAAGATTATTAGTTGTGATAGCAGTAAGATGAGCTCCGTTCACATTATGTCACGTCACAGATAAAGCACGTCATTAACTCATTTGTCATTTGTATGTGCTTCTCTCATTTTTGAAAATATTTCAATGTCTCACCGCAACACAAACACAGCCCCTTTGCATTTTTTAACATAGGGCTTTTTTTAGTCTAAAAGCCTTAAGGCCAGCTTATTCTTCCGCATTGAATCTATGCCATAGATACGGTGCAGATGCGTACCCTATGTCGTAGCCTGACGTGCACCTCCCGAGAAACGTAACCACGCGTCGGAGCAACGCAGCAGACCCTAACAACTGGAAGTGGTCCGCTTGTAGGGGTGCACGATTCCGAAAATGTCTCGATTCGATTCAATATTGATTTTTAGGCTCAATATTTGATTCAAAATCGATTCTCAATTAAAAAAAAACGATTCACGGTATTTAAATATAGTTACTTTTCTCATATATATCTTATACATCCCTTCAGTCCCTCCAGAAAAACGCGATTATGCGATCGCAGAATTCAATGCATAATCAGCCAAAGTCCGCATATTAATGCGGGGGCCGCATTTTTTCAAATACGCCGCACTTTCGCCGCATAAATTGCCGATTTCCGCGCAAAATATGCGGGGCTTGCATGATTTCATAATCCCCGCATTTTCGTTGCAAAAAAAGTCATATATATCTCAGCAGAAAGTTGAAAAATGTTGCGTTTACTTCACACAAGAGCAGCCATTTTCCCCTGTTGCCATGGGAACGTTATGAAGTGACGTAATTTTACCTACTGAGAACACTGTGTTGGGGGAATCACTTTTTTTCTCTTTTTCATCAAACCGCAGTTTTTGCAAGTTCCCTCATTTTCATCGCATAAAATGGCATAAATATCCCGCATATTCCATCGCATTTTTTAAGAAAACGTGCCGCATAATCAAGGATTTTTGCCCGCCACAATCACAAAAAAACTCCGCGTTTTTCTGGAGGGACTGTCCCTTAGTACATTCATGTGGATTTATTTATGGTTTATTTAGTATCTTTTATTGTCCATATTATTCATGTGGATTTATTTGTTATTTATCATCCTGTTTATGATGTATGTGTGTGTTGTGTGTGATGTCTGTAAGCTACTGGGACCTTGAATTTCCCCTTGGGGATCAATAGACTGATTGCAGTAGACAATTTAAAAAAAAAAATATGAATTGATTTTTGGAATTCTATGTATTGATTTTGAATCGGTAGAGTTTGAATCGCGATTCGAATACAAATCTATTTTTTTTGCACACCCCTATCCGCTTGGTTTCCTCGTCCATGTCTCTCAGTGGCTGGACACAACATCTCCTCCACACCGTCTGTCTTGTGGCGTTGCAGCAATCTCAGTTAAAGAGATTTGAAAGTTTGTAATTGTGTCGCCATTGTGTGAACATCAAAAAGAAACTTTACACAGTAGCATTTAAACCCTACCGCCAACTTTTGGTGGTGTAACTGCAGAGTGACGCAGACACCAGTGCACAAGTATTAATGCGGCTTGCAACTTTGCAGGCCAATTGCATAGGGGCTACATAAAAAGTATAAATCAGCCTCTCCTGATTGAACTGGCATCAGATGAGGCAAATCATTTCCACTTCTCAGTGTAATAACAGGACGGAAAAAACAACAACTGATACCTGGACGCCCCCTCGAGCAAATGTGTGGATTGGATCACACTGATTTTATCCAGCAGCTCCCCTTGAAGAAAAAAAACAAAGGTCACTGACTTGAATCAGACACAACTAATCGATGTAGAATAAGAAACTATATTAAGTGAACTTTACAGACTAGGTTGACGTGATCTCACCAGTGGGGATTGGTTGTCTTGGGTCATGTAAAGGAGTGACTTCCCTGTCCCACAGGTGTTCTGGTCGGCCTTTATGCCTTCCCTGCCGCCTCGCCAGGAGCTTCCTATACTCCGCCCAGTTTCTGCACTGCTGAACCTTAAAGGAATTTACAATGTGATCCCCCATAATCCCATTTTTTATATATCACTTGATCATTTTTCAGTTGCATTTTGATGTTATGTTGCTACAAACCTCTCTGTCTCTGTTGACGTCCCACCGTCGCCTCTGCTTGTCCTCTTCCCTCTTCTGCTCCTTTGAGGACAACTTCACCTCCCTCAGGTTTATTTTTTGGGTCCAGAGGGCAATGTCACAGACCCCCACAGCCAAAGACCCAGGGAGCAGAGAGGGGTCTGGGGAGGCCAGGCAGCTGGAGAGGCACTCCCTGGACCCCAGGTCTGGGAAAGGGATGGAGCTGAAGTCCCAGCGTGAGGTCCTGGAGGCAGGCCGCTGATCTGGTCGGTCCCCGAGAACGTCCGTCATCCACCAGGTCCTGCCCCCGCCTTTGTGTGCTGAACTCGCAGTGGCAGTCTGGGCGCTTGAAGTCTCTGGAGACATCATCAGGTGTGACTCAGGAAGTTTTTCATCCTCCTCACCTTCGCAGCCGTGTTTACCCTCCTCCAGTCTGTCAGTTGTGGATTCTTCTTGTGCTTCAGTGTTACTACAACAAGAGCCAACATTGTGTAACTCTCTCAATTTACATAAAGAACCACTGTGCTGACTAATGAAGGACAATCTCACATGTCAAGTCGTTTATTACACTTTACAATTGGTCATTGCTGTGGAGTAATCAATGACTTGACCAACAATTCAATATCTTTGGATATCACCTTGGACTCTGGGAACGGAGATTTCACTATTTTTGACACTTTACTTTTAGTTAAACAACTAAAAAGGAACCGGCAGCTCTTTGATATCGGTGGAAGAAAAAACAATCGTCGATCATCCCTTCAATGGTCGATAATATACCATTTGATTGGCGCAGGCCTAGTACAGGGCACGTGTTTACCTGGATGATGGGCTGGCGCTGCGCTTCCTCTTCAGTTGTCTTCCTGCTCTGTCACGACACTGAGGCAGGTTCAGTTGCCTCGCATAGGACGATGGCTCCGAACTGTAAGAAGCCAAACACACACACACCCACGTTATTCGTGCAAAATCCATTTTGACAGGATATGTCTCTCTAAACACTACATAATGAAGTGTGAAATGTCTAAAAGGGAATTAAATATGGGTATAGATATTGGATTGATTAATGGAATATACTTCTTTCAGAAAAGTGATAGGCTAACCGACCTATTATCTGATATTTCAAAGCCTGACTGTATTTTCTAATCCTGGCTGAATGGGGCGTTGAGATTGTGTTACCTGGGGTGGAACCTGTGCACCACATAGCCAAGCCTCTTCAAATGCCCGAACACCTTTGACATTAAAAGAGTCGTTAGACCAATTTGGCAGTGCAGTCGTCCTTAAGAATATCTGTGGGGACATTTACTTGTACCTGATATTGCTGGAGGCTCAATGTGCTCGAGGACAGAAACTTCTCGTACCCGTCCTGGATGGACAGCGGCAGGTCCCGGTAAAACACCTGCACGTTTCCCTGTTCACACAGCCGCTCAATGTCATCAATCAGTATGTTATAGATCACGTGTGCTATTTAAATATTACTGAATAACACAACGAATGATGTGTAAACCACACCCTGGGGAACAGGTTTTAACGGCTACTCACACACTCCATCAGGTAGAGAGCCTCTTCGGGGAGGAGGAACTGCTTGCCTTTGGCAGAAAAGCCCATCGTCTGCCAAAACTTCCCCTATGTAAAAAATAACAAATGCTGTAAGACACAGTATAATTGTTTGACTAGTGATTTATACGATGAGAGGTGTGTGTGTATTGAAAGATTGTTCCATTTATCGATACAGTACTCACAGCTGGAGACTGAAGCTCCACAATCTGCTCACTTGGAATCCATGTGGCCTTTACTAGGTTTCCTCTACAGTAAAATAAAAACAGACAGTATCTATTCCACTGCAGCACAACCTGACCTTCAACCCACATATAATTAAATCATTATTTGCAAAGCATATAATTAAATACAAAAAGGAGAATAGACTTTTTCTGGCCACCTAAAAAAAAGGCAAAAAAAAAAGCTCTGTAGGGCTGCAGAGCTGGTGATAATGCTCTACTCACTCTTGTCTCTGCAAAAGACGCCTTTCGACTCATTGTTAACATAAAATGTTGATTAATGGAGCATTAAAGGTCCAGTGTGTAACGTTTTTCGTTATTCATTATCAAAATCAAAGGAAACATGTAGTCAAAATCCAAATTTCAGGAACAGGAGTCTTCTTCTTTGCCCAGAAAAAGAAAAAGGATATTGAAAAGAGCAAGAGACCGGCGTCATCAGAACAAAGCGTGAAGGCTACCGTAGCTGTAATATATACTTTGAACTGCGTGGCATGAGAGAGTTGATTGTGATATATGATCTCAACACTAGATGGGAGAAATTTCCACACTGGACCTTTAAAGTTTTCCTACCCTTCAGCTTCTGCTTTCAATTCATTTTACTGGGTTAAAATTCAAACTTGCAGAGCTGTGAAAGTTGCGAGCCTCTGCAATCCATCACTGTGCACATGTATTCACCTTTACTTTTTGCAGAGCAATGAGTGCTTTAAAACCGCCTTACTGTTGATGCATTCAAGGACATTGAGAAACCCAAGCTTTCAGAGTTGTTTGCCAAACCACATTGTCTTTTCTTTTTTACAACATTTATGATTGCTTATTGTCTGTCTTTCACAGCCGATGACAACACAGCTCATGGATGTTACTCCTGGATGGATAGATGCTACTCCCACGCTACTCACAGCTTCTCCACTCTCTCCTCAGATATGAGGCTCCAGTGCTCATTCAGACTCTGCTCAAGCCGCTGTCTTTGCTCGTCTGAGTCATTGGGGAAGAAGTCCTTCTGTCCTCTGACTGGGATCTTGTGACTCCTGGACCGGGCTGCAAACAGTTCAGATGGACTGGAATTCAAAGAAAGAAAATAACGTTCAGCTCCCGACATTTGATGTCTTTTTTATTAGGAATTGACCAATACTGGTTTTTCAAGGCCGATACTGTTTATTAGTAGTTAATGACACCGATAACCTATATCTGGAAAAATGAAATTCCAATTAAGTTTGGAATGTTACAAACTCCAACACAAAACTTACGTTTGTACGCTTTAAGCAATTATTTATTAAATGAGAAACTTTCAACATAATACACAGTAAAAGATAGTCAGATGGTGTGGTGGGCGGGACATGAAGTCAGACTCAGTGGTGAGTGAGACAGAAGCAGAGGGACAGACACAGAACTTTTATCACAACATAAACTGAAATGCTTGGATAAAAATATTGTTTTTAATAAAATGTATTAAGAGTCGATGCAGAGGTGGTAACTCTTACAGTTTTAAAAGACACAAGCCATTGTCTATTTAGTAAATAATCTTCTAACATCGGTCTTTTTAAAGAAACCTGTAAATACACCATTACAAAATAAAGATGAAAACATAGTTTTTCTAAAACCTTCCACGAGACTTACATCCTTTAATACTTTCTATATTTTCAAGGCTGAGTTTGTAATTGTCAAAAAAAGTCTCATCAAGGACATGACATGTTATTTTAGTGCATTCAGTAATGTACTTACCATTTATAATTCTTATGGAAACCAAAATAACCAATTTACTCTTCTTACTCTGTAGCACTGTGGAGGCATACTACTAGATCATGAATACAGGAGGGTTTGTTGCATGCTCTACTGGCAACTCTGTGGAATATTTATTTCTAACATAATAATTAAAGTATGGCGTGTTTCCAGTGTCATCATGAGTCAGACTGTATGCTCATGACTCACACTCATGACACCTGGCCCAGACATGTTATTCAACAGTGGTGAAGGAAGTATTCGGGTCCTTTTTTTTAGATTATTTTTTTTAGCCTATAAAATGTAAAATAAATAAATAAAAAATAAATTCCATCCCAGTTTCTCAAAGTCAAAGGTGATGTCTTTATTGTGATTGTCTCTATTTTTGTCAAACCCCAACTTTAGTTTAATGTGATATAAAACAAAGAAAAGCAAACCATTTCCATATCCGAGAGGCTGAAAACATGTTTTCATTAAAGATTACTCGATTATTTTTCGGTCTAGCCTAATTGTTGCAGCTTACAGCTTGACTGTTGTTGTTTTTTTACATCATACGCTTGTATTTGTATTCCTTTTTACAGCTACGGCATGGATATTTCAGAATGTAGTTATTTATAATTCGCATGCTGTTGTCTATAAACGTAGCGTTACATTTAAATCTTTGCTATTTTATTATTATGTTTCTACAGTATGTCTTTACCGTTATTGTGTTATCTTTGTTTCCCTCTGTACTCAGGTATCACTTTGTAAAATTAGATCTCTATCTCAATGCGACTTGCTGATTAAATAAAGAGTAACATTAACTTACCTAAGTATATATTTTCCTGCAGGACTTTAACGTGAATGTTACTTGTAAGTTACAGAGGATTTGCACAGTGTGGTAAGGTTATTAGTACTTTTTAGCGGAGCTGAATATACGTCCTCTGTAAACAACCGAGGAAAGGCATAATAATTCAAAAACATATCAAGGTTACGTAGCTAATGTTCACACAGACGCACAGGTTCTACCACCAATACACTAGCTAGCTAGTTAAGCTAACATTAGCTAACAAACCGTTCCACCACGGGACAACAGTTAAAGAGCTCGGACAACGTAAACTATATGACATACAGTCACTGAGCGAAGAAAATATCTAAAATGTATAGCTAATCCCCTGTCGATGAATTTGCTTATATTTCCCATAACAGACAACTATACGCACCTTAATATTTCACTGTAGAACTGCATTTCGGTGTCTGTGTTGTTTATCTCCGCCATGTTTACCACATGGCTAGTGCAGATTTCCTCCGGGTCCTGACGCCCGCCTCGTTCCAGAGGTTCAGTAATTACACGTATCACAAACACCTTTTTTTTGACAACGTTAATTCAACCATTACATCATGTTTATAACTACTACTATTCACTGATGTCCAAGTGTTTATTTCATCAGACTTTTTAAGGACTTGCAATTATGAGATACAAATTTGTGTTTTTATATAACCTCCCTCAGGTTTCATTCATTTTAATGAATTTGAATCTGCTTGAATGTGCTTCCTCAAACTTGTCAACTAGAATATGTTTTATGGTGCTAAAACAGTCTCATACGTATTTGCAACTTGTAAAACACAATTCACAAATGAATGCAGACTGATTTGTATCCGCAAACACAATTCCTAAATGAATGCAGAGCGATTTGTATCCGCACGTGTATCTGTGTCCGTGCGTCTAATTTGTAACTCATATTTTTCAATGTGAATATATTTGTAAATCTTCTATATGTGTGGGTACTTTTGAGACTTTTGCGCCGTTGTTGTCACAAAACTATTTGTGTCTCAGGTGATGATCCCAGCACTCTCCATTAGATGGGGCTAATGCAACACTTATGGATGCCAACCGCTGTTAAACTACAAGAAGATGGTAAAGAAGCCTTGTCAAATATTTCAGAGACGGTTGGCAGAAACTACTTGACGTTTCGCCGGGTAAGTTGATATTATTAGGACTTTTTCAAAGGAGTCTCACCTCAAGATATCAGAATAAACATGGATTTATCATATTTTACACTGTAGCTGTTGCCATAACTACATATTTCATTCATATTTTCATGTTTCAAGTTAAACTATAAAGAATACAAATTTATCATTTGCTCGACATATTATAACCATGTTTATTAGCTACAGTAATTGCCACGCACCGGGTGAAATACATGCTTTTCCTGTAAGACAAAACATATGTGCAGTTGTACACCCTAACAAAAAATGATAGTTTAATCACAGAATCTGCCATGTTTTACAGATCTGACTGATCAGATGCTGTCCTGAACACCTGTTTGATGAGGTTTACCTGGACCCACAAGACTCTACTCACAGTATGAAGGTATTGTGTGGGACAGGTGCCATACTTCTGCCAAGCGATGGTGTGAAGACAACACAGCAGCATCAGGAAATATTCAGTATCCACAAGTTGACTTCTGTGACCTGAGAGCCTATTACCAGCTGACAATAGGACATGATCTGGACAGTTAACATCTGCTACTCTGTGCATTATGTATACACATAATTTATTTCTAAGCAGGGTTTGGTCATTTTTAAGTTTAGTAGTAAGACTCCTTAAACCTACATTGTGTACTTGTTTTAGTTGATTCTTAGCAAAAAGATTCTTCGCAAAAAAAAAACCTTTGTTCTTTCATAAATATATGCTCATTCATGTGTAATTACTTCCCCCAACTAATCAAAGTATTCTCGTAAGCGTAGAATCTACCATTCAGAATCATTCAGAATACATACAGGCGAGCCGCTCGATTGACGGCCGGCATGTTGCGCCTCCATCTATAAAATACATTAGACTCAGTGGCACTGTGACGAATGCCAGCTGGGAGGGAAAAAGAGAATTAAAATGATAATGCGACAGGCAAAGCACCAAGACCAAAGTTAATATTGGAGTGGCTAGAACAGCTGCGTGTAAACGATGGAGATAAGAGCTAATTTTGGGTTCGGTTGTCATATACAATTTCACTGCTAGATGGGAGAAATTCTTACACAATGTAGCCTTAAGTGTTATATAACATGTTTTTTTCACAAAGACACAAAACATTTGGTTAACAGTTAAACTTTATTGTTTTGACAGATGACAATATGAATAAAACGAAAGTATTTTTGAAAGGGTATTACATCTAATCTGCAGCTTGAAAGACAATTCGCAGCATAATTATGACAATAATGGACAGATAAAAAGTGAAAATGTCTAAGTTACTTTGTGAAACCATAGTACCTTTCACACAGCCTGATCAATGTCTATGGACACAGTACAGTCCTCACTGTAGCTGTTGATACTTTAGTTACTGAGCAGTTGAGAAAATGACACCGTCCTGATAGTTTCTCATAATGTGAGAGGAGTCTGGTGGGTCCATGTAGCCTACACCTCATCAGTAGTCTGTCAGATCTTTAAAACACGGCAGATTCAGTGTTAGATTAAACTAAGCTATCATGTTTTATGACGGTGTACAACTGCACATACATTTACTCATCATAATAAAGGAGCAGCATGTATTTAACCCAGTACGTGGCAATTACTGTACTAATAAACATGGTTGCTATATGTCCAGCAAATGTTACATTTAAATTCTTCATAGTTTAACTTGCAACATCATCAATTGATTCCTTATTTCATCTAGTTTCATATGATATCAAATATATTTACTAGCTTTACAACTGGGCCCACTAACAGCAGCGCTTAAAAACATTTCAGACTGCCAATCCCATACAAAGACCAGGCAAAGCCCATGTTACAGGGCTGACTTTAACGAGCTAAGTTAGCATCGCTGTTCAAGCTGTACAAAAACTTGAAAGTTAGCACGCTCCAAAAAGTAGCTAACTGTCACTATAACAACATAAAGAAAATTGTAAATGCACTGCAACAATGATGCTGAAAACATAAATGTAATTTATTGGACGACAAAGTCCTAATAATATCAATGAGAGCACAATTTCAATTTGCTCAGCGAGCTGCACCAATCACATCGGTGTGTATCTGATATAGGCGGGCCAGAGGCGAGCTAAACAGATGACGACAGTTTAATCTACCAACCAGTTAACTCCTCTGGTAGCTGAGCGTATTGGGCTCTGGATTCGTCACTCCGTGTATTGTTGTGATTGGTTGTAGTGTTATCCAATTGCGTGCAGTGAGATTTTCAAATGCACACTTGGTGCCGCCCCCTCGAATTGGGCCGTTTTCATTACTCGATGCTAGAAAAATGCTAAGTTAATTTACAAATGATGAAATACGAGTTACAAATTAGACACACGGACACAGATAGGCATTTGCGGATACAAATCGCTCTGCATTCATTTGTGAATTGTGTTTTAAAAGTTGCAAATACTTATGAGACTGTTTTAGCACCATAATGTTTGTATAGCCAAGACATAATTTGTTTTACCAAATGCAGTTTGTGTTATGTTTCTGTCACTTTTGACAATTCAATTTCAATTTTTATTTATAGTATCAAATCATAACAGGGGTTATCTCAAGACATTTTACAGATAGAGTAGGTCTAGACCACACTCTATAATTTACAAAAAACCCAACAAATCCCCCAAGAGCAAGCACTCAGTGCAACAGTGGCAAGGAAAAACTCCCTTTTAGGACGAAACCTTGGACAGACCCAGGCTCTCGGTAGGTGGTGTCTGACGTGCCGTTGGGGTGCATTACAGCACAGTCAATAAACAGTGGCTAGAAATAGTGGTTGTAGTAGCGCAGGGAGCAGCACGGCAGGGTATTTCAGCAGAACCACGGCAACAGCTGGAACCATGATTTTGGTGCCATCCTAATCCCATGATTTCATCCTGGGTGAAAAAGAAACAGAAAGACTCCGGGGAGCAAGCTTCCCAGAGCTAGGTTAGTAACAAGCATTTCTGGGACAGAGAAGCAGGTGGGCCGGGCTAGGCAGATGCTGCAACTCCTCACTCCCTAACTATAAGCTTTATCAAAGAGGAGAGTCTTAGGGTTACTCTTGAATGTGGTGGGGTGTGCTTGGGACCACAAGTAACTCGGCATTCTGGGAGCGCAGTGCTCTAGTGGTACAGTAAGGTACTATGAGCTCTTCAAGATATGATGGTGCTTGACCATTTACAACTTTGTAGGTCAAGAGGAGGATTTTAAATTCAATCCTGAATTTTACAGGGAGCCAATGCAGAGAAGCTAATACCGGAGTGATATGATCTCTTTTCTTAGTTCTTGTCAGAACACGAGCTGCAGCATTCTGGATCAGCTGGAGAATCTTAAGTGACTTGTTTGAGCTTCCTGATAGTAAGGAATTATGAATGAAAATGGCGCATTTTTGGCTCTCCGGAGCTTCCGTAGCGTTAGTTTCACATAGCGGTATGGCGAGCGACAACAACAACATCATAGCACACACGAAACAGCAAGTGACAACATGGCTACCGGTGAGAGTGGGAAGTTTGTTCCCAAGAAAGGAATAAAATCATCTGTTTGGAACTGGTCTGGGTTTGCTGCGACAGACATGGAGCAGCAAATCCCGCGCTGCAACATTTGCCTAAAGCCCATCGCAGGCAGGCAAAGGAAGCAGCACCACAAACAAGACATCCAGCCGAATATGAAACATGCCAGTCTCTCTCCGAGACGAAAAAAACCCTGCAGTGACCAACAAACCGTAGCTAAAAAACAGCTAACTGTAGCCAAAACCTTTGCACAAGGCACCGCGTATGACAGGAAAGGGACACGGTGGAGAACAATCACCGAAGCGGTCGCTTTGCACATAGCCAAAGACATGGTGCCCATATATACCGTGGAGAAGACGGTTAGTTGTCTGCCGTTAATACTTATTGCTAATAAGTAGGGGGGAAAATTGGAAAAAAATCGTAAATCGAATTAAAAAAAATAAAATCGGCCCAGCCCTAGTATATGTCAGGTCTTGCCGTTCCTTCTAGCAGTCCTGCGTTTGAAGGTGAACTGTTAGAAGTTGAGGGCAAGAGGTGATTAATTTTATCTCTAATTGTTATAATTTTATCATCAAAGAAGCTCATGAAGTCGTCACTACTCAGAGCTATAGGAATAGATGGCTCAGTAGAGCTGTGACTGTCTGTCAGCCTGGCTACAGTGCTAAAAAGAAACCTTGGGTTGTTCCTATTTTATTCTATTATTGATGAGTAATAGTCTGATCTGGCATTTCTGAGGGCCTTCCTATAGGTTTTCAGACTGTCTTGCCAATCTAAACGAGATTCTTCCAGTTTGGTGGAACACCATTTACTTTCCAGTTTTCGCGAGATTTGTTTTAGTTTGCGAGTTTGGGAGTTATACCAAGGTGCTAGTTTCCTTTGCTTCCTCGTCTTCTTTTTGAGGGGAGCAACAGAGTCTAAAGTCGTCCACAGGCAGGCCGTAGCACCGTCTACAAAATTATCAATTTGGGAGGGACTGAAGTTAGCAAAAAGGTCCTCTGTTATATTAAAGCACGACATTGAGTTAAATGCTGTTGGAATATCTTCCTTAAATGTCGCTATAGCACTGTCAGATAGGCATCTAGTGTAGAAGCTTTTATCTGATTTCATGTAGTCGGGTAGTAAGAATTCAAAAGTTATTAAAAAATGGTCTGATAATAAACGATTCTGCGGAAATACTATTAAATCTTCAATTTCGATGCCGTATGCCAGCACAAGATCGAGGGTGTGGTTAAATGCTTCAGTGGCTACCATAGATTGGTGGCTAAAAGCGAACAGCCTATTGCAAGAGTGGATATTGTAGGGAAAACAAATACTAAGGTAAAAGATCTGAGTATTTCTTCCACCAAGTGTGTGTGTGTGTGTGTGTGTGTGTGTGTGTGTGTGTGTGTGTGTGTGTGTGTGTGTGTGTGTGTGTGTGTGTGCGTGTGTTGTGTATTACAGGGAAGGAGTAAAGGAACAAATTTGACAACTCAAGTTGCATGCTGTAACAATATTATTGATATATTTTCATGACAAATCACTCATTCACAGTCATTTGTTTTTAATAGCTAAAAGATCCAGATGGTTCCGCACTGCTCACATGTGTGAGTTTGGTCTCTAGTATATAGGTTCTGATGATTCTTTAAAGTTCCAGATTGTGTGAAACTCTTACACTGCTCACAAGTGTAGGGCTTCTCTCCAGTGTGGGTCCGCTGATGAATCTTTAAAGTTCCAGATCGTGTGAAACTCTTCCCACACTGCTCACAAGTGTAGGGCTTCTCTCCAGTATGAGTCTGCTGATGATACTTTAAATGTCCAGAATCTCTGAAACTCTTACCACAATGCACACAGGTGTAGGGCTTCTCTCCAGTGTGGGTCCGCTGATGATACTTTAAATGTCCAGAATCTCTGAAACTCTTCCCACACTGCTCACAGCTGTAGGGCTTCTCTCCAGTATGAGTCCGCTGATGAATCTTTAAAGTTCCAGATTGTGTGAAACTCTTCCCACACTGCTCACAGCTGTAGGGCTTCTCTCCAGTATGAGTCTGCTGATGAATCTTTAAATTTCCAAAGCGTGTGAAACTCTTCCCACACTGCTCACAGGTGAAGGGCTTCTCTCCAGTGTGGATCCGCTGATGAATCTTTAAATGTGTAGAACCTCTGAAACTCTTCCCACACTGCTCACAGGTGTGAGGCCTTTCTCCAGGGGGGATACGGTTATGACACAGATGCTTTGAGAAATACCAGTCACAGCGGTGTGGTATCTTCACAGTTTTGGTAAGCTGATGTGGATCCATTTGTCCTCCCATTATTAAACTCGCCACCCCCTCACCATATGGTCCTTCTGGATTTGTAGCTGTCTGTTTCTATGAAGCAAAATTTACAATAGAAAAAGTGTGAGAGAATAATAATTGTGGACATTACAAAATAATACAGAAAGAGGTGCACTGATACATGAAAAATGTGGATGACATTTCCATTGCCAAGTCACTAAATAGGTTTCCATATTAAAACACCACAACAGTGCAGTACCGCTCTTATACTATCTCCACTTAAGAAAGGAACAAAGACACATTAAACCATGGTTAGGTATGTTTCATCCAGTCAGTTAACCAGAGCATCACTGTTGCTATGGTTACGATATCATCATTGTCACTGAACATAGAAACAGGCATAGATATAAAACAATAGATATATAGATGTCATAACTAATGGGATAACTGTGTGCCATCTTACTAGGGTACTGTTTCCAATTGTCACCTATAGGCAGCAAGTATGGTTGTCAGCTGTGCAGCACCTAACTGCTTTACCAGAAGGACTGAAGAGACCCAGGAGGCTAGCATCACTTTCCACATGTCAGTAGTAGATAGAGTATTTTTTCTCTTCTTTTTTTAACTATATACAGAAAAGTTCGTGAACTAGCTAGCTAGCTAGTTAGCTATGTTACCTAGTAACTGTTAACGGACCAGCTGAGATGTCAGTTATTGAGGATTGCTAGCTAGCTCTTAACAGAATTTATGAACAGCAAACATTGTTTTAGTTGATTGATTTTTTGACCCTAAACGACTGACCAGCCGCACTTAACGTTACATTTTCACCACCTCCTTAGCTCCCCAAACATTAGCCATGTTGAATCCTGCTGTCAGTCATCATATATTAACATCTATTGTTGTCAGGTTACCTCATGCCTTTACACGATTTTCCTTTCAGTAAAGCAAATTAAAACTTAATAATCAATGTCTTGATGAGGTAAAGTAACGTCAATCCAGAAAGGATTCCTACTTCAGCAGCAAAGTCTCTGCATTACTATCGTAAATGTAATTTTCATAACGTTAGCGCAATGAAAACTGAAACTCCGCTCATCGTCAAAACAAACTCTGTGCCGGTTGACAGTAAGAAAACAACCCGCCAAAACAGGAAGTAGCGGTGTTGATGGGAAATGTGGTCTTATAGTTTAGATAAAATTGGTCTAGACTTTGAAATGCAGTCCATGAATTCAATGGAATCCAGTTGTTAAATATTATTTATATGTGAAAATAAGCTATTGCAAAATAAGCTATAGGCCTACAATATGCACACACACGTTTACGTGTAGACAAAAAACCTGAGCTGTACACAATTATCACAATTATTTTATTTTTTTTGAAAACACACCCAGACTTGTAAAGCAATTTATGACATGAATAAATGTATTAATAAATTGCAGTTGGATGTTTCTCTCATGTGTCTTACCGTAACCACCTCTCTATTAGGCCATAATACTTAATCTATTTAGGATTTCTACATTAAAAAAATATTGTTTAATGTATATTAGCCATTAAGAATAACAAAGACAGTTAATTAATTTCAAGCAAAATTGAAAAAATAAAATGATTACCTGCAAATGCAAAATTATAAGATTATCTTTATGATTGAACAAATTACTTGTTCTCTTGGAGCTATAGCAATCAAAATTCCACCCATTCCAAATCTATTTTTTGTTTTGTTCTAGAAAGGCACAGTTTTTTGCGGGTCATTACTTTGAATTAAAACCCCTAATGATATGAATGACAACATGAACCTATTTCCCCACACTAAAACTTAACCCTGGTAAGATGGCCGCCAAGTGGTTCCATCCTGGAATGGCAAGTCAGAATTACATGTCATATCTATTGTTCTATATCTATGGAAACAGGAGTCTATAAGTTAATGTTATGGCTATCAGTTTTAATGATTTTAACTTGTCTGTAAGTTTGGCATGGCAGATGGGTCTAAATACTGCAATACCTAGAGCCTCTGCCACCATTGTCATGGAGAAGCTAGTCAGAGGCACGAATCAGAGCGGTAGTAAAAAAGAGTGGGACTTTAACTTTATTTAAATAAAAACAAGTCTTGTTTGTGGTCCTACCTCTGCAGATGAGCACATTGCGCTGTCGGTGTTTGTCTTCTCTTCTAAAAGATGTTCCTCCATCTGTGAGTGTGATCTGAGTACTTCTTCTACCACTGTGGAAAACATGAATAAAAAAGAAAGATAATCCAGTCAGACACGTGCCACTTTGAAAAATAACACAGAGACGTCATTCTTCCCTGCACTTTATGTTGTGCCTTTTTTAAATGACTGCACTTTAACAATGAATTATAAATATTAACTGGTAAAAACTATAAAAACAATTAAAGTATGGGTATTATATGCAGCCAAAATGCTATTTTGTATTCAACAGTATGCTTCACAACACACAATCTTTACTTTTACAGAGGAGGAAGCAGTGGTGTAGTCTACGTGATACGCAGGTATACGCCGTATACCCACTAGGAAAAGTCAAGGATTTCCGTAAACCCACTTACAAAAGCGCGATGATACGTAACAACATTGTTTGTGACAGAACTTTCTCACTTTCATTCATAAATTCACCCCGTCTGTGTGAACATGGATAAGAGAACGGTTGGGAAGCCGTGGCCGTGCCCTGGATCTGACGGGAAGTCACTTAACGTAACTAAGCAACAACAAGTTGCATTCTTTGCGCGGTCTTTCCTTTCTCGCAACTAGTTAGAGTTTGAACAACGTTTTATAAGTAACGAGATATGAAACGTTACTAAACAGACCTAAATAACACTACTTCAGTGTTTTCTAAAGTCTGTCCCTGAAGCTGCTGCCACGTCGGGTGATACTGCAGCTGCCACAGATCAGGATGACCCGATCGTTAACGTTACCGTTACAAACAACCTGCCCTTTTGTTGCAGAGTATATATTACACTGCACACTGCTCTTTTCATTTACTGTTGTCATATCATCTTATCATCTTGCTTACCTAACTTACCTGTGATTAGTGAAACACACATCTTTACACAAAATTTAAAAAAGAATATATAATACTTGTGCCCACTGTTCTTTTCATGTGTACTGTTGTTCTGTATGTACACAGGTTATGCACTCACAGGGATTGAATGAGCCTCCTCTAAAGCCCTGGGTCATTGTGAGCAGCGCTGGGAAGGTGGAGTGTGCCCATTGTACCTGCATGGCAGGGATAGCTGAGACCTGTACTCATGTAGGTGCTCTCTTGTTTAAGATGGAGGCAACAGTTCCAATTCGTGGCACAAAGACGGTCACTGATGTGCCAGCATACTGGGTTTTGCCCAGTAACTTGAGCAAGGTTCACTCAGAAGAGGGGTATAGGACCAACTACATCTCCTCAGTTGCACAAAGGAAGACATTAGAACAGCTAATAAATACAAAGTCCACAGCACCAGCCATAAGGAGTCGGGCACAGAAACGGAAAACTACTCCAGGTAATCTTGAAGATTTGTCACCACTACTTGATACGTTACTGCACCATAGCAGGCCGTTGGTTTGTCAGGGATGGAGAAGTACTATGCACAATACACACAACACACAGCTGCTGCACCATCCTCTGCTTTACCTCCATGCCTGGCAAAATCCCTGTATGATGAAAGCATAGATGCCAGTGACCTGTCTGTGGTCTTTCTGGCCTGTGAGAAGCACATTAATGCTGTAAGTGTGACTGACGAGCAGGCAGCAGCTGTAGAAGAGTACACCAGGCAACAACATCTGTTGTCTGCGTGGTATGGTTACAGAAGCTTAAGAATTACAGCATCAAAAATGCATGCTGTATATGCCACCTCTCTGGAGAGGCCATCCCAGTTTTGAAGCAGGTGTGTTACCCACACACACAGCACACGGTATCAACTGTCCAAACCAGATGGGGTATCAGTCATGAGGGAGATGCTAGAAAGGCCTACACTGAATGCTTTATCTCACACAAACTGCAAAATCGAAACGTGTGGCTTCATAATTAACAGTAGCTTCCCTGAAATCGGAGCGTCACCGGATGGCCTGACTATGTGTGACTTCTGTGGGAAGGGCTGCCTGGAGGTGAAATGTTCTTTCAAGTATCGATCCTGCAGCATCCAGCAGGCATTGGACATGAAGGACAAAGACTTTTGTCTCGAGTTGTCCTCAAACAAGATTCAACTGAAAAAAAAACACAGCTTCTACACAGAGATCCAGACACAGATTTTTGTCACCCAATCAAATCACTGTGATCTTGTTGTTTGGACTGAAAACTCTTTCACTGTGGTGCGTGTATTTCCAGACCAGGAGTTCTGGGAACCTCGTCTACGGAAAGCACAGGAATTCTTCAAAAAAGTGTCCCTCCCGGAACTTGTGGCAAAATATTACACTAAAGAACATGTAGCCTTATGTTCCAAGTGGAAGACAGCAGTAGTAAAGAAGTGAATTGCAATTCACTATTCGTACTATTCTTTTTTTGACAGTATTAACCTGTTACTTGAAATCTATTATTTAAAATCTGTTATTTGAAATCTTTTACTTGAAATCTGTTATTTAAAATGTTACTTGAAATCTGTTACTTGAAATTCAGTGTTTCAAAGTAGTTCAACACAAGCACAAGAAACTAAACATTGCACTTTGCAGGACTTGTTTCTATTAAAAACATGTTTTAATGAACAAATTGTCATCCATTTACATCTGAATTATTTAATGTACAACAAATCATATGGATACAACTACAAAGATATGACAGAAATATGTGCAGAATTAAGACAGTCAAGACCAGCCCAGTGTTTGGTGGACTGGGTACACCTTATTCACTTAATTCAATCAGGAGAGACTTGTTTGCAGATATGCAAAGATTTATTGTACAAGAATAAAATGTACATTGTTTTGGCGATTGGACTCCATCGCAAAATTAATACATTTAAAGATGTATATAGGGGTAGGGAACCAAGATATAACCCCCCCGATGGAATCCAGACACCGGTGGTGGCGAAGAAGGATTTGAAGACCAGGCCGAAGGAGGAACCAGAGCAACAGCCGGAGAAATCCTATGACTGGAGGTGGAAGGGGAGGAGGAGGGTCGAACGCCTTGTCTGCAATGACAGCTGTTACACAGGGAGAGAACACTTTTAAGCAGAAGTTGTAACGCTGTGATTGGCCTGAGGAATCCATGCCAATTCTGATTGGCTTATCGAACAGGTGCTGCCTCCAACATTTATTCAATTAGGGAGGGAACTGATTGTTAAGTCTTCCTGGTAGAATTTTCGCTGATCTTCATTTCAATCAAGAGAGACTTGTTTGCAGATGTGCAAAGATTTATTGTACGAGAATAAAATGTACATCGTTTTGGCGATTGGACAAAATTAATACATTTAAAGATGTATATAGGGGTAGGGAACCAAGATATAACCCCCCAAAAACGTGACTGAAATTAGAGGTTAGGAATAGGGCGGAATAGACACAATGAAATTCAATATAAATAAAGCGAGTATATACTTACCTCCCAACACGCAGATCTGAAACAGAAAGCAAAAACAGTGATCCGCCATCAAAACAGCAAAAGAAATCCTTCCCGTATTTCAGTCAACGACCACTTTGTCAGCAACGGCCCCTTGGCCGGCAACGACCACTTGGCTGGCATCAGCCATGAAGAACGGACTCGGTATAAATAAAATGAGGCAATATGAAAATAAAAATAAAATAAAACATCGGCGTCGCTTGATGACTGGTAAAACCAAATCTTGCGTATAGCCACATAAACTAACTAACCATTAGATAATGAAAATAAGAAAGGCAAAATAAAACATCGGCATCGCCCGACACCAGAAAAACCAGACCATGGCAACGGCAAATAGAAGCCTGGGCTATTATTTGAAGTTTTACGGTAATAGAATGTGACATCAATAAAATTAAATTCATAATCTGAACCTATAAACACACGCATATCTCACGTGTGTGTGAGATTTATTTTTTAATATATATATATATATATATATATATATATATATATATATATATATATATATATATATATAAATAAAAAACCACATATACCATACATATAATACAGTATATGCAGTACAGACACATACATGTTTCACGCATATGTATACATCAAAAGTGTCATGCCAAATATAGGCCTAAATGAAAACACCACCACCGGTTATATGCAAGCTTAATAGATTAAGCAAGTCAAGCCGGAAGCAACATGAACCCTCTCCAATTCGGGTCGGCAGCAACATGAAACTCAGCATTTCGGGCCGGCTATTGTCATTTCTTTCTCTTTTTTATTCTTGCATCAAAGGGCAGCAGGTCGACTACGAACCCTGCGCCACTGCAGGACTCAGCCCACATGGGCAAAGGCTCTTACTGGGTGAGCTAGAGGTCACCCTCTTCTTACCCTTTTTCTTTCTTACTTCTTGTGTAGATATAGCTTTACAAGCTGGCTTCTAGTCATTGACGACAGACATATATAGTCATTTCGCATAGAGTCTGGCAGCTGGGTTGGCATAACATTAGCTGCTTGACAGCCTCCACTGTGAGGCGTAGCCTAGCGCATTAGGCGTGTGAAAACATGAGGCCATAAACGAGGATTCGCTGCTGAATCCTATGCAAGCACACAAATAATATTGCATGCATGCGTTCACCTGCCAAAATCCCGTACGACAGAACGTAAAATGAAGCATGACTACCTGCAGAGGTTGCCTTGTACGAAGGCGATGGCCAGTGGAGATACTATGAACCGGACTTACCAACGGTTCCATGTATCACTTACCAGAATAGCCAGAAATCAGAGATTTCAGAAGACTGTGCCGATATAGCTAGTAGAATATAGCAGAAGAATGGACGCTGCATGCTTCAGTTCACAATAAATGCCTGAGTGACAACGGATACTACCAACCTTGAAGACTCAGAATATGCTAGGGAATGGTTACTTGAATGAATACCTGCATAAGTAAACCAATACGCACGCAGACCCCCACGGAAGTGTGCCGAAGATGAAGGTAGTTAGCTGATGCGAGCGATTGCAGCCTGTTTGATAAGATATTTGAGGAACAATAATTGTCAATTTAGCCAAGACGATGAGGTCATAGTATAATACGACCGCAATTTGTGCCAAGAACCTCTTGTATCGACTGACCACTTACCAGATATAATGAATATTGCCCTACTTCATGAAGTGGGCAAGCGGCACGAAGCAATACCAATGCAGCCCGTAGATGCGAATGCAGCTTTAGATGCGATGCATATACATAAACATTCATTTAATAAGACCTCAGCACACTGCTGCGTCAGCAATGAACTACTGAACATGATGAGATAGCGAAGCTTACCCTTGCGTGAGTTTCTCTATAATGAAGAATAATGTGCCTGCCCAGATTAGACAGGTCATTCATTGTGACGTCGCTTTGACAGCGGATGCGTAACATCTGAAGCGTTTCAAAACATTTGTCCATTGTATCTCTAAAGAAACACGATATGATATCTCCTTACATACACCTGCGCCCTCTGTCTCCGCAAGATTAGGAAAGATTGAGATTTCTTGCAAGGAAACCAAGACTTACAACTTCAGACAGATTACACATGTACATCTACGTCGACAAACTCAATTTGCAGCTGCACATTAACGCTCAACCATCAACGGAAAAGTGCTTCTAATAGACTTCACTCGTCTCCGTCCAGAGCAACGGGATATGATGGTCCAGTTTGTATACTGTCTTTGCACATAACACACCAGCGCTTGCCGGAAAGGTGTTACAGGGTAACCTGTTGCACTGCTTAGGCAACGGCTTCACCCTGTGGGGAATTTGGGTATGTTAACATGTAACAGGAAGTCAGCATTGTTGTGAGCTACTCGTGAAGCATTCAATATACACAGAGCTTGACCCACACTTGAATGGTGTCTTCATACGCCAATTTGCAACAAAAGAGTCTTCTAATATCATGAATGCGTTAGAGTCAAATATTCGTCACAGGTTTCTACATGGACGGGACTCAAGAGACTCTGGGGGGCGGCCACACGGCCGGGACTCAAGGGACTCTGGGGGGCCGCTACACGGCCGGGACTCTGGGGGGCGGCCAGACGGCCGGGACTCTGGGGGGCCGCTACACGGCCGGGACTCTGGGGGGCCGCTACACGGCCGGGACTCTGGGGGGCCGCTACACGGCCGGGACTCTGGGGGGCCGCTACACGGCCGGGACTCTGGGGGGCCGCTACACGGCCGGGACTCTAGGAACTCTGGGGAGCCGCTACACGGCTGGGACTCCAGGGGGCTGCCACACAGCTGGGACTCAGGGGACCCGCAACACAGGACATAGGGGGCAGAAGTCTCTGGGGCGTTGACCAATGGCATAGTGTCTGTGGCAGTCTCTGGGGCGTTGACCAATGGCATAGTGTCTGTGGCAGTCTCTGAAGCACTGACCAACGGCAAAGTCTCTGGAGCGCTGACCAACGACAGAGTCTCTGAGGCGCCGGAGACTGGCGTGGACTCTGGGAGAATGGTCAGCGTAGGCTCTGGGAGAACGGTCAGCGTAGGCTCTGGGAGAACGGTCAGCGTAGGCTCTGGACGGCTAGACGTCAGCGTAGGCTCTGGGAGAACGGTCAGCGGAGGCTCTGGACGGCTGGGCGTCAGCGGAGGCTCTGGATGGCTGCGCGTCAGCTCAGGAACAGAAGGGCTGCACGTCAGCTCAGGAACAGAAGGGCTGCACGTCAGCTCAGGAACAGAAGGGCTGCACGTCAGCTCAGGAACAGAAGGGCTGCACGTCAGCTCAGGAACAGAAGGGCTGCACGTCAGCTCAGGAACAGAAGGGCTGCACTTCAGTTCAGGAACAGAAGGGCTGCACGTCAGCTCAGGCTCAGATACACAGCTCACGTCCGCTGGACAGCTCGGGCTCACGTCCGCTGGACAGCTCGGGCTCACGTCCGCTGGACAGCTCAGGCTCTGGTCCGCCTTTAGAGATCAGGCTCTGGTCCGCTGGACAACACGGGCTCTGGTCCGCTGGACAACACGGGCTCTCGTCCGCTGGACAACACGGGCTCTCGTCCGCTGGACAACACGGGCTCTCGTCCGCTGGACAACACGGGCTCTCGTCCGCTGGACAACTCGGGCTCTCGTCCGCTGGACAACTCGGGCTCTCGTCCGCTGGACAACTCGGGCTCTGGTCCGCTGGAGAGCTCAGGCTCTGGTCCGCTGGACAGAGGTTGAGAAAAGCTGCCAGGCTTGGAGAGTGGGAAGCCAAACTCCCGCTCTATAACCTGCCAGCGCACCTCCATAAGGTGACTAGCAAGGGCTGGGTCCTCCTCATGCAGAGATTGAAAAAAACGTATTATAAGCTCACCATCAGAGTCCATCGGGTGAACGTGGGGCTCAAAATCTGCTGGGTCCATTTGTGGTTGGCTCATTCTGTCAGGGATGCTACAAGGTTTGGACCCAAACGCAGAGAGCAGGCAGGAGTTTGTTGAGCTTGAAGGTTTATTAACAAAAAGTACAAACAAAAGAGTCCCAAGGTAGGTAAAACTTACTTGAGGAAAATAAACACAAGGTCAGCAAACCAGGAAGCAGGACAGAGTAGTCACGACAGAAACAAGACGGGACGAAACAGCAAACTGAATACAGGATACACTTGCACACCATCCAGGAACAATGAGCCGACACAGGACAAGGGGAACACAAAGACTAAATACAGAGGATAACGAGGAAACAAGAGGCAGGTGACACAAGGGCTGGGAAACAGGTGGAAAACATCAAGCAATCACAAGAGCGGGAAAAACCAAAAGACAGGAAGTAAAACTAGACATCACAAGGGGAGACAGACAACCTTTCAAAATAAGACAGGAAAACAGAACTAAATACAAAACAGACTATCAAAATAAGACAAAACACCAAAACCATGACACATACACTCAGGGTTCAAAATTAGCACAATTTACCAGCCAAATGCTGGTAAAATATGCAAGTGGCTAGATTTGCTTCACTCATCGACTAACAATACAATGGCAATCTATTCAGTGGCTAGTCAAATCTGAACATTCCCTAGCCATTTGGCGGGTGGACAAAAAACTACATTTTGAACCCTGCATACACTCCTCATATTCACACATTATTTTATTGTTGCAGCCATTCATTTAAAAATAAAACTGTTGTTGTGGCATATCACTTGAGCACCCTTAGTTTTTGTTCATTTTTTTTCCTCCAGAGAGTCGTGCTCATCAGTGGTAAAGTAACCTCTATGAGTAGTCCTATTATAAGCTGTGGAATAAGCGGGATAATGTAGAGCGAGCCTGTTATTACCTCATTACCTGTTTCTCTAACCAAACTCCTAAATTGTTTGTCTCCACCTATAGAGTTGTGATGAAACCGAGGTGTATGCCTCACGTCCGCTGGACAGCTCGGGCTCACGTCCGCCTTTAGAGATCAGGCTCTGATCCGCTGGACAACAAGGGCTCTGGTCCGCTGGACAACAAGGGCTCTGGTCCGCTGGACAACAAGGGCTCTGGTCCGCTGGACAACAAGGGCTCTGGTCCGCTGGACAACAAGGGCTCTGGTCCGCTGGACAACACGGGCTCTGGTCCGCTGGACAACTCGGGCTCTCGTCCGCTGGACAACTCGGGCTCTGGTCCGCTGGAGAACTCAGGCTCTGGTCCGCTGGACAGAAGTTGAGAAAAGCTGCCAGGCTTGGAGAGTGGGAAGCCAAACTAAAAATGTTTTAAAAATTGTTATTGCAATTTTAATGTGATATATATTGTTGTTGATATTGTGAGACCACAATTACCTTTAGTAGTAAATAGCACTATACATTTAATAATCTTAAATCTGTCTTTCCATGTTGTTCTTCTTAATATAAAATTTGTATTGATGAGGGAGGATCCAACAATGAAAACGTAGTGCTTGGGGTACAGATATGCATTTTTATAGCTACAGCATCATTGATTTACCAGAGGATGTAGCCTGCACTCAATGTAATGGAGTAAAATTAACTTTACAATTGTAGGTTGCTAAGTAATTCATACTCATTTTAATTGTGTTTAATATCATGTACAACTGAGTTATGTTTACTAAAAGGAAGTTTATCTAACTAAATTGCAGCAATATTAATTTACTTGATTTTGCTGGGTTCTGTTCATGCTACTTAAAAAGCCTTGAAGTAAACGAAACACAAAATGTCCAATGAAAACTCTTACCTCAATTAAAACAAAGGTATAACTTTTTAGAGGAGCTGGTCCAAGGCCTGAGCCAGCTATAAGGGTTGGTAGATGAATCTGACGACTATGAAGAGAAGCAGAGAAGATGACCAGCTTTAAAAAACACCTGGAAATTAAAAAGGTCAATATTAATGTGCAGCTCATTCACTGTTTAATATATATACCATTTAAACCAGTGTGCTGAAACAAATGAAAACCTTAGTGTGTCCAAACTTGTACTGTGTGTGATCCACGTCAAGCGAGCCCAGCAGTTTCTCCGCAGCTTTTTTGTTATCCAAAACTGTCCCTCTGGAACAGCGCTGGCGTTAAGTATCCTGCATCTGCAGGAGGATTAAAACATCTGTTTGAGACAAAACATTACGAAATATGTAAATGCAAAGCTTTATTTACCTCTGCTTAAAATCCCCGTAGAGAATTCTGCTTGGAAATGTGTGTGTGTGTGTGTGTGTGTGTGTGTGTGTGTGTGTGTGTGTGTGTATATATATATATATATATATATATGAGATTATCAAAATTACCTGGTGTTTTGGTCTCATTTGGTATCAAGCAGCGCACAAAGTGAGGATGAGTGGTTCTCAGATTAGTCATGAGCTTCCCGAGATTCTCCTGTAAGAAAGTTTGAAAGTTAATTATCAGGTTTATTTTGGTAGCGGTGTTTGTAATATTCATACATGTTTCTTTTTTACATATTTAAAGAAAAGCACTACATTTTTCTCTCTTACCTTGGAACTAGAAATATATTGTTTCACTATTCTTCATATTCAGTTTCAGACCAGAAGATTCTTATTTTAGTCACAGTTTAGTTTGTTAGTTTTTTTTTTATGTTGTATGGAGATCCATGAAATTTTGTATAGACAGTCATGCTCCCTACAGGATGAATCCTACCGACTCCTACTGACTTTGGTGATCATTTAACTTTTCAACCCGGTCTCACAACATTTCGTGAAATTGTCACGTTATTTTGATCTATTGATTCGTTTACAGGGACACAATTTTCTCGTTTGTATCGTGGTGGTCACCACGAATTGGGAATGTCACTATTTCACGAACTGCCATGACACTGGGCTGCAGCCAGCCTGCTCTGGGGAAACGCCACATGCGGTACACGGTGACGACGACGGCCGCCAGGACATAATCCACGGTCTCTGGGGGACGCAACAATGGAGAAATTAAACGCCACACGCCAGCAACAACGGGACGGACCGCCACACTCGGGACGCAATCCCCGGTCTCTCACGCGCTACAACAATGGGACGGTTGTGGTTAGAAAAAGGAGAACGGGGAAAGGAACTGCCACATGCGGGACGCAATCGCCGGGCTCCGGGGTGAAAGTTGTTTGACCCATCCACCACCCCAACCAACCTCCTTATACAGATTTTCGGCTTTTCAATACTACTCGGCTCGCTACCGTAATCATGCTGTTATCCCGAAATATCCTTCCCATTTAAATACATTACTTTAAAATGTGTGCTCATCACCATGAAAAAAACGAGAAAGTTGTGTCCCTGTACACAAATCAATAGATTAAATAACGTCACAATTTCACAAACTGCCATGAGACTGGGCTGGATTTATCCCACAGCGCCCCCATGGGGTTGACATTTGTGTTTTTTTTTGAGTGAAATAGCCTATCTCAACTATTGGATGGATTACATCAAATTTGGTTAAGACATTCACATTCCCCTCAGGATGAATTTTAATAACTTTGGTTGTCCTTTAGCTTTTCATCCAGCGCTATCAAAAGGTCAACATTTTAGGTTGTCCAATACTTTGGTTTATGTCCAAATACCCAAACTAATTCAATTCCTATCAGCATCAGCTGTCCTTTGTGTTAAGTGTTAATTAGCAAATGTTAGCATGCTAACTTAAGGCATCTTACCCTGAACAGCACTGACACAGTTTGGAAAGATGCTCCCTTCTTCTTGGATCCTTTTTTGGTTCCTGCTGCAGCTGCTTCTGCATTTAAAAAAAGACATATTTAAAACTAGCAAACAGTAACAGTAGTATCCCACTTTGATAGATAATTCTCACTTTGCATGTCCAAAAGAAATGCTCTCCATACGCAAGCATAATCATAAATCACCACTCGACTTTCTATCCTTCTGCAAACTAACATTTCTACGATTATGCAGAACACATTATAGTAAAGATGAATGATTATATGGTGACTACAGATGCTCATGAGAAAAATGAAGATGGCTCTTCTAGAACTCAAGCAAAGCAATATGGAATATAGTTTCAGGTACTTTATACGTATAAAGAGTTTATAAGATATTGTGTTTGTTATAAATTCAATTAAACTACTTGACAGTCTATACACTGAACAGCTGAAAAGCTTAGTTGATGGTTCCAGCTTCTCAAATGATAATTTTAGTAATGCTTACAATTGTATTAGTAATGTTGAGGTTTGGACTGTTGGTTGGAAAAAACAAACATTAAGTGTCAAGTTTTTCACAATTTTATACAAACCAATCAATCAATCGATTAATGGAAAAAATAATCAGCAGAATAATCCATATTGAAAATAATCATTAGTCCAGGGGTCTTCAACGTTTTTATTAGCTTAAAGAGAGACAGAGGGGACCCCTTACTACATATACTGTTTTCAATTGAGTTGCATATAAAACTAGGCCGGATGGATTAAAATTAATGGATATCAGTTATACTTAAGGTTTTAATGTTTAACATACATGTGAAAGGCCCAGTGAATCCTGTTTGGCTACCTTTACTATAGTAATCTTATCATCAATGTGTAGATTAGATTTTTTTTCACTAATAGGCCAATTTATATTTGCTATTAAATTGTTGGATTTATGTTTATTTTCAGACATTTACATTTTTTTAAAGAAACTTTCAAAAAATACATATTTTAAAGTAATTTGGTGGCCCCCATGCACTAACTCTGAGGACCCCCTAGGGGGTCACAGACCCCCTGTTGAAGATTTCTGCATTAGTTAATAGTTAAAAATGAGCTCCCCCTCAAGTCCCAACGAGTACTTTTACTTTCAACATCTTAACTTACCGTCTGATCCAGAGAAGCTTGCGTAGAACATAGCCAGTATTTTTACTGACGACTTCTGGTAAAGCTGCACCACAGACTCGCTCAGAGGGTCTTTGTTCTTCTCCAGCCAGCCGCTGATGTTGTTGTTGTTGTAGTCCACAGTGCCGGCGTAGTGCATCAGAGTGAAGTGAGCCTCATCTTGCCTTTGATTGTTTTTGGCTTCAAGAAGCAGTTGTTCTTTCCAAGATGTTGGTCATACAGTTTGTTCTTGAAAGAGGTGTCTGTTGATTTTGGGAACATGCACTCTTCCTCAAGGATGGGGAAGATCCCCATTGGCTAAGTCAAAGTACATTTAGAAATCACTACTTTCTTTTTTTATTTGTTTTTCATACTGTCCCAACTTTTTCTGATTTGGGGTTGTACATTTACCTGACAAAGACCATTGCAGATTCAGATTCTACACACAAAATATCACAAATTGTAATATATAATGCACAATTTTTTCTCCTCCCTGACGCGTTTCAAGAGGCGAGGGATTAGAGGAACCGGGGGAAAGCGTATAGGAGGGTTCTGGGCCAGGGGTGGCGAGAGAAGGCGTCTACGCCGAGGGGTGGGTAGTCCAGTGAGCTCAAGGAAAACCACAGTGCACATTGTGTGTTTTCTTGTAAAGCAAACAGGTCCACCTCCGCTTCCCCGAACCTGCTCCATAGTTCCTGAACAATAGTGAGATTCACTCTCCACAGACTGCAGCGCCGCCTTCTCTCAAGAGGGGCAAGAAAAAAACAAAAGGTCAAAACGGGGCTAGGGAACAGAGACTGGTGGAACTCAGGAACCAGGGACCGTAGGCAATGGGGGCTGGGTAGCTGTGGCCAGCAGGACTGCGGACAGCAGCAAAGATGAAACCCCTCCGGCAGCCGAACAGACCATCGAGGGTTCCCAGGAGGCTGGCGGCAAAGGCAAAACCCCTCTGGCGGCCGAACAGAGCGGCGAAGGTGAAGCCCCTCAGGAGGCAGAACAGGACGTCAAAGACTCTAGCAGGCCGGCAACGAGAGAGAAACCCCTCTGGTGGCCAGGCAGGACGTCGAGGATTCTCAGGCGGCTGGCGGCGGAGGTGAAACCCCTCTGGAGACTGAGCAGGTCGGGGAAGGCGGAGGCTCTCCGGAGGCCGAGCCGGTTGACGAAGGTAGAGCCCCTCAGGCGGCCGAGCAGGATGTTGAGGACTCTTAGGAGGCCGTCTGCCAGGTCGAAACCCTTTTGGTGTCCATCGGCGAAGACAAAACCCCTGAGGCGGCCGAACAGGATGGCGAAGGTGGAGCCCCTCAGGTGACTGGTGGCAAAGGCGATATCCCTCTGGAGCTGGGTCAGCTGGGCTGAAAACAGGCGACGAGTCAGCTGGACTGAAGACAGGCGACGGTTCCGCTGTGCAGGAACCAGGCGGCGGGTAAGCTGGGCTGGAGACAGGTGACGAGTCAGCTGGGTAGAAGACAGGCAACGAGTCCGCTGGGCTGGAGCCAGGTGACGAGCCAACAGGGTCAGAGGTGCTGGGGAAATGAGCAAATCATCCAGATAAAAAGGACTCTGGTCGAGTAAGGGACGCCTCCCCCTCTCTCACGGCCGCCTTCTCCCTGCTCTCGGCTGGTGCTGGCTCTTGCGCCCCCGCCCCGACCTCGTCTCCCTCGGCCTCTAGGCGCACCCCCCACTCCTGGATCTTGGTCGGGATGAACAGGGCACGGGATCGTAGTCAATATCAGATCCCACAAGACTCTTCTTGAAAGCTCAAGCACCAGCAATAAAAAACAAAACAACTTAGATGCTAGATGATAGCTTGTTTATTGGCCTGTAGCATACTAAAGTTAGCTATAGAGATGCTTGTCGTAAATAGATTTTCACTTACCGGTGGCTAGTCTGACATAGTGGAAAAAGTGCAAATCTTCTTTTGGAAAGTAGGCTTATATGAGCCATGCCGACAGCAACTTGTAAACAGAGCGTGCACTAGGCTCGTGCATGCTCTCTTGTGCACACGTTTAATAGGTGTTCCTCTCGGGAGCAGGTAGAGTGTTGCGCATGTGCATTTTTTCAATAAGTGGAGAGGGCGGTTCTTTTCTAAAATTTGGGAAAATCCGCCACTATACCTTTAATAGTATACTCTTCCCAATACGATCAAACAAAAAGTCCATACTCCAACTGTTCTCTGAATCAGACATCAAGAAATTTAGAACCAACTATATCAAGTATCAGGTGAAAGACAGGAAGTAAAACAAGACAACACATAAGGGAACAGAGAGACTTCAAAATAAAACAGGAAACGGACCAAGGGAGGGCGGAGGGGGTATGGAGGAGGGATGAAACAAAAGTCAACCCCCCGGAGGGACGAAGGGGAAAACAAAAGGTCAAAACGGGGCTAGGGAACAGAGACTGGTGGAACTCAGGAACCAGGGACCGTAGGCAATGGGGGCTGGGTAGCTGTGGCCAGCAGGACTGCGGACAGCAGCAAAGATGAAACCCCTCCGGCAGCCGAACAGACCATCGAGGGTTCCCAGGAGGCTGGCGGCAAAGGCAAAACCCCTCTGGCGGCCGAACAGAGCGGCGAAGGTGAAGCCCCTCAGGAGGCAGAACAGGACGTCAAAGACTCTAGCAGGCCGGCAACGAGAGAGAAACCCCTCTGGTGGCCAGGCAGGACGTCGAGGATTCTCAGGCGGCTGGCGGCGGAGGTGAAACCCCTCTGGAGACTGAGCAGGTCGGGGAAGGCGGAGGCTCTCCGGAGGCCGAGCCGGTTGACGAAGGTAGAGCCCCTCAGGCGGCCGAGCAGGATGTTGAGGACTCTTAGGAGGCCGTCTGCCAGGTCGAAACCCTTTTGGTGTCCATCGGCGAAGACAAAACCCCTGAGGCGGCCGAACAGGATGGCGAAGGTGGAGCCCCTCAGGTGACTGGTGGCAAAGGCGATATCCCTCTGGAGCTGGGTCAGCTGGGCTGAAAACAGGCGACGAGTCAGCTGGACTGAAGACAGGCGACGGTTCCGCTGTGCAGGAACCAGGCGGCGGGTAAGCTGGGCTGGAGACAGGTGACGAGTCAGCTGGGTAGAAGACAGGCAACGAGTCCGCTGGGCTGGAGCCAGGTGACGAGCCAACAGGGTCAGAAGTCGATGAGTGCGCCGATAGGGCAACTGAAGCAGGAGTCGGCCGTACCACTGACAAAACACGGGGCAGGAATCGGTCGGGCCACCGACAAAACACAGGGGGCAGGAGTTGGCCGAACCACTGACAAAATACAGGGAGCAGAAGTCTGTTGGACCTCCGGATCTGGCAGAGTCTCAGAGGCACCTCACGGCACAGTCTCTGAGATACCGGACAACAGCACATTCCCTAAGGTGCTGGGGAACGGTACATTCTCTGAGGTGCTGGGGAACGGCACATTCTCTGAGGTGCTGGGGAACGGCACATTCTCTGAGGTGCTGGGGAACGGCACATTCCCTGAGGTGCTGGGAAACGGCACAGTATCTGGAGCGCCGCATGGCACAACCTCTAAGACATCAGGGAATGACAAAGTCTCTGAAATGCTGGACAACAACACATTCTCAGGGGTGTTGGGCAACGGAAGAGTCTCTGGGGCGCCAGAAACCGGCAAAGCCTCTGGGGTGCTGACCAGTGGCAAAGTGTCTGGGGAGCTGACCACTGGCAAAGTCTCTGGCGTGCTGAAACCCGGCAAAGTCACTGGGGTGCCAGAGACCAGCGTAGACTCTGGGGGAACGGTCAGCGTAGATGCTGGGGAAACGGTCAGCGTAGACTCTGGGGGGAAACGGTCAGCGTAGACTCTGGGAGGTCGGTTGACGTAGACTCTGGGAGGTCGGTCGACGTAGACTCTAGGGGACTGCACACCAGCTGGGGTTCTGGACTGCTGCACGTCAGCTGGGGTTCTGGAAAACTGGTCAGCTCTTGCTTGCCAGACAGCACGGGATCAAGCTAGCTGCACAGCACGGGCTCAGGGCCACTGCACAGTACGGCTCTGGACCACTGCACAGCACATGCTCTGGGCCGCTGCACAGCTTGGGCTGTGGCTCACTGAATAGTTTGGAATCAGGCCTGCTGCACAGCACAGGCTCTGGGCCACTACACAGCCCCGAGGACTCCAGTCTGCTGCACAGCTCCGAGGGTTCCGATCTGCTGCACAGCACAGACTCTGGGCCGCTGTACAGCACAGGCTCTGGGTCTCTGCACAGCTCTGAACACTCAGGTAAACCGACAGTCTTGGGGACAGGAAGGCTAATTGGCTGCTGAAGCTCTGGAGAACAAACAACCTTGGAGACAGGGAGGCCAAATTCCTGCTCCGTAGCTTGCCAGCAAACCTTCATGAGGTGCCTGGCAAAAGTGGGATCTTCTTCACGAATCTCACAAAAAAATTCTAAAGATTCTTACTGATTGAATCCCGAGGGTGGAAAAATGGCACAAACTCAGTAACTGCTGGGTCCATCGTGGTCGGATTATTCTGTCACGTTTCAGCTGGAATTAGCGAGGCTTGGACCCAAATGCAGTTAGTTCAAAGTTCAGAATTTATTAACAAAACTACAAACAAAAGAGTCCCAAGGTAGGCAAAATTTACTCGAGAAATAATCACAAGGTAAGCGAACCAGGAAGCAGGACCAGAGTAGCCACGATAGGACAGGACAGGACGCAACAGCAAACAATAATCCGACAAGACAAAGACAGAACAGGGACTAAATACACAAGTAAACGAGGGATAACAAGTGGCAGGTGATACAAGGGCAGGTGAACAGGTGAAACACATAAGACAATCACAAAGGCGGGAAATTCAAAAGACAGGAAGTAAAACAAGACAACACATAAGGGAACAGAGACAGGAAAAAACAGGAAACGGGAAAACATGAAACCAACTAAAACACAGAAATTTGACACAGGGACTAGACGTGACAGCCTCAAGACAAAAGTCCATTTTAAAATTATGAGTAATATTTATCCATCCAACGCGCTGCTAAGAAAGAGATTTGGCGTGGCGTGGATCATAATAACTGTAACTAAGTGAAATTGAATTGAGTTCTAGCCCGACCAGGCACCTCTCTTTAGCCTGTCTCTCCTAGTTATACTTCCTTTGACACACTGAGCTTCTCTCTCCTCTCTCTTCCCAGTTGTGTGCATCCATGTCCCAGAAATGCTTGTTACTAACCTAGTAACAAGTCCTTATGTGTTTTCTCGCCCAGCATGTTTTCTTGGATTAGAGTGGCACCAAGATCATGGATGCAGCTGTCGCCGTGGTCCTGCTCCGAGTCCGCACCCTGCTACACCCTGCTACTCTTTTCGGTGACCTGCAGTGTCCTGCTGCACCCTATGTCCAGCTATGCTCTGCTGTGCCATGCTACATCCTGTAATGCCCTGTAGTGCCCTGATATGACATGAACTACTACGACCACTTTTCTAGTCACTGTTCCATTATCTTTATTGTGACTGTTATTGCCACTGTTCATCACACCCCCAACCGGCACCATCAGACACCGCCTACCAAGAGCCTGGGTCTGCCGAGGTTTCTTCCTAAAAGGGAGTTTTTCCTCACCACTGTTGCACTAAATGTTTGCTCTTGAAGGAATTACTGGAATTGTTGGGTCTTTGTAAATTATAGAGTGTGGTCTAGACTTACTCTATTTGTAAAGTGTCTCGAGATAACTCTTGTTATGATTTGATACTATAAATAAAATTGAATTGAATTGAAACTACTGATCACCTGTCTTTCCATTGTATGTACTGCGAAGCCTTTTGGGAGGATTTACAGAACCAAAACCCAACTACCACACTCCTCTCACAAGATAAAATATTGTTTGGTGTCACTATGAAGGACATTAAAGGTCCCATGACATGGTGCTCTTTGGATGCTTTTATATAGACCTCAGTGGTCCCCTAATACTGTATCTGAAGTCTCTTTCCCAAAATTCAGCCTTGGTGCAGATTAACAGCCACTAGAGCCAGTCCCACAATGAGCTTTACTCAGAACGTGCCATTTCTGTGTCTGTAGCTATTGAGAAGGAGAGAGGGGGGGCAAGGTGGAGGGTGGGGGTGTGGCCTTGACCAACGGCCACTTTGCTCGTTTGAAAGCCATGATGTCTCTCTCTCATTGGTTGGCCAAATTCTCTGGGCGGGCAAAGCAGAGAAAGGGGAGGTAACCTTCCTCCTTATGACCTCATAAAGAGGAGATTCCAGAACGGCTCATCTGATCTTACTTTTTCTCAAAGGCAGAGCAGGATACCCAGGGCTCGGTTCACACCTATCACCATTTCAAGCCAATTGGGGACCATAGGCAGGCTGGGGGAACTCATATTAATGTTAAAAAACCTCATAAAGTGAAATTTTCATGCCATGGGACCTTTAAGACTGACTTGATTTTGAACAATATGATATTGACGGCAAAGTCTTTCATCCATACCTCCAAATGGAGGAAAACATAGCCCCTTTTTGTCTGTTTTTAAGCGGGACCTTGTAGCCAATCATCTTCTTTGTGTTTGAAACTAATGAAAGGGAAACATGCAATATCTCTGCTCCATGCTTATAAGGAGATGAAGGTGTTTGAGGACCCCTAGCAACCACAAAATAAGTCAGATTCACTATGATTATTATTTAATTATTTATTTTCAGTATTTTCTTTTCTATTGCTTTCATTTGTTACGTATTATTTTTTTTTATACAATTTAAGCTATCCTTTCTATCCAATATGCCTTGTATGTATGTTGAGAGATGTTAATGTCATGTTTTCTATGTCTTTATATTGTAAATTAATTTTCTCAATAAAGAAAATAAAAATAAAAAACTCTCACGCCCTTCGAATTAAGGTCCACCGGAAGAGGAGGGACTTCGCCTCTCTATATATTGCGGTGCATGTCGCGTCCTTCTCTTCCTTCAGTCATTACACACGATCTAACTATTCACCTTTTCAGGTATGAGTGTCCTATAATATGTGTTATTGGTTAACAGAGTGCTATGTGAATGTGTATGTGCTGAGGAGAGTGTTTTAACACTGTATGTTTGCACATTGTGAAGTAATGTAAAAGTAAAAGGCACTAGCCTTTAGCAATGCGAACCGCAACGTTAATTGTGGATGAAAGAGCGGCACTTAATAGCCATGCAGAGACATTGTACGTGTGTATGTTCTGTATACCTGTTTGTAATGTACTGAGTACTGTTAAAGGGTTTAATAGTGAGTGCTGTGTTATCAGCATCATCTTATTTTGGGTATACCGGTACGTGCAGTTTAGTGTCACAAATTCCCCATACAACGTCCTTAATTATGAACCTGCTGAACCACCTGTGCTACCCTAACCCTAAGCTAACCTTAACCTGTCTCAAATAAGACCCTCATCATTTGGGACACTCAGCTTTGGGAAAATATGGCGTTATATATGTTTGTCAAATTCATGAGCGAGTAATTGTATATTTTGAGCACATAACTATATTTTGCAAGCACATTACATTGCATTTTGAACAGAAATGAACACTCGCAAAAAATAATTTCTTTTGAGCAAACAAAAACCTATTCCGTGCTCAAATTTATTTGCATGTCTTTCTCTGCTCACAGGGAGACGCTGCTGTGCTCCGGTCATATGTCTCCCTCGCTCTCAACCTCTTCACTCTGCGCGCTCAACTCTAGACATGATCGCTCAAATTTTCCAAGACTGTATGGCTGCAGCCTGGAGCGTCCCGTCTCATGCCGTCCCATGTCATGCTGTCCTGGCTGGTGCCGTCCCCGAGCTTCTACTTTTCAAAGTAAAAGCTCGCGTCTGGAATAAAATACTTAAGGAAAGAATCTCTCTATAAGATAAATGCAGACTATCATGAATAAAATACTCAAACATATATTTGGTATTTTTAACTTAACAGTAGTATAAATGCAGACTATGCTAATGAATATCCTACTTGATATATTTTGGTGTTTTTTTAATTAAACAGTATCATACAAATCAAGTGTGACAATATAGAATATACAATAAAAACAGAGTCTTGGAATGAGTGTAACATGTTTATTTTTGTATTCTTGTTTGTGCAGAGGTCGGTCACAGATTTACAGATGCTAAAATGGAGAATACACATTGTTAATACTTTATACAGGCAGCAGCTTCTTATGGAAGTATGACAACTTGAAACACATTTGTAAAAAAACAAACACGGGCGCTGTCATGAAACAGTGAGAGAATGCCAGGCAGACCATCGCTTTGCTGATCATCATGCTCGGCGCCAGGTTGGGCTGCATGGGGCCGCAGCCCGACACAAAGCAGCTGACCGGACGCTCCTCACACAGCGTCGGGATCGGCGGCAGGGAAACACGCAGTTACACAACGTCTTCACCACCTACATTGTCACAAACACATACGTAACATAACAGCACACCGTGCATCGTGTCACCTGCGGTGTGTTATTTTTTTTAAAGACACTGATCTGAACCTTAAGAACAATAACAGAAAGAAACCATCAAAATCTGCAACCATAAATTGCTCTAGCTAACGTTAGCTAATATTAGCTAACAAATGTCAACCAACGCTAATGCAGTTTTAAATGAGGCTTGATCAAATCACGTTAACATCAGGGACACAAAAATAACATCAAGAAACCAGCAAACTATACATATGGCTAAAATTGTTAGCTAATAGTATGGCTAAAATTGTTAGCTAGCTAATATTCGCTAACAAATGTCAACCAACTCTAATAAAGTTTTAAATGAGGTTTGATCAAATCACGTTAACATCAGGGACACAACAATAACATCCAGAAACCAGCAACCTATACGTATGGTTAAATAATTCACGATTTCATATTTTGTGTTTGACCCTCTGAACTTACCGTTGAACAGCCTCGGCATGAGACGGGACGGCATGACACGGGACGGCATGAGACGGGACGCTCCAGGCTGCAGCCATACCCGTCTTGTAATTACACGTAGTAGTCACAAACATTGCAGAACAGGGGCGCTGAAGCACACATCCTTTTTTTGACATTGTTTTCAAGGAATAAACACAACGTTAATTCAACCATTACATCATGTTTATAACTACCACTATTCACTGATGTCCAAGTGTTTATTTCATCAGACTTTTTAAGGACTTGCAATTATGAGATACAAATTTGTGTTTTTATATAAAGTTAATGAATTTGAATTTGCTTGAATGTGCTTCCTCAAACTTCTCAACTAGAATATGTTTTATGGTGCTAAAACAGTCTCATACGTATTTGCAACTTGTAAAACACAATTCACAAATGAATGCAGACTGATTTGTATCCGCAAACACAATTCATAAATGAATGCAGAGCGATTTGTAACCGCAAATGTGTATCTGTGTCCGTGCGTCTAATTTGTAACTCATATTTTTCAATGTGAATATATTTGTAAATCTTCTATATGTGTGGGTACTTTTGAGACTTTTGCGCCGTTGTTGTCAAAACTATTCGCGTCTCAGGTGACGATCCCAGCACTCTCCAGTAGATGGGGCTAATGCAACACTTATGGATGACAACCGCTGTTGAACTCATAGACCTACAAGAAGATGGTAAAGAAGCCTTGTCAAATTTTTCAGACGGTTGGCAGAAACTACTTGACGTTTCTCCGGGTAAGTTGATATTATTAGGACTTTTTCAAAGGAGTCTCACCTCAAGATATCAGAATAAACATGGATTTATCATATTTTACACTGTAGCTGTTGCCATAACTAGAGATTTCAGATGATGTTGCAAGTTAAACTATAAAGAATACAAATTTATCATTTGCTCGACATATTATAACCATGTTTATTAGCTACAGTAATTGCCACGCACCGGGTTAAATACATGTTTCTCCTGTAAGACAAAACATATGTGCAGTTGTACACCCTAACAAAAAATGATAGTTTAATCACAGAATCTGCCATGTTTTACAGATCTGACTGATCAGATGCTGTCCTGAACACCTGTTTGATGAGGTTTACCTGGACCCACAAGACTCTACTCACAGTATGAAGGTATTGTGTGGGACAGGTGCCATACTTCTGCCAAGCGATGGTGTGAAGACAACACAGCAGCATCAGGAAATATTCAGTATCCACAAGTTGACTTCTGTGACCTGAGAGCCTATTACCAGCTGACAATAGGACATGATTTGGACAGTTAACATCTGCTACTCTGTGCATTATGTATACACATAATTTATTTCTAAGCAAGGTTTGGTCATTTTTAAGTTTAGTAGTAAGGCTCCTTAAACCTACATTGTGTACTTGTTTTAGTTGATTCTTAGCAAAAAAAAACCTTTGTTCTTTCATAAATATATGCTCATTCATGTGTAATTACTTCCACCAACTAATCAAAGTATTCTCGTAAGCGTAGAATCTACCATTCAGAATCATTCAGAATACATACAGGCGAGCCGCTCAAATGACGGCCGGCATGTTACGCCTCCATCTATAAAATACATTAGACTCAGTGGCACTGTGACGAATGCCAGCTGGGAGGGAAAAAGAGAATTAAAATGATAATGCGACTGGCAAAGCAACAAGACCAAAGTTAATATTGGAGTGGGTAGAACAGCTGCGTGTAAATGATGGAGATACTAAGAGCTAATTTTGGGTTTGGTTGTCATATACAATTTCACCGCTAGATGGGAGAAATTCTTATACAATGTAGCTTTAAGTGTTATATAACATGTTTTTTCACAAAGACTGTAATTGCACTGTTTATACAGGTCATATGTCTGATTTAATGCATGTAGAAGGGTCAAACACTAAGTCCATTTAACATCCTGACTATAAAAATGTAATCCTTTAAAGGAACACGCCGACTTATTGGGACATTAGCTTATTCACTGTAACCCCAAGAGTTAGACAAGTCGATACATACCCTTCTCATCTTTGTGCGTGTCGTAACTCTGTCTGGCGGCTCCACCATTAGCTTAGCCTAGCACAGATCCTGGAGGTAACCGGCTCCAACTAGCCTACTGCTCCGAGTAAGTGACAAAATAACGGCAACACGTTCCTATTTACATGTTGTGATTTGTATAGTCACAGCGTGTACAAATAACAACGTCACTTGAGACACAGCCATATTCTAACCGTATATAAACTGGGAATTATATTCTCAGAAAGGGAAGCACTGCTACTTGGGCGGAGTAATACGCTTGCAGCTCTGCTCAGAGCTGCAGCGTATCACTCCGCCTGCTTGCCTTTCTGAGTAAAATTTCTTACACCAAGTGTGTGTGTGTGTGTGTGTGCGTGTGTGTGCGTGTGTGTGTGTGTGCGTGTGTGTGTGTGTGTGTGTGTGTGTGTGTGTGTGCGTGTGTGTTGTGTATTACAGGGAAGGAGTAAAGGAACAAATTTGACAACTCAAGTTGCATGCTGTAACAATATTATTGAAATATTTTCATGACAAGTTTTACAAATCACGTCATTTGTTTTTAACAGCTAAAAGATCCAGATGGTTCCGCACTGCTCACATGTGTGAGTTTGGTCTCCAGTATATAGGTTCTGATGATTCTTTAAAGTTCCAGATTGTGTGAAACTCTTACACTGCTCACAAGTGTAGGGCTTCTCTCCAGTATGAGTCCGCTGATGAATCTTTAAATTTCCAGAGTGTGTGAAACTCTTACCACACTGCTCACAGATGTAGGGCTTCTCTCCAGTATGAGTCTGCTGATGACTCTTTAAATGTCCAGAATCTCTGAAACTCTTACCACAATGCACACAGCTGTAGGGCTTCTCTCCAGTATGAGTCCGCTGATGAATCTTTAAATTTCCAGATTGTGTGAAACTCTTCCCACACTGCTCACAGCTGTAGGGCTTCTCTCCAGTATGAGTCCGCTGATGAATATTTAAATTTCTAAAGCATGTGAAACTCTTCCCACACTGCTCACAGGTGTAGGGCTTCTCTCCAGTATGAGTCCGCTGATGAAGCTTTAAATTTCCAGATTGTGTGAAACTCTTCCCACACTGCTCACAGGTGAAGGGCTTCTCTCCAGTGTGGATCCGCTGATGAATCTTTAAATGTGTAGAACCTCTGAAACTCTTCCCACACTGCTCACAGGTGTGAGGCCTTTCTCCAGGGGGGATACGGTTATGACACAGATGCTTTGAGAAATACCAGTCACAGCGGTGTGGTATCTTCACAGTTTTGGTAAGCTGATGTGGATCCATTTGTCCTCCCATTATTAAACTCGCCACCCCCTCACCATATGGTCCTTCTGGATTTGTGGCTGTCTGTTTCTATGAAGCAAAATTTACAATAGAAAAAGTGTGAGAGAATAATAATTGTGGACATTACAAAATAATACAGAAAGAGGTGCACTGATACATGAAAAATGTGGATGACATTTCCATTGCCAAGTCACTAAATAGGTTTCTATATTGAAACACCACAACAGTGCAGTACCGCTCTTATACTATCTCCACTTAAGAAAGGAACAAAGACACATTAAACCATGGTTAGGTATGTTTCATCCAGTCAGTTAACCAGAGCATCACTGTTGCTATGGTTACGATATCATCATTGTCACTGAACATAGAAACAGGCATAGATATAGAACAATACATATATAGACGGCATAACTAATGGGATAACTGTCCGCCATCTTACTAGGGTACTGTTTACAATTGTCACCTATAGGCAGCAAGTATGGTTGTCAGCTGTGCAGCACCTAACTGCTTTACCAGAAGGACCGAAGAGACCCAGGAGGCTAGCATCACTTTCCACATGTCAGTAGTAGATAGAGTATTTTTCCTCTTCTTTTTTTAACTATAAATACAGAAAAGTTGGTGAACTAGCTAGCTAGCTAGTTAGCTATGTTACCTAGTAACTGTTAACGGACCAGCTGAGATGTCAGTTATTGAGGATTGCTAGCTAGCTCTTAACAGAATTTATGAACAGCAAACATTGTTTTAGTTGATTGATTTTTGACCTCAAATAGGACGTTTAGTAACGTTAACGTTATAACAGTTGTTTTTAACACGTCGTTAATATTACCCTACATTGACTGCTATGCGGCTGATTTCACTCAATCTGTGTTAATTTTCAGTTAAATTAACGTTAACGACAAGTACTCTTCTTTACTCCTAAATCTCATTTTATAATATCTCCAGACAAATCCAGCAAGCTAACGGTACGTTAAAATGTAACGTTACACATAGAATAAAGTTACGGTACACAAATCAGCAGTAGCACATCCAGCTGTAGTCACAAACATTGCAGAACAGAGGCGCTGAAGCACACATCCTTTTTTGACATTGTTTTCAAGGAATAAACACAACGTTAATTCAACCATTACATCATGTATAACTACCACTATTCACTGATGTCCAAGTGTTTATTTCATCAGACTTTTTAAGGACTTGCAATTATGAGATACAAATTTGTGTTTTTATATAAAGTTAATGAATTTGAATTTGCTTGAATGTGCTTCCTCAAACTTCTCAACTAGAATATGTTTTATGGTGCTAAAACAGTCTCATACGTATTTGCAACTTGTAAAACAATTCACAAATGAATGCAGACTGATTTGTACATTGAGTGCTATGCGGCTGATTTCACTCAATCTGTGTTAGCTAGCTAAGTTTTCAGTTAAAT
Organism: Gymnocephalus cernua; assembly: GCA_023631565.1. NCBI lineage: Eukaryota > Metazoa > Chordata > Actinopteri > Perciformes > Percidae > Gymnocephalus > Gymnocephalus cernua. The sequence goes on from CM042441.1 coordinate 23,569,768, forward strand.
TAACGTTAACGACAAGTACTCTTCTTTACTCCTAAATCTCATTTTATAATATCTCCAGACAAATCCAGCAAGCTAACGGTACGTTAAAATGTAACGTTACACATAGAGTAAAGTTACGTTACACAAATCAGCAGTAGCACATCCAGCTGCTACACAGAACCCTAAACGACCGACCGGCCGCACTTAACGTTACATTTTCACCACCTCCTTAGCTCCCCAAACATTAGCCATGTTGAATCCTGCTGTCAGTCATCATATATTAACATATTGTTGTCAGGTTACCTCATGCCTTTACACGATTTTCCTTTCAGTAAAGCAAATTAAAACTTAATAATCAATGTCTTGTTGAGGTAAAGTAACGTCAATCCAGAAAGGATTCCTACTTCAGCAGCAAAGTCTCTGCATTACTATCGTAAATGTAATTTTCATAACATTAGCGCAATGAAACTTAAAGACAATTGCGACAAGTCCATCAGTAGTTCTGGTGAAGTCATTATAGCCTTATCAACAAAAACTCATTGAAGCTAGCAAGGCTCCTCAACTACTCCGCTCATCGTCAAAACAAACTCTGTGCCGGTTGACAGTAAGAAAACAACCCGCCAAAACAGGAAGTAGCGGTGTTGATGGGAAATGTGGTCTTATAGTTTAGATAAAATTGGTCTAGACTTTGAAATGCAATCCATGAATTCAATGGAATCCAGTTGTTAAATATTATTCATATGTGAAAATAAGCTATTGCAAAATAGGCTATAGGCCTATAATATGCACACACACGTTTACGTGTAGACAAAGAACCTGAGCTGGCCCAAAACAGATTATTCTCTTCAGCAGCGTCACAATTATTTAATGTTTTTTGAAAACACACCCAGACTTGTAAAGCAATTTATGACATGAATAAATGTATTAATAAATTACAGTTGGATCTCTCATGATTTCTCTCATGTGTCTTACCGTAACTACCTCTCTATTAGGCCATAATACTTAATCTATATAGGATTTCTAAATTAAAAACATATTGTTTAATGTACATTAGCCATTAAGAATAACAAAGACAGTTAATTAATTTCAGGCAAAATTGAAAAAATAAAATTATTACCTGCAATATAAATGCAAAATTATGAGATTATCTTTATGATTGAACGAATTACTTGTTCTCTTGGAACTATAGCAATCAAAATTCCACCCAAATCTCTATTTTTTGTTTTGTTCTAGAAAGGCACAGTTGTCTTACGGTCATTACTTTGAATTAAAACCACTAATGATATGAATGACAACATGAGCCTCTTTCCCCATTGGTTCCAATTGAAGCTGTCACTGCACGATGTGAGTCTCAACACGATCTGAGTCACGTCGAGTTGCGCATGCTCAGATTTAAACAATTTACAGCATAACGACAATAACAGATGGGAACAGCAATAATCAAAGATATAGAAGATGGAAATCATTTCAAAAACGTTTTAGTTATCAAATCCTATCTATGATTGTTTGATTGCTAACGTTAGCTCAAAACACCATTCAAGTAACAGCCTTTGTTGTGTTTGATTGCCAACTTGTAGCCAGCAGTGAACCAACTTGGTCATGTAGCTCCATTTTCACTGACGTTTTTTATTTTTTATTAACTGACGTGAGGGATCATGCCATGAACGTGTGATGCATTACGCTAAATAATAAATTACTGCCATTTCCATCTTCTATATCTTCTATTATTGCTGTTCCCATCTTCCATTATTGTCGTTATGCCGTAAATTGTTTAAATCTGTTCATGCGCAACTCAACGCGACTCAGATCGTGTTGAGACTCACATTGTCCAGTGACAGAAGCAATTCTAAAACTTAACCCTGGTAAGATGGCCGCCAAGTGGTTCCATCCTGGAATGGCAAGTTAGAATTACATGTCATATCTATTGTTCTATATCTATGGAACAGGAGTCTATAAGTTAATGTTATGGCTGTCAGTTTTAATGATTTCAACTTGTCTGTAAGTTTGGCATGGCAGATGGGTCTAAATACTGCGATACTTATGAGCCTCTGCCACCATTGTCATGGAGAAGCTAGTCAGAGGCGCGAATCAGAGCGGTAGTAAAAAAGAGTGGGACTTTAACTTTATTTAAATAAAAACAAGTCTTGTTTGTGGTCCTACCTCTGCAGATGAGCACATTGCGCTGTCGGTGTTTGTCTTCTCTTCTAAAAGATGTTCCTCCATCTGTGAGTGTGATCTGAGTACTTCTTCCACCACTGTGGAAAACATGAATAAAAAAGAAAGATAATCCAGTCAGACACGTGCCACTTTGAAAAATAACACACAGACGTCATTCTTCCCTGCACTTTATGCACTTTAACAATGAATTATGAGTATTAGCTGGTAAAAATTATAAAAACAATTAAAGTATGGGTATTATATGCAGCCAAAATGCTATTTTGTATTCAAAAGTATGCTTCACAACACACAATCTTTACTTTTACAGAGGAGGAAGTGTATCCACTTCACGAGAACAGACTATATATAAGTTATCTTAAATACCTAAATGTTTTACACTACTTACAGTGTAACACTGACGACCGAACTATACAACAGCTGCACAAAGCTCGTCTGTTCTTACCGTTTCTGTGCTGATGGAGAGACTCCTGCAGGTGATGGCCGTCGTCTCTTCACGGAACTCAAAGTTGCACATTTGACAGATGCAGAAATGCATCATAGAAACCGCAAATTAATCTGATCCAAAATAAAAAACAAAATAAAAAACAAAATTCAAAAATAAACACCAAACCATGAAGCAGTCCATCCACTAAGGCAGGGATCTTCAACAGGGGGTCCGGGACCCCTAGGGGGTCCTCAGAGTCACTGCAGGGGGGCCTCCAAATTATTGTCAATTTTTTAAAGTTTTTTTTAAAAATTAAAAAGTCTTAACATGAATCCAACATATTATTAGCAAACATAAATCCCCACTGATGATAGGCTTACTGGCCTATAGGTAAGGTAGTCACTAAGATAGCCAACAACCGATACAGGTCATCCTAAGGATTCACTGTGCCGCATGTATGTTTTAAAAATGTTCATTTAATTTATAAAATCATGCCAACAATTATAAGGCTTTTTTTTAAAGCTTAGTATTCTATGCAAAAAAGGTATGTATAAAGGTTTTAGGCTGCCCTACACATTATTGTAGGCCCAGTTTAATATGCAATATATACAATATATGTAGTAGGGGGTCCCTGCTCCATCTGTCTTTAAGTTAAGGGGTCCTTGGTTTAAAAAACGTTGAAGACCCCTGCACTAAGGAGCATCAGTTAACTAAAACAAATCTCTGAAAAGAAGTAACACAATTTTGAAAAAAGTATTGTTCATCATGGGACTTTGTCAGTTTAGGCTGTATCTTCTTGCATGAACAGTCAAATTTAATAAAAATAATCAGAATCATATTTATTATTAAGTAACTCAAGGAATTTGCCTTGGTGTATTTGGTGCATGCAATGGACATGATAAAAAGGGAATAAACAATAAGGCAAAGTACTGCTACAGTAAAAAACATATATAGGCCCACAGAAGAGATATAATATGTACAATATAACTGTTTTAGAAAGGGAAAGAAGGAAGGCGGTGCAGTTTACTGCAGGGTCTGCAAAATATTGATCAGGGGATGTGTAAAAGGTTGCAGTATGTATGTAGGTCTGTGTGCATCGGTACAAACAATCTGATACTGTTCAGTATAATATATCACAGAATGAGTATTTTTACTTTTGATACTTTATTTACATTTTGCTGATAATACTGTACTGTACTTGAAAAGAAAAGAAGAAATGTGCTGTTACAACATGAAGGCTGTTTCAATGATTCATTTTCTCATTAAAAATAAGTTGTTCATTCTGCATTATTACCTGAATTTAAGGCCTCATTTTGTGGAGGGGCCGTGTCAAAAACTAGTTTCAAGAGAGAAGGTCAAATTAGCATGTTTGGAGATTTTCATAATTTCACACAATCTTTCTCAGAAGATGGAGTTTCCCAATTGTCATGAGGACGTGCATGTTGAAAATTGGAGGACTATAAGTTAAACTTCTACTTTATGTTGGCTAAAAAGTTCAAAAAGTCCATTCTGTGTATGTGGGATTGAGTCAAAATAAACTACAATAAACTACAAAAAGTGTGTTTCAGTTCAATGTGTTTTAATAGTTTTTCAAGTACTATGGCACAGGGGTCTGTGAAAACGCTGAGTTTAGTCCAAGAGAGTGTAGGGGTGAGTGGGGGAGGCAGCAAGATTTGGGAATCTCATTGGCAGATAATACACGTGTCAGTCGATATAACAGGAGCACAGATCATATCCTTGCTTTTAACCAGTTTTGGTCTCCGTGTTCAGATTGTCTGCAGTAGGGCCTTCACAGCAGCACAGTATGTTTACAGCTTCATTGTACTATTATATCTTTATAAAAATGACTGACACTGCATATAACTTAAAATAGCATTATGTGTGGAATGAGTTAAAGAGTAAAGTGTTTTTTTTTCTGCAGGTTTGCTCAGACAAAATGAGACTTTACGCCGTCCTGTTCCTTGTTGCCGTCTCCACGGTGTTGGCCGGTAATTGTATATCTTTCTTTTCCCTTGTGTTTTTATGTGCATAAATAAAAAGTATACATTTAATGTTTTGTTTTTAATTTAGGGGCACTGGTCTGCAAATTTAACTAGAGTAAAAACGATTAGTCGATTGACCAAGAGGTTGATGAAGAGAAAATAAATAGTTTAAAAATTGTTCTCAAAAAATCTGTTTTTTCAGTTGAAATGCAATTTTGTTTTCTGTTTGACTGTTTTCTATAGTAGTAGTAGTAATAACTGAATATTTTGGGGTTTTTGGACTTTTAGTTAGACAAAACGATAAAAAAAAAAGATATTTTAAGACATGACCATAGGGTCTGGAAACTTACTAGACAAAACGATTGATGAATCGAGAAAGTGTTAAACGGTAGCTGGACAGAAACTCTGCTGCTAGTAGATGAGGTGCATAACAAAATAAAATCCTAAGGAGAATTTAGTATTTACATTGACAAGTGCAGATAATTAAGATGCATAGAAATTAGGCTGTAGTTGTGTTGCTTTAACACATAAGAAATACAAAAACATGAGACAAAAAAAACATCTTAAAAACAAACAAACAATGAATTATACATATATTGCACATCTATTTTGAACATAAACACATCTAATATATCTTGTATGTTTTTATTTTTCTTCTCTCAGAGAGTGTGGTCATTAAGACCTTGGTGTTCCCTTCGGAGACGAGTACCAGTTATGTGGAGATGGTCCCTAAGAAGCCCCTGAACCCGAGGGCTTTCACTCTGTGCATGCACGTGGCTACAGAGCTCACCGGGGAACGTGAGATCATCCTGTTTGCGTACCGGACCCAAGACTATGACGAGCTGAATGTGTGGCGTGAGCTGGACGGCAGGTAGGTAGACACAACTAAACACCGATATTCTGAATTTAACTTTTGACAATATTTAGTGACCTACCAATTCCACTACAGACTGTGGCAACCCAGGGGACTTAGAGGCAAGCTATCCAAATCAATTTATAAACATAAAGTGTAACCTGACTTCGCCAGATGGATTGCTTCACATTTGCTCGGCATATCCATCTGGGAACTTTCCGTTGGAGAACTTTTGGGAAGGGGCGAAAATACTGGTTAGCTGATTGGATAAACTATCTGTCTATCACCCACCTTGAATTCAAGGGACAGGGGAGAGGGTCAAACTTGAACTGAAGAGTCTTACCATCCTTGGGACTGTAGCCTTCTCTCAAGGCAGAGCTGTTCCACTCTCTCCCTCTTGTCCCCAGTGGTGAGGGAGATCGAGTTGCTTTTCCTAGGCCGATGGTCTTCTTCCCAGTCTATTAGCGGATGTCCCACTGACGTTGCCAGCTTGGTCCTTTGTTTCCAGATTCCAGTGTTCATTTTATTTAATTTGTAATGTTATAGTATAATGCTATACTACTGTATATTGTTAATGTTATACTCTTTATTGACACCCAATGGGGAAATTACAATTTACACTCTGTTGTTATTACACACTACACACAGGCCTGAAATATACATATGCACATGCTCAGGTCCTATACATGCACTGGAGATGTCAGAGTGAGTGGGCTGTGACTGCTGGACAGTCGCCCTAAGCATTTGGGGGAGTTTGGTGCCTTGCACCCACTGTTGAACTGGTATCTCTCCAGCTACCAGTCCAAACTCCTTACAAACTGAGCTACTGTCATCGCCATGACCAGCTCACCCTACAGTCACATTAGCTACAAAAGACAGCAACTATATACAGAAATACAGAAATACGATGTCCTGAAGCGTTTCCGCCATCTTGAATGATTTTCTTTGACTCGAGCAACCAACGCACAGACCTCACGCTGCCCTCACGCTGCCTTCACTCCGACTGGCAGTCGCTTTGTCAGATCGTTCAGCATTTGCATAAAATGGATTTCTTGTCTATGTTGGCCCAGCAGCAAGCTCGTTGCTTGTCGCTGGCAAACTGACACTCCCATTGAAAATGAATGGCAGCCTGCTGCTTTGCCACTGTCTCTTGTAGCTAATGTGACTGAGGGGTTAGTCTTGTTTTGCCAGACCTTCCTCCACAGCGCTGCAAAGGAGGGTGTGCCTAATCCACACAGCATTCCGGGATGGGAGTAAAACATGCTCTGCTTTATTGGAATTTCTTTAAACAATCACAATCGTCTGTAGGGAGCCCCGGTGCGGCTGCAAAATAGCCTCTGGAAGGAACTTGTTTTGGTGGAACATTACGGTTACAACAATACAAGTTTTACTATCTAGCCTACTTATAGTACTAGTACAACAATATGCTACCACTACCACTGTTTCTAGTCGCTACTAATAAGGGACTGTTCGTTAAACCTGTCTGAGTCGTGATTCACTCGGATCTTTAACACAAATCTTTAAATTGACTCACGATTCGCGAGTCTCTAGTATCATTAACTCGGATCATTTGAGTCCCACTACAATTCAATCTAAAATCATAACAGCGCCACACACAAACCTCTTTCAACATTAGCTACTACTATTCCTAGCCATCTTAGCTGCAAAAAGCTTTATAAGCTTACATTTTCATAGGCAACAACTCCACAAGTCAGCTCAAGCGACTGAGCGAGCAGAGAGACAGTCTGAGACAGTCTATAAACTTCCCGACTGCAAACTCCGAGCCAGAAGCTCGCAGACCGTGGGATTCACTTCAACTGTCTATGGATTCACTCGATAACTCTCAAGCTCGCAAGTTGTTGATGACTCGTGAGTTGCCGGTGATTCATGAGTTCTCGCGTCTTTTTCTGGGCGAAGAAGAGGACTCCTGTTCTTGAAACTTGGATTTTGAATACATGCATGAGACAGAGTGCCAATCGGGAGAGTCGGGAGCTTTCCCGGTGGGCCGGTAGTGTTTCGAGGCCGCTCTGGCCAGACTGATCGCCCGCTGCCCGCTCCAGCCTCTGCCCGCTCCAGCTGCTGCCCGTTTAGCCCGGTCTGATCGCCTGCTCTGTCCGCCGGCGTCTTTCTCCTGTTGCATTCTCCTGTTGCCCCCCGCACCCTGTCCTCCCTCCCCTTCTAACGGCCTGATCAGCGCTGCTGCATGTCACTGCACGATCTGAGTCTCAACACGATCTGAGTCACGTCGAGTTGCGCATGCTCAGATTTAAACAATTTACGGCATAACGACAATAACGGAAGATGGGAACAGCAATAATAGAAGATATAGAAGGTGGAAATGGCAGTAATGTATTATTTAGCGTAACGCATCACATGTTCACAGCATGATCCCTCACGTCAGTTAATAACAAATAAAAAAGTCAGTAAAAATGGAGCTACATGACCAAGTTGGTTCACTGCTGGCTACAAGTTGGCAATCAAACACAACAACGGCCTTTACTTGAATGGTGTTATGAGCTAACGTTAGCAATCAAACAATCATAGATAGCATTTGATAACTAAAACGTTTTTGAAATGATTTACACCTTCTATATCTTCTATTATTGCTGTTCCCATCTTCCGTTATTGTCGTTATGCCGTAAATTGTTTAAATCTGAGCATGTGCAACTCGACGCGACTCAGATCGTGTTGAGACTCACATCGTGCAGTGACACTGCACAGGGAGAGACTAGAGCATGGAGGGGGGAGGGGCTGCTCCTCACTCCGTCATTGAACAGAAGACTGCAGCCACAGGAGAGAAATACCTCGCGCTCACCGGTTAATACCTGGTTAATGTATTTGTCGCGAGTCGCTTTTTAAAAAAAAAGTTGCTAAGGGGGTCTGAAAAGTTGCTGAATCTAGCGACAAAGTCACTGAGTTGGCAACACTGTAATAGCAGCATTATATTAGCATAGGGTGACCAGATTTCCCGGAACTAAAACCGGGACACTATGCGCGTGACTGTAGTGCAAGTGCACGCACAAGCTTTTTAACGTGAATATGTGACAGAACAGGTCAGACACAGATTAGACACAATTTTGCCAACTGCACATGTAGGCCTACTGCTCACAATATAATGGGGTATCTCAGTTAATATTCATGAATTTTCTTGGTATGTAGTCTACATATCTAAGAAATAATATTAAAAGACATCGAATGAGTTTCGTGTGGGACCAACTTTATTTTTCAGAATTAGATTCGATTCAACTTTATTGTCATTGTGCAGTGTACAAGTACAAAGACATCTGCATAGATATATGCAGTGTATGAACAGAATATATAATAAGAAAAAAGAATAAATATGGATATACTGAATGAACCATGTAGACAGATATGTACAGTATGTACAGCTATGTACAATGTGGTAACATTATAAGAGTGGTAAGAATAGGTGTATGTGCAGGATGAATAGTATGGAGAGCAGTAGAATATGGCTATGATAGGTGTAATTACAGTATGTACATATGTAAATAAATAAATAGAACAGTATGGGTGCGGTAGGGTAGCGCAATTATTTTGGAAAATGCACCCACTGAACTTGTGAAAAACTTTGTGAAAAGGTATTTTTCATTGTATGGCACTAAACAAATTATTTGGAACTGCTGCCACAGTCTTGAACTGAAGTTATGGTAACACTTTACGGTAAGGATACATGAATTATGAATTCATGCATGAATTAATTCATGATTTGTGCATTACTTCATTCCTTTATATCTTATGAATCATCAGGAATTGACATGAGCTCATAGCCTCTCATTCATGACCTCATGCATGAACAACACATCAACTAAAGCATTAGGTAAGGTGGGTACATCATTATGCACAAGTTGTGTTCAGATCAGAATTTGCGCAGTGATGACCACATTTCTTTGCAGAATAATCATGCTCATGCTTAATAAATCATAATTCATAATGATGTGCCCACGTACCTAATCTACCGACCTTTAGTTGTATTGTTCATGTATGAGGTCACGAATGACAGACTATGAACACGTCAATTTCTGATGATTCATGGGATATTAAGGAATGCAGTAATACATACATTATTAATTACATAATGCATAATAATACATGATAATTGTGTTACCAGTGTTATTCTAACCAACAACACACACACACACACACACACAAATGTAATCTCATTTGACAGAGCAGATAGCTTCCCTATTGGAAACATTCATTCTGTATATTTGTTAGAGAAGTGAATTTGCTCAAGAATCAATTTGTTGGCTGTAAGCCTACTGTGTGAAATTGTGCACAGGTGTCAGCAAAATTGGCCCGTATGACGAGTAGCGCCTTTAAGGGGGGAATGGTCATGCGGTTCCTCTCGTCAGTCCACAAACATACAAAAGACATTGCAACCTTTATCGCAATTTTTTACAAAAGCCCCCACAAAATCAGGCATTTTGGGCCGCAACAATCTAAAAAAAAAGGCTGGGAAATCCTGGAGGGACTGGTTAAAACGAGACAGATAAGAAGAGGCATTGCAACAATGCTTACAAATACACATTGTAACGCTGGCTGCACAGATTATGCAGACGCAGACCGCTATGATTGACTGACACACACACATTGTTAGAATCATACGCTGGACGCTTTATTAGTCTTTCTACATCGGTTTAGTTAATGATCGGGCTATAATAAGACCACGTCGGTTATGTAATCTCTTCCAACCGGGACAATTTCTTAGTGGTTGGTGTAAACCGGGACATTTTAGGACTGTCCCGGTCAAACTGGGGCGTCTGGTCACCCTATATTAGCAGCACCTGTAAGTTTATAATGCAACAGCAAAAACACGAAAGGCGGAGCAGTATGTCCTGTATGTCCTTTACCGGCTAACGTATTTCAAGATGGCGCGTGAATGTGGAGCATCTACCCCAGTTGATACAAGCGCAAATGTAAAATTTGAAGCCAAAAAAAATACTTGGAATTGATGGTGGTGGTCAATATTCATAAAAGAGGACAAGTTTGTGAAGGGCAATACAGATTTTGATAATGAACAACTACAAATGTTACACACTGGGGCTTTAAAGGGATATTTCACCATTGGAAAGATGAATATATCTTTAAATTGCGTCATGTATGTAGTAGAAATGTGATTTTTTTTTTAGAAATTGGTGCCTTCTAGGCCGAGAAAAGACAGAAAATGTGTTTTTGGCTCATGTGGATGAAAGACACAAAATCCCAGAATGTACTTGCTTTGTTGCTTTACGAGTCCACTCCCAAGCCACGCCTACCGTTTACAGACAGACAGTGAGGCATTCAACTCAACTCAAGTGTGTTTTATTGTTATTTCAACCATATACACGAAACAACATTTCACCGTGGCTCAAGTGGTGTTACACATTTAAAATATATAAAAACGGCATTATATAAAAACGACATACGAAACTGGCTACATTTAGTGCACACACATTATAGGCTTCATAAAGTTCAGCTAACGCATACTAGCATTAGCACTTGTGGGCTGTAAACACCGAGTATAAACACAGCCATGAATTTGCGTGGAATGTAGAATGGTCGCAGGAGACCCCACAAGGGAGAATGAATGCGTGTGCATGAGAATCTGAACAGGGAGCTGTGGATTTTTGCAAATTGCACTACAGGCTGTAGGTGGTGCCAGAGGAGCCGGATCATGTAGTTCTACTCGAACATAGGGTCAGTTTCAGCAAATATGACAGGAAGTTAGTTTTATAAGTCTTACCTACTGCAACTTTAATGCTACTTTTTAAGGATGGACCTTTTTTTCTTTTTTCATTAAACTACCTCTTTGATATATTTTTATAGCGACTTTTAAAGGCTCTTTTATATTTATTTATTCACCTGCTTGCATCCAATTTCATTATATTCTACTACTAGCAAGTGCTACAACTGCTACTTACAATACATCTGTACAAGTACTGATACCATAAAGAATAATCTACTTTTGCTTACTGTTACTACAAAAATTAGCTGATACTCATAACAATATTACTACTGCTACCAATAATTTTGACATGTATTCATGAGTTATTACCATAATGGTTATTACATTAAAAATAGTTTTCATATGATCACACAATTAATATAATACAGTAACTGTGTTATTTGAATTTTGCATTGTTAAACCCTCTGTACTGTTATGAATATGTGTGTTTAGATTGTCCTTTTACCTGGCGGGAGAAGGTGTTTTTTTTCGAGTCCCTGAGATCGGCGCCCTGCAGACCCACCTGTGTGTCACCTGGGATTCCAGCTCAGGTGCGGCCGCTCTCTTCATGGATGGGAGGAAAAGCTTGACCAAAATTTACAAGAAGGGTCACACAGTCCAACCCGGAGGCAAGGTTATCATCGGACAAGATCTGGATAATTACGCGGGTGGATTTGATGTCAACCAGAGTTTTGTTGGGGAGATCGGTGATATTAATATGTGGGACTCCGTCCTCTCAGACAGCATGATCCAAAACATGTTCTCTGGGAAGAAAGTACCAACAGGAAATGTTTTCGACTGGGAAACCACAGAGCTTAAACTTAACGGGGACGTGGTGGTTGTTAATACTCAGCAGTAGCTTTTAAGGCTCACACACAACATACTGGAATCATTTCAGAATTTCAAGTAAAGCAATATAAAGCTCTGCCCATCCACATTACACCTGTATGACATACAATATATGAAGATGACTTGTTGGTCAAAATGCAGGTCTGTGTACTGATGTAATGAAAATGTAAACTCATTTCTTACACTCAGTCCAATAAAAAACGTATGCTGACAATTCTGTTGTGGTGGAATATATTACAATATTATCATTAGGGATGGGCAATTAATAACATTTTATTAATTACGATTTTGGCTTCCAATAATAATGAAACCAAGATTAAACGATTATTGTGCTGCATGGAATATGTTGAATATAGTTTATCAAAATGTTGAATATATGTTTAAGAGTTTTCAGTAGGTTGTGGCAGTACACTTCAACATATTTGATCTAATTTATTGTGGTCTAATGTTGATATATGGTATTATTTTGATATATTAAAAATATATTTTAGGAGTTTTCAGTAGGTTGTGGAAGTGCACTAAGGTCACAAAATATTTATTTGGGTCCAATTTTGTTTATTTATTTAAATGTATATATTTTATTTACATTTTAAAATTTGTTTTTCAGTTGAATTATATTAAAGTTCAAGAAATCCAGTGTTTAAAAGACAAGTAAAAAATATATATTATAAATATTGACCAAACTTAACGTGATTATTGCACTTTCTTAGTTGATACTTTTTCATAAGTATGGCTTTAACGTCACTAGATGAACTATTATCATATAAACCAGAATAAACCAAGAATCTCATCTATAAAAAGACAAGAATGTGCTACCAACGAGGTAAAAGCACCAGGCTAAATGAGTGTGAATTGGTATGTGCTTATTTAATTGAACATTAGTTTTGGGAATATGTACCACCATCTTTAAAAATCATTTAAAAGTAATAATGCTTAGAAGAATTACAAGTCCCACATAGGTCAGAAAAGTACAGTCGTCTAAATGTTCATTATATACCATATGGCAGCTTGGATGTTATGACAAACCATAAATAACAGTGTAGCAGTACACTATGAGAACTTGAAGGAGTTTAGCGCTCTCTTGTGGATTTTTAAAATATTACCTCCAACAGAAGCGCAGTTGTTTGTAGAAGTTGCAATCAATATGAGCAGAAAGACACACACACACACACACACACACACACACACACACACACACACACACACACACACACACACACACACACACACACACACACACACACACACACACACACACACACACACACACACACACCTTGCTTTGTGTCCTTTAATAATTTGAAAGAACCATTTCCATTGCAAAACAAAAAAAACGCTTGAGAAATGCCCTGGTGACCGACATTTTGACCAATAAACCAATGCAGAGATGACACGTGTGTGGACATTTTCTTTTTTTCCTTTTATTAATCTTTCTTTTTCCTTTTGGAAATAGAAGTTCCATTCTGTCATTCTTTTTGCTTATTAAAAAAAATGTATATTGAAATTGCATTTAGCATCATTATGTGACTTTCGTATATAAACAATTAGGTGGACAACACATTCACTCTTAAATATTGTATGCAAATTTAGAACACAAATGGTGTATACGAAAAAGGAGCCCCAACGATTCATACACGTCAGGCACGGACGGGGTTCGAACCCGCGATCTTCGGTTTACGAGACCGACGCCTTACCACTTGGCCACCGCGCCTGGCAGTGTAGATAGGTCACAGTATGCATACTTAAGCCACAATCCACGAACCAGGAGTAGATATAACTTGATTGCTCTATTTCAAATTAACAACTATTTTGACTTTACTTAGCAGCACATGGATTGAGTGCACTTTCCTCCTAGTATTTCCAAAGCCACTCTATTGAAAATCCTCAAAACACAATACATCAACAACACGATTTAGTAAATGTTTGGTAAGGGTTGGCAATGTATTTACATCATTTGGGAGATAAAAACGCACCTCGACAGATTTATTGTATGCAGCCGAATATCACAGCAGATGGCCTTTGTGAAAATAAAAGGTCGCAATGTTGTATTAATTGTACTTGTATGCTCCGAAAAGTCTAGCAAATGAAGTCGACATGAAGTTTGGCGTAACGTTACCTTTCTCGGGAGAAGGGGAGCTTGATCGTGAACACAACCGGAAGTAGATGTAGTGGTTCAAGGCAGATAGGTTTTCCCTGAAACATGATAACTACAGAAGTATGATGCATTTCCATGCATCGGATGGTGTAAAGACGGTGCGATCCTTGAACATTTTACAAGTAGCTCATGCTGTAAGTAATATTGGTTTTAAAATAACAGTGTGCTAGCTAGTATTGTAAGAACAAATCTGTACACTAGCTAGGCGTTAGCTTGCTAGCAGAGGATGATTCAATAACGTTGTTTGGTTATTTTCCTACATATTGAACTAGTCCGGGTGTTGCAAGTATGTGCAGTTACATTGTTGTAATTGTAACTTTATGCTAGTTTGAACATATTTAACAGCGTTCCAACAAGTCGTGCTACGCATGCCTAATTGTATTTAAAAAATGTAGAAATGTACAGACGAGTTTACGTAGGCAAAGCATTATTAATACTTCTTACACGTCATTGTGAGCCATTCTTTCATTCGGCATAACAAATAATATGAATCTGTGAAGCTGTTTAACTTTACATGGACGATAACTTTATCGTCTTATTAATATAATATTATAGTTTAACAAAACGTGTGCTAAATGATTTGTTCCAGTCAAATTGCAATTAAAATAACAATTTGAGTTATGGTCTTGTTTTACATATTTGCTTATGTGATTTGGTATTTTTTGCAAAGCCTAGTGTTTTGGAAATTGAAGAATGTATCTAATCATAGATTTCAACTATACAAAGCACTACAACAGCAAAAAGATATAAAAGCAATGCCTGTAACTTTTAAAATATTCCTCTGGTAAAACATGATTAAAATACACTTTTGCACATTACTCAACGTGTAAGCGTTTGTCCAATGTCACTGACAGAGGTGACTTTTCAAGACTAGACGCATACCCATCCACATTACACCTGTATGACATACAATATATGAAGATGACTTGTTGGTCAAAATGCAGGTCTGTGTACTGATGTAATGAAAATGTAAACTCATTTCTTACACTCAGTCCAATAAAAAACGTATGCTGACAATTCTGTTGTGGTGGAATATATTACAATATTATCATTAGGGATGGGCAATTAATAACATTTTATTAATTACGATTTTGGCTTCCAATAATAATGAAACCAAGATTAAACGATTATTGTGCTGCATGGAATATGTTGAATATAGTTTATCAAAATGTTGAATATATGTTTAAGAGTTTTCAGTAGGTTGTGGCAGTACACTTCAACATATTTGATCTAATTTATTGTGGTCTAATGTTGATATATGGTATTATTTTGATATATTAAAAATATATTTTAGGAGTTTTCAGTAGGTTGTGGAAGTGCACTAAGGTCACAAAATATTTATTTGGGTCCAATTTTGTTTATTTATTTAAATGTATATATTTTATTTACATTTTAAAATTTGTTTTTCAGTTGAATTATATTAAAGTTCAAGAAATCCAGTGTTTAAAAGACAAGTAAAAAATATATATTATAAATATTGACCAAACTTAACGTGATTATTGCACTTTCTTAGTTGATACTTTTTCATAAGTATGGCTTTAACGTCACTAGATGAACTATTATCATATAAACCAGAATAAACCAAGAATCTCATCTATAAAAAGACAAGAATGTGCTACCAACGAGGTAAAAGCACCAGGCTAAATGAGTGTGAATTGGTATGTGCTTATTTAATTGAACATTAGTTTTGGGAATATGTACCACCATCTTTAAAAATCATTTAAAAGTAATAATGCTTAGAAGAATTACAAGTCCCACATAGGTCAGAAAAGTACAGTCGTCTAAATGTTCATTATATACCATATGGCAGCTTGGATGTTATGACAAACCATAAATAACAGTGTAGCAGTACACTATGAGAACTTGAAGGAGTTTAGCGCTCTCTTGTGGATTTTTAAAATATTACCTCCAACAGAAGCGCAGTTGTTTGTAGAAGTTGCAATCAATATGAGCAGAAAGACACACACACACACACACACACACACACACACACACACACACACACACACACACACACACACACACACACACACACACACACACACACACACACACACACACACACACACACACACACACACACACACCTTGCTTTGTGTCCTTTAATAATTTGAAAGAACCATTTCCATTGCAAAACAAAAAAAACGCTTGAGAAATGCCCTGGTGACCGACATTTTGACCAATAAACCAATGCAGAGATGACACGTGTGTGGACATTTTCTTTTTTTCCTTTTATTAATCTTTCTTTTTCCTTTTGGAAATAGAAGTTCCATTCTGTCATTCTTTTTGCTTATTAAAAAAAATGTATATTGAAATTGCATTTAGCATCATTATGTGACTTTCGTATATAAACAATTAGGTGGACAACACATTCACTCTTAAATATTGTATGCAAATTTAGAACACAAATGGTGTATACGAAAAAGGAGCCCCAACGATTCATACACGTCAGGCACGGACGGGGTTCGAACCCGCGATCTTCGGTTTACGAGACCGACGCCTTACCACTTGGCCACCGCGCCTGGCAGTGTAGATAGGTCACAGTATGCATACTTAAGCCACAATCCACGAACCAGGAGTAGATATAACTTGATTGCTCTATTTCAAATTAACAACTATTTTGACTTTACTTAGCAGCACATGGATTGAGTGCACTTTCCTCCTAGTATTTCCAAAGCCACTCTATTGAAAATCCTCAAAACACAATACATCAACAACACGATTTAGTAAATGTTTGGTAAGGGTTGGCAATGTATTTACATCATTTGGGAGATAAAAACGCACCTCGACAGATTTATTGTATGCAGCCGAATATCACAGCAGATGGCCTTTGTGAAAATAAAAGGTCGCAATGTTGTATTAATTGTACTTGTATGCTCCGAAAAGTCTAGCAAATGAAGTCGACATGAAGTTTGGCGTAACGTTACCTTTCTCGGGAGAAGGGGAGCTTGATCGTGAACACAACCGGAAGTAGATGTAGTGGTTCAAGGCAGATAGGTTTTCCCTGAAACATGATAACTACAGAAGTATGATGCATTTCCATGCATCGGATGGTGTAAAGACGGTGCGATCCTTGAACATTTTACAAGTAGCTCATGCTGTAAGTAATATTGGTTTTAAAATAACAGTGTGCTAGCTAGTATTGTAAGAACAAATCTGTACACTAGCTAGGCGTTAGCTTGCTAGCAGAGGATGATTCAATAACGTTGTTTGGTTATTTTCCTACATATTGAACTAGTCCGGGTGTTGCAAGTATGTGCAGTTACATTGTTGTAATTGTAACTTTATGCTAGTTTGAACATATTTAACAGCGTTCCAACAAGTCGTGCTACGCATGCCTAATTGTATTTAAAAAATGTAGAAATGTACAGACGAGTTTACGTAGGCAAAGCATTATTAATACTTCTTACACGTCATTGTGAGCCATTCTTTCATTCGGCATAACAAATAATATGAATCTGTGAAGCTGTTTAACTTTACATGGACGATAACTTTATCGTCTTATTAATATAATATTATAGTTTAACAAAACGTGTGCTAAATGATTTGTTCCAGTCAAATTGCAATTAAAATAACAATTTGAGTTATGGTCTTGTTTTACATATTTGCTTATGTGATTTGGTATTTTTTGCAAAGCCTAGTGTTTTGGAAATTGAAGAATGTATCTAATCATAGATTTCAACTATACAAAGCACTACAACAGCAAAAAGATATAAAAGCAATGCCTGTAACTTTTAAAATATTCCTCTGGTAAAACATGATTAAAATACACTTTTGCACATTACTCAACGTGTAAGCGTTTGTCCAATGTCACTGACAGAGGTGACTTTTCAAGACTAGACGCATACCAGCAAAAATATAATTCTGCTGAGATTACAGTTTCATTCTACAGTCAAAGTTAGGGGACTGACCTTCAGATCTAACATTGCTCAGTGCCTCGGTTGAGATCTTGGTGTGCCTTGTGTTCCAGTCTTTGACAGAGCCTATCTGACCTGCTGCACCAGTCTGCTTCACCATGCCGCTGGTGTTGGACGCAGTGTGGGCGCTGTGGAGCATTGGAGCTGGCATCTATGACTACTTTCACACCAGTGCCATGGAAGAGAGGATCCACACACTGGAAAACGTCCTCTCGATCCACCAGTTTGTGATTGCAGGCCTGTCAGCAGGCCTCATCCTGCTCATAACCTACGTACTCTGGAGAAAACACTGAAACCCCACTGACCAAGGCCACACTCCCCCTACAAAATGTTTTGTTGCAGGATAATCATGCGTTACCCGGAGTTCTTTCCATGCCTGTGCTGTCCAGAGTGACAGTTTGGATTATGTGACTGCTCACACTTGAAGATCAAGCATGTTGAGCAACAATCGAGTCGTCCCAAATGACATCAGGAGCACTGATGGGAAACAACAAAGCTCCATGAGGACTCTGTACCCTCTTGGTTGTGGCTGCTTGGTTTGTCTATGCCTCTGTCTGTTTGTCTCTGTGTTTTGGATGTTAAACTGGCCTGGGTAAAACTTATACAAAATCATAACTGCTTCTCAAGTAAACTTTGCACTTTTTTTTTGCCAAGCTTGAAGTACTTACTGTTGAGGAATAACCCTCGATAATGCCATCCATCTAAACACCCCAGTGTGTGATGAGGAGCGAAGATGTTCAGTCAGCGGAGAGACTTTAGAATTTAAAACTTTGGATTCGTTACAGAAGTCAAGTGTGACTGTGGTTGCTTATGCGTTTTAATATTTTTAACCCGTTATCACAAGATCACAACGTAATTACCTCAAGATCAACTGTTTTTTTCCGCGTATACAAATTAATATTTTTTTAATATTACATATTTTTCTGTAGTGCTTATTCATTTCTCATAGGGGATTAACCTGGGATACTTATGTCCTTGTCTCACTGTCTCGACATAACTTATATCACAACTTAATTATCTCTATCTTGAGATAACGGTGGTCATAAGATATGCGTGACTGTGTAGATAAGTCTTTTATCAGGACGTATTTAGACTTTTATGTCTCCACTGTGCTGAAAGAAAATAGCATCATAGTTAAATCTCTCTTAGAATATTAGGCCTAAAAAAACAAAACGATTAAGTTGTGACCTCGAAACGGCAGGCTTAAATAAAATATTAACGCTGATGGACGCTCTCTGTTTTAATAATCCCTCACTATCTGTGTGTGTGGGGGGGGGGGGGGGGCAATGACTCCATCCTGCACTAGAATTTCAAAGGTAAATTGTATAGGTTGTGTCTTCTCTAATACGTTTTAATTGGGTGGGGATGTCAACATTTTGACTTTTTAAGTAGATGGCGTGTTTTAACCTTTTTAAAGTTGGTGTCGGGTCATGAAGTTTCAGAGACACGGCAGCGCTTTGATGGGAATGTGTGTCTGGTATGGTCTGACTCCAGCACATCAGAACATCCGTCTGAGCTGTGAGAGGGACCGACAGTGGGTCGTTATTACCCTGGTTCCAGGTGACAGACCCGGAACAACAGGAGAAGCACAATGAAACACTAAAGAGATGTAAACACTGGGAAATGAATGTATCCTTTATGTGATTTATTATTTATTATTTCCATGCTAAGGAGAAGGGATTAAAGATGTGGGATGGAGGTCGGTGTGTTTTATGTGTGTTTTAATTTGTCTACGTTTACGTGTTCCCGAACACTGTTTCCAGATGCTGTTTCCAGCATCATGTTTGATACTACTGATTTAATCTAGTATTGTTCACTTTCACTACCTGCTTTCTCTCTGGGCTTCATTCATTGTGTACTGTGTGCATTACTGTATGTTACTTTGATAAACCACTATTATGGCTAACTGTTAAAGAGAATATGTTTGAATAATAAATCAGAACTTATAGTCCAAGCGGTGCATGTTTTTAATTATGAAAATGTTCCATGTCGTGATTAACGAGTCAGGTTTTTTTTGTGTTAAATAGATCATCCGCAATGTAAAGAACAGGGCCGGCCCTCGACTTTTGGGGGTGTAAGCAGGATATGGTTTGGGGGCCCTCCTCGTTGTGACGTGTAAATATTAACCCTTGTGTTGTCTTCCCGTCAACCATGAGAAAAACACTTTTGTTGTCCCTATCTCAATGTTTCAGTCACTTTTTTCAAAGTTTTGTATTTTACATTTTAGTGTTTTTTTTCCGTTGTTTTGGTCACTTTTTTCAACATTTTAATCGCTTTTTCTTATGTGTTTTTCCCGCTTTTTCCCAATGTTTTTGTCACTTTTTCAATGTTTTGGGTGCTTATTGTTGACTTTTTGATGCTTTTTTTTGCAGTTTTGACAGGTTTTTTTTCATCATATTTTTGTTGTTGCTTTTTTTACGTTTTATTGTGTTTTTATTTTTATGTTTTTGCATTTTCGCCGCTTTATCAACGTCCCATATTTTCTGATAGAAAAAAACTTTGAAAAAGGACAACATGAGGGTTAAGCACACGTCTTGTACTAATAAGCATGTGAAGACTGAAGAGAGACCTATTAGCAGCAACACTATATTGAAATAGACTACAGTAAATGCAGTATTTGTCATTTACCCTCAAAGCCTACAAATATATATATTTTACCACAGAATCCTGGGAGTGCTTGTTCCGTAAGGGACAATAAATTACTTACTTAGCCTAGTTGTACATTTTGCCCATGCATCTCTGAGCTTGTTTTTTTTGTCACTATTTGTTGGCAAAAATGGCACAAGTTATTTTTTGTTAAGTAAGTTCCATTTTTATTTTGTTATTGTATAAAACTCTTTTCTAGCACCTGCTTATATCACTTAATGGGGTAGGGCCAGTTCTGTAAAAAAAAAACTTACTTTATTATCACTGGAAGTATTTTAGTGGTAAATAAGTCATTTTAAAAATATAGGAAATCTGCTTCCATCTTGTGCTTTTTCTATACATTTTATGTTAATGTGATGAAAAGCAGAAGGTTTGTATAAACCACAAGTTCCTTGTAGAACGTAATGGAAAAATACAGGAACAATATACAGTAGTTACGCATATTAAAGGGGTATGATGGTTACAAAATACATACATGTAACTGACACAACACATAGCACATCAGAAGACTATGAAGGCTAAGGTTGCCTCTATAAATGTCTGTTCAATATTGTGCACTTGAAGCTCCTTCAGACTGACATTTCAACATAAAAAATGTTCAGTGAGTTCCTTGGCTTTCAGTCGTTTAGACCCACTCACTGACTCAGACTGGTTTGTTATTGTTGCAGGCTGCTGAGTAACACAGTGAAAATAACATATCACCATGCAGTGTACAAGTTCAAGTACTGTGCTCATGAGCTATTTTAGTGCTCATTATGTTTCGGGGTCAGAGGTTCAGTCCTGTGCAGGCTCATCCTGAACCGTATCGGGAGGTATACCATGTAATATCATCTCTTTTAGTCTCCACTTCCTTTGTATATTTCAACAGGAAATTTGAATGTTTCTATGAATTTATGTTTAAGCACAAATATTCAAATATTCAAAAATCATACCACATTCCATTCCACATAAACAAAGAACGTTTGATGTGATATGGTGTAATTTCAACAATTTAACAGTTGTTAATATAGGATGTATGATGATTAATTGCTGGATACAAGCGTGAAACCGGCTCTATAATACTCCCTTTTCAAGAAAAGCGATGAAACTATGAATTGCAATCAATCAGTGGCTATATACGCTTCCAATTTGCATCCATTTTAACTGGTGAATGTCACAAAATTACTATAGATTTTAAATTATTTGTCTTCAAAGAAAAATCCGAGGAAAATCCCATTATACACAACCCATCCTTCATTTATTTTAAACTTTTTTTCATAAACTGAATTATGACTTTACTTGAGTTAGCAAGGTATATTTATTTAATTTTAATAATGTTTTGTGTCTGCAGGCGGCAAATGTGCATCTGCCTACAGTAGAATGAGACCAATGTATCCCACCAATGAGAGCTCGGGCTTTCACTAACAAGCACAATGATTGGGTGTAGCTGCAAGAAGGCGGGATCTTTCAACACAATCTGTGGAGGCTTCAACAAGGCTTCAACCTACATTTGTTTTAAAGTCGGCGAAGTTAGGGCAGAGAAAACGGAACTCAGATGGAGTTTGACTTCAAAATAAAAGCATTGTAATGGCTCAAAATAACATTTTCAGATAACATGGATTTAGTACAGTAACGTTTTTTCATGGAGATGTATTTCTGATTCTTGTATTGGTATTTGTGGTAAAAAATAAACTAAATGAAATGTATTAGACGATTTTATATTTTAATTAGGATTTATTTTGAAGACGGTGACCGAATAACCTCTATGTTATTGTGTGGTGCTTTCCTTTCCAGTACCGCTAACCAAACTTGCCACCGGGCGCTAGGCGAGATATAATGCGAATGCTGGTGATATTATGGAATCGAACCCCCTGAAAACGTGTGCCATTTTTGTGTTTAATAAATTGTCGTTTGGCAGCAGCTTCCGACTTCTCGATTAGTGAAATTAGAGTGCCGGACAATGCTATTCAGTTAGCCCGAGGTTGTTGCTAACTGGCTAGGGAAGTTAGCCGGTTAGCTAGCAAGCCGCGGCGTCAGCTCGCTGGAGGCTGATTTCTTGTTTCGCGCATTTCAAGCCTGTTCGCCGACCTCTGAAACGGTTTACCGGACAGATAAACGAAAACGTTAGATTGTAGCTTCGCCAATGTCAAATACAAAAGACTGAAACTTCCATAATCCGCTTTTAAAATGGAGAGTCAACAGTGTTTCGCCTAAGCGGCTGCTTTCTGCGAACGCTGCTCTTTTGTTTTGACAAAGGAAGAGGACTGAGTTTATTTCTTCTTTTTTTTTAACAGTTCACATCAGGCGGTGGGATAGCCCACCATACATTGTTTTGGCAATGGCTCCACAGAAGCAGAGCTCCTCAGGTGGAAGCCACCCGGTGGGTTTTGGTTCTGGAGGAAAAGCCAACGGGTTATACCAGTCCTCCTCCTCCTCCTCGGCGATGGCTGTAGCCAAGAAGCCCAACATGCAACTCATTCAAGCCGACCACGAGTTGTTCCTGCAGGCCTTCGAGAGTGAGTAGCTGCTGTGATCAAGTTGCATATTTAAAAGATATCAGTGTTGGAGTTTAATTTAAGGCCACAGCGATCTTTGCAAGGGGCCGTGTGGAAGTTGAGACGAGGGGCTGCATATTAACTGGAGGAACCGATTCTTTTTGCTACTAACGTTACATACTCAACTATCATGTCCTTGTTGTTAATACTGTACACTTTGAGCCATGACCACTGCCAATGTACTACCAGTGGTGGAAGAAGTACTTTACTGAAGTAAAACTACTAATGCCACACTGAAAATACTCTACTGCAAGTAAAAAGCCCTGCATTCAAAACCTTACGTAAGCTAAAGTATGCAAGTATTCTTAGGGAAATGTACTTAAAAAGTATCGAAAGTAAAAGTATTCATTGTGCAGTAAGATGTTCCCTGTCATTGTTTTACTATATGATGTTTTTGGATGAATTAATCATTAATGCAGCAGTGATATTAATAGTACGGCTGCATTAATGAGAATGTTAAATGTTTTTGGACTGCTGTGGTTGTTTAAGGTTATGCTAATTTTAGCTACTACTGCTCAGAAAATCTTCAGTTTATAAATCAGAAACATTCAAATGTATTAATCTAAAAAATGTAATCTTAAAAAAAAGTACACTTATCTACCTCTGATATGTAGGAGAGTAAAAGTATAACGTTGCATAAAATGGAAATGGTAGTAGTAGTAAGTGCCTCAAAATAGTACAGTACT
Source organism: Gymnocephalus cernua (assembly GCA_023631565.1). Taxonomy (NCBI): domain Eukaryota; kingdom Metazoa; phylum Chordata; class Actinopteri; order Perciformes; family Percidae; genus Gymnocephalus; species Gymnocephalus cernua. The sequence goes on from CM042441.1 coordinate 23,593,696, forward strand.
TGTATGTGTCTGTAGCCCACTCGGTTACATTCACCCACTGTTAATTAGGTGTTGCAGTGTTGTCATACTTTCTTTTTGTCACAACTTGTTGCAGGTGAACTCATTCATTCAGTCTTCCGAATATTGCTGCAGTGAGGGATGGTTTTCGGTTAATCTGTCAATTCATTTATTTTCAATTTATATAGTTTATAAAATGTCTAAATAACAATGAAAACAAGGTTACCTGACCACAAAGTGTTGTCTTCAAAAAATCTTATTTTGGCTGACAAACTCTAAAAAAAAATAAAAATAAAAAATGAAGCAGAGAAAAGCAGGCAGATCCTCCTTAAGGGGCACGTTTGGTATTTTTACTTGGTTAAATGGCTTGCATGATTTACTTTATTAACGTTTTCATTCCTCACATGAATGATTGTTTCAGCACTAAGTGTACTAAGCTTATGTTTTTTTTTCTTTTCTTGGCTTGATGCTTGTTTAAGATTGAAAATCTTTATATAAAGGGTGAATATCACACACGGCCATGTGCTGATGATGTCATTATGTTTATTTGCAGAGCCTACCCAAATCTACAGGTTCCTCCGCACCAGGAACTTGATCGCTGTGAGTGTTCCTTGAAAATAGTCACATAATGAACTTGACCATTTGAGATAAGAGGAAATGCAACATTTCACGTTTTTATTCTTATTTTTATCCCATTTCAGCCTATATTCTTGCACAGGACACTCACCTATATGTCCCACAGAAACTCAAGGAATAATGTCAAAAGGTAAGAATCCAGTACTCCGCAAGTTGTTGTGATGCAGAAAATCTCATTTTTCCTAAGGAGAGTGTTGAAAGAAAACCATTAGGCTTAACAGATCAGTTGTTTTTGGATCATCTTGTGTCTTTTCTTTGTGGCTTTGTTTCTTTCAGTTTTAGGTTTCAAAGCTTTACATTGAACCTGACACTTGGTGTTAAATAGTTTGTCTGTAAAAACAAAATAAAAGCAGGTCAAGTGTTATCTTGAGAGAAAGTTAACTGACTGCTGTAGGTGGGGGCTGACTGGATCAGTTAAAGCTGAGATAGGAGAGACGTTTTCAGTTAGGCTGCTTTGCATACAGACGCTGCACACACACAAAAAAAAAACATCCTTCTGATCGCATGGGGCTGCTTTTGGTTTGGGGGGGAGGGCTTAGAATACGGCCTTGTCTGGTGGTATCGCATGGATTTTGTGTTGAACAACTGCAGGTTATGCAGGGGTTGTGTGTTGAAACTCTTTGGCTGCATACTTGTGTCAAACATCTAACCAATTTTAATCAGCTGCTATTCAAGTAACACCAAGTAGGTGCAAGTTGTATACTGGGTGATTTTTTATTTTTTTTTTTCCCTATCTCTTCATTGGCTACTAGTCTGTGTCTAGCCTTGTTAGTTCATATTTGTCGGTTTTATGCAGTTTTTTTAGGCAGTGTTCTTACACAGCTTGTTTGTGTTATGACTGTTGTAGAAATATGTATTAATTGAAATAATATTGTCTCGGAATTGGTACCAAAACTAAACATCATCATATTGACGAAAGATGTCCATTGACACACCGCTGGGCTGCCAATAAATCGGTGACAGTTGCTAACCAGCGGATAAAACAATCTGTCAACACAGGCGTTTAGTTAATGCTTTGTTGTTTATTTCGTTCAAAAAAATGTTATGTGCAAAAGAAAAGAAGAAATAAATTCTTACACTATTCAACTGAGTTGAAACTTTAAGATTTGGGCAACAATCTTTTTTTTTTTATCCTTCATTAGTAGTGTAGAATTATTATTTTTTTGCAGTTCTTAAATAAATGAAAACTTTTAGAAAGAAAGAGAAAAAGACATGATGCAACACTTAACATTTCATTCTTGATAATCAGATCTGAAACACTATCAGCCTCTCTGTTACGATCAACGCTATAATAGCTTCATTTTTTTTGCCGTCCTTATTTGGACATGCGCTCATCAGATAGACGGGTACTTTCCCTCCTTTGAGGAAAAGTAACTTGTGTGTAGTACTTGGGGAGTTGGTTGGGGACTAAAAATGGCAGCTGTTAGAACGCGCGGTATTCCTGATTTGAAGTGGAGTTAGTGAAGCAGGCGGCGTGTCTGCCGCGGCTCGGCTCAGTTTCACTTTCCGCTGCTGCACTCCTGCACGCTTCAGTCACATGAAACGCTGCTTGTGACTTGAGATGAATGAGCTCCACACAGGGACCCTCCACAGTTATTAACTGTTCACCGAGCATGAATGAATAAAGTTAATTATAATTCGATCAGAAACTAGGAATCAAACTGGTTTAGTGTTCAGCATTTCATGCAGAGCTGGTAATGTGTCTCCAGACAAGTTGTCACTTTTATAAGGCTCTGTGAACTATACTGGCTCTGTGCAATCAAAATGTCTGAGCAGTTTCTCTCTTGTGTTGCACTTTTTTGAGTGTTTTTTTTTTTTTTCAAAATATATAGCCTATAGCCTCCCCCAACTGTGCTGGATCCCAAGTTTATGTGTTTTATGTATGTAACTGTGCGCCAATTAAAGTAAAAGGCAGCCAGCCGGCAGCCAGCGTGTCCGGTAGCAATCATTTTCTCCTGGAGAACAGTGAAATCATATCATTCACGTTGCAGAGTAATGTACTAGGAACGAGAATGTTGCTGGATGTAAACGTGGACCCTGCATATTTTTTTTCCCTGCACTTTTTGATTCAGTGCAAAAGTCTGTCTGAACACGACCTAAAGATGTAAAGGTGCTTTCTTTGTATTCTACAACACCCTGCACAGCCTCGCAGGTGTTTTCAGTTACTTTGGCTCATTAGACTGCTGCTCATAGTGTAGTTGCACGGAAGTGGGAATTAATCTCAGCTCCCTAAACTCCGTGGGTACGCTCCAAAAAAAAAAAAAAAAAACACAAGACACACGGCCGATTTGAGCCAGGTGGGCACGCTTTCCATTTAAATTCCAGTTCACAAAATGGCACATGGCGCTTATGCACATCTACCAACAGCATCTTAAAACAATATGAACACAGAACTCACATGGCTTGTTGGGGTCGAATCCAAATGGAAAATCTTGTGTACTGTCTCTGCCAACACTCACGCAAAGCTGTAAAATAGATTAAACTGTAAAGATTAAAGTTTGCCTCAGCATCTCTACTACCTGCTGCTGTTTCACTCTCAGCTGATGACTAAAACGCCGTACCTGCTGTCTCATACGCTGCCTGCACGACGTTGAAGCGGGTTTCTTGGTCATTGCCACGTTGTCTCATACAGCGATACGCGGAACTTGCTTCAGTCTGAGTGGCAACACGCACACAGGTGTTTAGCACCTGGCAACCGAAAACGTCAAAAATACTATTAAAATGTTAAAGAGTACGTATGTATGTCTGTGTCAGTAAAATAAATGCCGCGCAACATTTCAACCTTTTTATAGACGTTTGTTTTACAGGTGATTGTCAAGTCTGATGGCCTTTCACTTTTTAAGGATTTTTTTTATTTTATTTTTGATCCTACAAGTTTCAAGCTATACGGCATAACGTCGTTAGTGTTTAAAGCATCTCATGTTACGTAGAGCCCGACCGAACAAGGATTTTTAAGGCCGATATCGATACAAATATTTGGTGATTTAAAAAATCCAATATTCCGATATATCGGCCGATATACATTTAAAAATAATAATCCAGAAACGCGTAACAAAACAGATTTTACTAACATTAGTTATTTGTAGTTATGAGTCCTCACTTAAATATGATGAAGTTTAAAAATAAACTTGTTTGTTTTATTGTCAGAACAGAGGAACATCAAAATACATTAAAGTTCTGATAAATAAAATGTATAAAAATACAAACTTAAGATAAGAAACTTAAAGGGTTAAACACGTTGTAGCAACGCCAACACTCATCACATGGTTGAAGGGTGTTTTGTCCGTTTTAATTTTTTTAAATATTCATTTATCGGCCATTTTAAATACCGATAGTTTAGAAAATGCCTTATATCGGTCCGGCTCTAATGTTACGTGACGTATCTAGGGATGCACCGATCCACATTTTTTCACTTCCGATCCCGATACCTGAATTTGGATATCGGCCGATACCGATACTATTCCGATACCAGAGCTGTGTTTGCTTTAATATTATTATTATCATTATTGTTGATTTTATATGATGCTGAAATAAACTCCTCTCAACGGGCAAGTATGATATGGACGTACGTATGCATGTATGTCCCAAAAGGCAACTTGAGCTAAGTATAAGGTCAGAAAAGGAAGTCAGAAAAACAGGAAAAATCTCATTCTGAAAACAGATATCCAACTGTAAGGGTTTCAAATTGATTGTCATGTCAATATTTATTACATACCCAAAATGTCAAATACTTGAGTCTTGAAATACAAGAAAAGTGCAAGTGTAAAAATCTCTCTCACACACACACACACACACACACACACACTATCAATAAAACAGTGTGTGAACAGCGCAAATCAAGCACACTGGCTCTTGTAGCATCAACAAATCAACGTTTTAAAATGTCAAATATCTGAAATATAAGAAAAGTGCAATAACTGTAAACATCTTACACACACACTTAGTTACACACACACACACACACACATACATACATACATACATACATACACACACACACACACACACACACCTCTGTTTTCACGGCTGCGCAGCGGCTGCTCTGAAACAGCGGCCGCCGGGACACGTACGATCCGGGGTCTCTGGTGGACGCAACAACGGGGAATTGAAACGCCAAAAGCCGGCGACAACACCGGCAGACAGATGGTTGTGAAAGTCCTGTTTTGGTTTTGCATTTTGCTGTCTTGCTCTGCGGTGTTTCCACTGTGAAGTATTTCCAAACAGCGGACACACAGGACAGCATCGAGCTAGCCACAATGCTGGTCATGCTACTATCCTGCTAGCTGGCTGCAAACTGCGGAATGGACTTCCTGAGCGGGGGCGTGTCTCATAACTCTGTGTCTCATTGAGCCGCGACTCCGTTCAGGAAGTCTATTCCACAGTTTGCAACACAGCAGACCAGCCGGCAGGGATCACTTTTGGAGCCATTTCAGCAGACAACGTTAAAGTGCAGACATGGCTCTTGGTATCGGAAATCTCCGCAGGTTGGATCGGGAAAATCCGATACCTGAATTTCGCTGGTATCGCCCCGATACCGATATTGGATCGGATCGGCCCCATCCCTAGACGTATCTGTCTTAGTGTAACATGACCAGGATACAGTTGACTTACTTCGGGGGGAAAGTGATGATCAAAAGCACAGATAGAGCAGCAGATGTCAGTCAGTGGACTGACTATCTCCAGACTGGAATAAATGAATGTGGCACTGATCAGGTCCTCCATAGAAAAGTCTCGGCCTGTATAGTGATGTGTTGTTCTGCCTGTAGGCCAGTGTTGCATGGCCGGCGGCGTTTGTGTTGCTGTTGCTAACCCCTGCTGTTTGTCTGCACGTACAGGAAAAGCTCCAAGGTTGACAATCTGTTGTTCAAAGTGGAAAAGATGAGAGGCGAACAGGAGACTCACAGGTACTGTAAACGCTCCACACAGATGTAATGCTTCACGCTTGTCTGTGCTACTGTTGGTATTTATTCACAAAGGCTTTCCAAGTCTTCATTTCCTGCAATGATCTAATACAACCAGAGATATTAAAAAAGGGATAGTTTTGTAATCCAAAGATAGATTATGTCTTCTGTCGCCTTAAGGAATATATATAACAACAAACTCTTTTCTGAGTAGTAGGGGCTTGAAAATATTTGAACATGAATTACAAGATCTTACTGTATATGGAAATGGATCAAATGAAATACTGACCAAACTGTTATTGGTAGGAGTTTTATGACCAATTTTGCGAATGGATTTCAGTGAAAGTCGGGCCGTGACAGTGAAGCAAAGTGTTTGTTTTATAGTTATTTGTTTTCTGAGCTGTTACAGCATCGCTATCATCCACAATTTGTTTTCATTTTTTCCAGCTCCTTCAGATTCTTTTCTATTTTCATATAAACTTCTGCGTTTACTAGAAGCTACTCATGAAAACGACTACTAGGATATTGAGTTAGAGTTAAGATAACTCGTATCAGCAGGGACATGGCGCTTACAGTCACTTTGTTTTCCTATAAATCCTCATATTCTATGTATTGCTGGGTTTTGCAAACAGCACAAGCACACACACGGTTTCAGAACAATGCACACAATCCATGCCCATGTGGTCATGTACATGAATGAAGCAGTCGCATACTAGTACAACATCCTGACAAGAACAGCCTTGCTTTAAGACATTATAACCATGGGATCGCACATCTTGTAGACATATGATTAAATAAAACATCACCTGTTAAGTTCTTCTGTTTGTTTTTCTTCCACAGCTTGGCCTCTAATTTGCAGCTCACCTTTACTGGCTTCTTTCATAAAGCTGGTAAGTTTGTCCTTCTCAGCTGTCGTCCTTTGCCATTTATTTATTTATTAGATCTAGTCCTTCCACCGATTCAGTGTGACTAAAGGAAGTGTTTGTGTTCTCAGGAAAGCCATCTCAGGACAGTGAGAATGAGCAGAACTCTGTATCTCTGGAGGTGCTGCTGGTCAAAGTCTGTCACAAGAAGAGGAAGGTGTGTGTGTGTTGTGTGTGTGTGTATCTCAACGCTGCTGATGTGTTTTCTTAATCAAATCCAGGTGTCAATAGAATGCATGTGAAATGTCGTTTTCCTGTCCAGGATGTGAGCTGTCCAGTGAAGCAGGTCCCCACAGGGAAGAAGCAGGTCCCTCTGAACCCCGACACCAGCGCCGGAGTCTCGGCCAAGCCGGGCTCCTTCCCCTCGCTGCTGGTTCCCAGCAGCGAGTTTGAACCCAGCAACTCTCACATGGTCAAGTCCTACTCGCTGCTCTTCAGAGTGTCGAGGCCCGGATACCCCCGGACTCAGGTCAACGGCCTGGCCAACGGAGAGCACCACAGCAACAGAGGTGAGCAGAGACAGGGTTTATTTTTTTTTTTTTTTAAAGGATTCTTCTGGTTTATTTCAGCATGACTCACTCACTGACTCACTTATTGTTGTAGTCGTGGCCATCATTTCCAATCAGTAATAACAAAATGTACTCACCCGGTCAGTTAATTCGGGGAACATGGTGACATCACGTCAGATGGAATTTAAACCACCCTCCATTTATCTGGAAGAGAAAACAAAAGGCGAATGGTCAACATTATTACCCAAACATCCCATCATAGTTTACAGGCCGACTTCCGGCTTCAAATTTGGGTTTCATGCTGTTCCCAGTTGGCAAATGAACACGTTTGTTTCCAACATTTTATTGCACTTGCTGGCTAGCAAAGACCAATGTACATAAATACATTCAGGTAAAGTTAGTAGGCTGCTCTAGAGTGTCTACTCTAGATACAACTCTAGATGTGTTGCATGTCTGGCCACCCTGGAAGAGAGATCCCTTCCTGATGTTTCTCCATTTTATTTTTCCCGTTAAAGGGCTTTTATTTCTCATGCAAATTGAAGGTCTGAGGATAGTGGGCGTTGTAGCTGTGCGGATTTTAAAGCCCTTCGAGGTAAATGTGCGATTAGATGTAGCCATTTGACGTTAACTCAGTAATGGTTGAAGTGTGAACTAAATGCCTCTCTGCAGCGTGGCGGTTGCAGTCAAAGACGTGAAATATCATTCTTAGGGCTGGGCTCCGATTTTATTTTTTTTTAATTTGATTTCTGACAACTTACCGACAACTTACCGTCTTCTCCACGGTATATATGGGTACCATGTCTTTGGCTATGTGCAAAGCGACCGTTTCGGTGATTGTTCTCCACCGTGCCCCTTTCCTGCCATACGCGGTGCCTTGTGCAAAGGACTCGGCTACAGTTAGCTGTTTTTTAGCTAAGGTTTGTTGGTCACTGCGGTTTTGTTCGTCTCGGAGAGACTGACATTTTTCATATTCGGCTGGATGTCTCTGTTTCAGGCGTTGGAATAGGTTTGTGGTGCTGCTGCCTTTGACGGCGATGGGCTTTAGGCAAATGTTGCAGCGCGGGGTTTGCTGCTCCACGTCTGTCGCAGCAAACCCAGACTAGTTCCAAACAACAGATGATTTTATTCCTTTCTTGGGAACAAACTTCCCACTCTCACCGGTAGCCATGTTGTCACTTGCTGTTTCGTGTGTGCTATGATGTTGTTGTTGTTGTTGTCGCTTGCCATACTGCTATTTGAAACTAACGCTACGGAAGCTCCGGAGAGCCAAAAATGCGCCATTACACAAAAACTTGATTTACTTATTTTTTAAATCGCCCGCAACAAAAAATTTGAATTAATTCATTTAATCGATTTATCGCCCAGGCCTAATCATTCTGTAAAGCTATTCTACGAACCGAAGTGGACCGTGTTTTTGGACAGTGTGGCGACTGTCAAGAGAATCTCCTAGTTAAAATGTCATCAATATTTTAAGCTTTAAAGTGCTCATATTATGCTTTTTGGCTTTTCCCCTTTATTGTGTTATATATCTTTTTTGTGCACGTTATATGTTTACAAAGTGAAAAAGCCCAAAGTACCCCCCCCCCCCCCCCCAAAGGGTCTTACCATCTCCAACAGAAAACACTGTTCATGAATTGGTCCAAACAGCTCTGTTGTAGTCCAGCCTTTACTTCAGAGACAAATGTGGTCACTTTGTAACACACGTTATAATGCTCGCCTAGCTGCTAACGTGGTACTTTCTCATACTCTGCAACTGACTAGCTATCAGTCCTTACTGCGCATGTGCGACTCCCAACAAAGATGGAACAGAAGTGTGATGCCTCACTCTGTAACTAAAACAGAGAGCTCAACACACAGGGTGAAAAGAGGAGCTGCAGCAATGTGCACTACAACAAATATATGGTGTTTTTTTGAAAATTAAACCATGTAAACCTATTCTGATATAAGCTCTAAATCCAATTATGAACCTGAAGATGAGCATAATATGAGCACTTTAAGCTCCGCAATAAACTCGGCGAGCACAGTGTTATCATAACTGATAGAAATGGTCTTTTTCCTTGAAAGACCAGTTTCAATCTCGTGTGGTAGAGGAGTGGTACATGTCATCATGTGTCTGTCTCAGAATTTACAGAGGAAGTGATAAACAGGAAGAGGAGGAGCTCCTGTCTCAGGGAGGAGGGAGAAACCACATTTGTGGCTCAGATGACTGTCTTTGATAAAAACAGGTAACGCACACACACACACACACACACACACACACACACACACACAAACTCTGTCACCTTTCCGACACACAGGAAAGTGGTGTTTGTTCTAATCCTGTGCAGCAGAATCGAGCATTGAAAAACAAAAATGTTGTGCGCAGACGTCTGCAGTTGCTAGACGGGGAGTATGAGGTGTCTATGCAAGAGATGGAGGAGTGTCCCGTCAATAAGAAGAGGGCAACCTGGGAGACCATCCTGGACGGAAAGGTGTGTGTGTTGAAGAGAGACTTGGCAAGGCAACACAGATGTTTGCATTAGATTGGACACACAGTTATAGCGTTATGTTATCATTATTATGGTCTGAATGCCATGGAGAGAACCTAACTCGCCTCCCATCTCGTGTCTGCTCACTGCCAATTGACCGTTGTGGATTCATGGAACAAACAAAAAAACAGAAATACATTAACCAAGACTGAAAAACTATTAGTTTCATATCTGTGCCGGTCAGCTTATTGGTCATGTTAATAATAAGCGATCTTTTAAGCTAGCGTGGTCCAACGATCTGCTCTCTTTTTCGTAGCGTTTGCCTCCATTTGAGAGTTTCTCCCAGGGTCCCACCCTGCAGTTCACCCTGCGCTGGGCCAGCGGCGACTCCGACCTCTCCACTGCACCCGTGGCTAAACCTCTGGCCACCCGCAACTCGGAGACCAACCAGGAGCCCCGATCCGGCTCCCTGAGAGCCACGCACACTCTGGGTGAGTGAGAAACCGCAACACGGAGACTTGGATTTTATAGCAAGCAATCTGTCAGCGGTGCAACTGTTGATTTGCTTTATTGGAAGTGAGTCAAGATGTATTTCTCATTATGTGCCGCAGCTGTTAAAGAATCCATAACTGCCGACGTGCAAACCAGAAGAGAACTGATCTCAGCTGAGCCGCGGCAGAAGCTACGCATCTTCTACCAGGTCAGTCTCGCCTGCCGGGATCTGTACATCAACCACAGTTCACCACAAATTAGTTTTAAGGCGTCATGAACATTCAGGCTAATTGATCCTCTGTACCGACCAATTTCATCTAATTATTTAGCCACTTAACCACCACCACCGTATCGACTTTTTGTCAGGGGTTTCCTCCGATTCACATCAGGCTACAGCGTTATGTCACCAGGCCTGAATAGACAGCGAGCTTCATTCGGCCCGCCTCAACTCCATCCGAGCGCCACCTCTTTGCCCATTTTTGGATAGGCCGACATCAACTCTGGGTTTCATTTTGGCTCTTCAGAAAACCTATGGGCGACGTCACAGAGACGACGTCCGTTTATTAAACCGGTTGAGAGAGACGCGTGCAGTAGTTGGTTCGAAGCAGACTGAGGCCTGTGGATTGAAGATGGGCCTAAGGCCCCACAGACCATCCCGTGTACGTCTTTGTCTCGCTCACGCTCACTCGCTGTTTTTTCTGTCCAGTTCCAGTACAACAACAACACGCGGCAGCAGACGGAGGCCAGAGACGACCTCCACTGTCCCTGGTGTACCCTCAACTGCAGGAAGCTCTACAGTCTGATCAAACACCTCAAACTCTCTCACTCCCGCTTCATCTTCAACTACGCGGTGAGTCAGACTCGCATGGTTTAAAAGAAATACAAACACAGCAGTGAAGTTTGAGGCCACACTTTGTTTTTGATTCCATGATTGGCATTAAATTCTTGAGTCTAATAACAATAATACACTTGATTTATACGCCACCTTTCAAAATAGTTATGTTTAGATGAAAAGCTGCAGAAAGATTTTTAAGAAGTGATTTTAAAAAGCTGTTGCCAGAACTCCCGAGAGACTGGAGTCGTCGTCTTCAACACGCGGTTGCTGTCAGTTTTATTCACACGTCCCTCTCCTGATCTCCGGCAGCACCATCCTAAAGGAGCGAAGATTGAGGTCTCCATCAACGAGTGTTATGACGGTTCGTATGCAGGAAACCCTCAGGACATCCACAGCCAGCCGGGCTTCGCCTTCAGCAGGAACGGCCCGGTCAAGAGGACCGCCGTCACCCACGTTGTCGTCTGCAGGTGAACTTCTTTCCTTTTATTATTTAGCTTCTCTACCAGAGCTGAACCCGACGGAACCCGTTCCGTCTTAATAATTCCGGAGGATAGTGTGAATATTGTGTGTGGATATCTTTTTTTTTTTTTTTTATAACTTTATAACTCACCTTTTCTATCCAGACCCAAGCGGACGAAGCCGAGCCTGTCTGAGTTCCTGGAGCCGGAGGACGGTGACCAGGAGCCGCCCATCATCAGCGGACACAACCGCCTCTACTTCCACAGCGACAGCTGCGTGCCGCTCCGGCCTCAGGAGATGGAAGTGGACAGCGAGGATGAGAGGGACCCCGACTGGCTCAAAGAGAAGACTGCTAAGGTTAGTTTACAGCTGGTCTCGCGTTGCCAGATCTTCCTCCACAGCGCTGTGGAGGAGGAGGGTCTGCCTAGTCCACACATTATTCCAGGATGGGAGAAAAACGTGCTCTGGTTCATTGGCTTTTCTTTAAACCAGTCACAACCGTCTAAGTGCTGGACGCAATGACTGTGCCTCTGCAAAATAGCCTCGGGAAGGAACTTGTTTTGGTGGAACATGTGTACGTTTAAAAGTAGATTTAGTCGTGCAACAGAAAACTCTGATTGGACAGATAGTCTAGCTAGCTGTCTGGATTTACCCTGCAGAGATCTGAGGAGCAGTTAACCATAGTCCTCAGAAATCTACCAGAGTTTAAAATGCCAACACAAAGGAAGAGGAAGGTGACAGACATCTGGCCAAAAATGAGGGACATCCGGTAGAACCTCCGGCAGCACCTGAACAATTCCCTAAATGAATCGTCTGCTTAACTAGTTTACAGCTGAAGGAGCATTCCAAAATAACCTTTCTGTAGATAATGCTGCGCTGTTCCTGCATTTCTGTTGCTTAAGGCTACGTTTACACAACGCTCTCGCAAGAAAACGGAAAAGTTTTTCCTTTTCCCGTTTTACAAAAAGTCCCGGGTTTAGATAGCCTTGTTTTGAATGGACTGCCACAATGTGTGCAACCTCCACTGGGAGGGTTACTGGAGTCGTGGGAGGGGGTGCTGTAGGTGGGGATGAGATTGCGCCGCTTCACCGTCTCCTCTTAAAATCAGAGTTAGCGTCTGGCTCCGGTTCCACAGAGACCAGTTTTGCTGGTTTACACTGGAGTTGCATATACAAAAGATTTCACTCTCGACCAGAACGTAAAAAAAACCCACCTTTGCGTATCATGTTGAAAACATTGCCGTGTAAACAGCCTTAGTTTACTATAGCAGCCTGAGAGTGTGTCCTGTCTGACTGCTCTGCTCTCACCGCAGCAAATCGAGGACTTCACTGACGTCAACGAGGGGGAGAAGGAGATCATGAAGCTGTGGAACCTCCACGTCATGAAGCACGGGTGTGTATGAAGCAGTCCACAGTCCCGTATGGGATCCACTCGTCAGACTCTTTTTTTTTTTTTACTGTCCTTTTTTTACTGTGTTTACTACCTTCTGACATTTGCACGTAGCTGCAACCTAAAAATGAGACAAGGAGCAGAATGCGTTGCTAAGTAAATGTATCTGAGACAGTGAGTTAACAGCTGTAGTCTGCTTTACTTGACCAGCTTCTGACTCCAAATATAGAAGGTCTGGATTGGCAAGGACTTGGTCTTTGTCTGAACACGGACACCAGCTGCAGAAAGCCCATTTTAGGGTTTAGGTTTGGGAGTTAGCGTTCATTAGCTACAGCTGATCAAATGTGTCTGCCTCAGGCCCCCCAGATTAACAGATAAATAACTACTGACCGGCACATTTTAATACAGCCAGGGCGGTGTATTAATACCGGATTTTTATTTTTCAGCGCACACAGAAAATAGAGAGTGATGGAATTTGACAAAAAAGTGTCTACCTTTTTTAACTCTTCTGTCCTCCTTCCAGCTTCATAGCGGACAACCAGATGAACGAGTCGTGCCTGCTGTTTGCCGACCACCACGGCGTCCACATGGTCAAGAACAACCTCTGTCGCAACTTCCTGCTGCACCTGGTCAGCATGCACGACTTCAACCTGGTGAGCACGCAGACCATCGACCAGGCCATGGCGCGCCTCCGCCTCCTGCAGAGCCAGGGCGCTCACAGGGACAAAGAGGAGGAGGAGGAGGAAGAGGAGGACTGGGAGACGGCCGTGGAGTCCCAGCCGGAGCTGGACCCAGATCCCGACCTCGACCCGTCCGAGTACACGCCCTGCGGCGACGACACGGAGAAGGGAAACCAGCAGGAGGAGAGCGGGGGGGGGCCGCGACAGAAAAGCCGAGCACTCACACTCCGGCTCTGGATCGGTTTTAAACTGAATTTAAACTCACATTACAGCAAAGATTCCCCCCCTCCCCCCCCCAAACAGGACAATAAATCTAGAAAAAAAAGGCAAAAGACAAACAGGTGTTAAAACACACACAGGTTACTGCAGGGATCACGTTTTAAAGGGCAGGTTACATCCCACACAAGATGGAGCTTTTTTCCATCGACGAGATGCTTCAGGGGAGTTTATCATTTCATTACTTGGGGACAGCGCGGAGGCGAGAAAGTCGAAGCTCAGAATCATGGTTGTTTTTCTTGTTATTCCACGCCGTGCGTCCCGACGGATGCTGGAGACGCGACCGCTCTCTGTCAGCTACCTGCCCCCCTCACATCCTTTCCTTTTCAAACCCAACCCACTTAAGTGTATGAACGACAAAGCGGTGGAGCAAGCACCGAACAAATTCAGCCTTCAACGTGGTTTTTTTTTTACGACGGTTTCCGATTTCATTTTTGCGCTCACTCCGTCGTTTAGTAAACCCACTTCGAATGGGGCCTTTTCCTCTTGCCCTCCTCGGTGTGAAGCACCAATCAGTGACGTTTCTGCCACACTCGGCTCCACCAAAGTTTTTTTTTTTTTTTTTTCTACCGAATGTGTTCATATGCACATCAGTGTCACGGTTATGGGTCAAAGATGTCCGATCAGGTCTCTGATCAAGTCTCTAGGTGTCTAATCAGGTCTCTGGGTGTCTGATAAAGTGTCCAGGACTCCTGTCAGTTCTCCGGCTGTCTAACCTGGTTTCTTATTAGGTCTTCAGGTCTCTAATAAGGTCTCGGGGGAGGGGGGGTCTCCACCTCCACGTCTCTCGACAGTCCCTGTCGTCTCTCCATCTGATCACCATATATTCCCCATATTCTCCATCAGTACATATTGATATTTATTATATATATATTTTTCTTCTTCTTGTTTCTAAGTTCACGAGTGGAATACAGACCCGCTCCGACAGCCGGGATCAGAGTCCTGGATCAGATGCATACTCAGTGTGCAGTGTGAAGTTTCTACTACTGGTGCTAGATCTTTGTATTCCTCAGAAACTCGCGGTGGTCATCTCGGGTGCTTTCTTACAGCGACCTCCACTGCCAGCACTCACAAACACATATATATATATTAATTATACACACACACACGGACTTGTTGTTTTCCTCCAGTGCTCCTCGTCGTGCAGCTCGGCCGTGCTGAGCCCAGGACAACAAACGGACAGTAAACTGTCCCGCTTCATGCTCCGCCTCCTTTTGAAATCCACAATCCAAGGCCAAATTGTTTTGCCGGGTCGGCGATGGTTGTGTCCTTTTGTGTAGATCGTCTAATTTGGGAAGAAGATGCAGGTTAAGTCCTCCCAATTTTGGATTAGTCCATCGACAGAGAATTAATTGTCTCACCAGTTACTGATGAGACTTTTCAACGGTTAATCCTGATGCTGTTAATGGGAAGTTGCTGGTTTTGAGTTTTTTTGGGCTGTTGCTCACACACGAGGGCTCCGGGAACTGCTGGTCTGCATTTCCCCTCGAAGTCACCATCTAAATTATTAGTTGACAAAAGAGTGATTCCCAAACAGGCCACCTTCAGAGGAGGCAGAGCCTGGAACAGCACATCAACCTGAGCTGAAGCTGAACAAGTTGGCCGTTATTTTTATTTTTTTTGCGTGTCATTTCTCAGCTGGTTTGTGGTTTATTTTTCCTCCTGCCGTTAATGTACAAGACTCTGTGAAACTGTAATAAATTAGCTTTGGAATATGTTGGTTTGGAAACCTGAACGCCACCCGGGAGGTTTTTGTCGTTTTTTGTTTTTATTTTAGTTGACACACCAAAGGGGATGAATGTCCTGCAGGGATATCTCTGCTCTTGTTTCTTGTCTCCTGTGAACGTTTCCTTGCTTTTTGGGGGGAAAGAAAAAAGAATAAAAGATCTTCTGCAAAGCCTCTGACCCGATTTCACTGCCTTGACATGATCTCAAAGTTACAGTGAGACAGAAAGCACAACGTCCAGATGCAGCTCTCAGTTTCCTGCTCCATATTGCACACATTGTTTGCAGTTACGAGCCTGCAGCTGACAGGACTGGCATTGATGCACCGATGCAGGAACCAATGCAGAAATATTTCGGTTTCATGGGGAATAGTTGAATTTATTTGTAACTTCTCATATTGTGACCCTGATCTTTTAAAAGCTTTACGTTTAAGTTTCGGCAGAAATCTGGTTTGCAGTGGGTGTTCCGAGCCATCTGGTTCACGTGTGACGGAGCACTTTTTGTTTTGGAGAAAGCCCACTGTAGAGCTTTTCTTTCTTTCTTTTTGTTCATTCACATGAGACCAGCAGCATTTTGCACAAGATGAGAGGAGCCATGTCAAGAAAACAAGACTTTTCTTCACTTCAACGACTATGTAAAAACCAGCTTGACATTGTGAACTTTTAAGTTGAGTCAGAATGGTTTTCTATTAAAAAGAACAATTTTGTACAATTATAGACCACGTGGTCCATTTCTTTCTCTGATATGAAGTTCCATCACGCATAGACAACACAACAGGTGGCGAAATATCACAGCAAGTTGTTTTGACGGGAGTAGTACGCGCTGTAATGACGAGACTAGCAACGGCTGCGCAGAGAAACTGAAGGATGAGGTGTTCCTTAGTGTGTTGAAAAAAGTTCTACTTCTTAAGCTAAATACAATTTGGATCCGGTGGAAAACAGGGCTGTTTTTCTGACACCATGACACTAAAACCTTCTAGATACGTGGTTCTCACAGGACACAAACATATGATGATCTTATAGAATATGACGCATTGCTGTAGATTAAACTACTAACCATATATATATAAGGAGTTACAATTAGCCCAACCTTAAACATCTACAGCACTAAAATGCAACATACACATTAATGCAGCAGTAATATTAATTGAGAAACATCAGATATAATAGGAAAACACTGACAGGTAACATGTTACTGCACAATGAGTACTACAAGAACATTATATTATATGTTGCATGTGTGTGAATCAGGGAAAATAAACAATACTGATGGTTTCTTAAGTGATGTCAAATGAGATGAAACAGTCAGTGGCCTAGCTGTCAATCAAAATCAGTGGATCAGAACTATAACCAAAAAATGTGGGAAGTCTTAAAATAGCTATTGTTCTTTAAATATAAACAAAAACTGCTACAAAGCTGATTACATACTTTTATTTCAGGTTTTGAACGCAGGACTTTTACTTGTAGTGGAGTATTTTTGGAGTGCTTTTACTGAAGTAAAAGGATCTGAATACGTCTTCCACCACTGCAGTTCACAGATAGTAATTACAATAAATGAAAACGTGCTGCTAACTTTGTAAACTATCAGAAAACGGCCTTCAAATTAAAAGGTGAATCCTTTAACCGAGATCTGCGTGTAGAAAAAATGATATTGTCACAAGTAGGGCTGCACAATAAATCGTTTTGTCGTTATCGCAATATCAACTTGCGCAATAAACACATTGTGAAAGGCTGCAACATATCGCAAAATACATTCTTTTCTTCAGTAAGAAACTACACTTTATGATCAGTGCATTTTATGTTCAATTCAATGTTTTTTTTAAATCATCAAGCAAATTGCTATATTTTAGCAGAATATTAAAAGCAGCCGAAGGCAGAACTGAGTACACTTTATCTTTTTATTTATCGCAAGTAATATTGTTATCGCGATAATCAACGTTATTGCGTATTGTATATTTTCCTCATACCGTGCAGCTATAGTCAAAAACTCTGTACAAAAGTGTTGAGTTTACATGATTTGACCTTTATTGAACAAAATACCAAAGATGACAGCAGTGGGAACAAATGCAATGCAGAGGTTTGTGCAGCAGATGTCATTGTTTTCCCCGTCAAACGCTCAGCTAACAGTTTACTCTCCTTCAGGCAGGAAGAAGATACCGTTTTTTTATGTCCACTGCACGGTTCACTGGTTTGAGGGAATCTGTACCATCAACTGGACCCACCCAGGGTTCTCCAAAAAAAACACAAAAACACTGACCTCAGATCAGCCCAAAAAACAGCAAACATCGTCTGTCTGTTAGAGAGCTGAAGAAGAGGTGCAGGTGGGTTAAAAGTCAACAACAGTCCACTGTGTGTGCAGGACAAACATCCACTTATAATTATACCCATTTTAAATTTGCCCATTTTAAAGACATGGAAAAAGACAAAAGGAGCAACGTCAAGAATCCAAGAACCAGAAACGCTGTAGACGTCGTAAAGACGTGAAGATTAGCAGAGTGGATTCACAAAAAAAAGATGGAAACAGATTTTTCAAATAACTGGTAACGTTGCAGCATAATTGTTTTTTTTTAAACGGCCTTCACTCCACTCCACCAGACGGACCAAAAAAATACAATAAAGAATAAAACTGACAGCAGACAAATACATTCGAGAAGTAACATAAATATGGTGGAACATCCTGATGTACCAGAGTTAAAAACGCATTTTGAGTGTAGAAAGAATGTGATTGACATATTGGGCAATACACTTCTTTGATTTCTTGCTGAGAGTGATGTCTGTGTGTTCATAAAGCCGCATAGCCAGACATCTTTCTCCACACTTTGTTTCAGCGCCGTTTCAGGCTGAACCCGTCATAATGCTGCACTAAGGGAAGAAAAAAAAAAGCTCTGGGTTGTTTGGGATGCAGCGACAGGAGGATACTTGTTTTGGTGGAACATTTGCACGTGGCCTTAAAATGGTTAAATCTAGGTGTCAACCAACGCCTGGGTGCAGTGACATCCCAAAATGTCAAACTATTCCTTTAAAGCAAGACGCCTCTATCATGAGACTTCATTGTTGTGGGCAGAACAGGATCTTAAAGTGCTCATATTATGCTTTCTGGCTTTTCCCTTTTCCTTTATTGTGTTATATATCTTTTTTGTGCATGTTATACGTTTACAAAGTGAAAAAGCCCAAAGTCCCCCCCCCAAAGGGGACTTACCATCTCCAACAGAAAACACTGTTCATGAACTGCTCCTAGCAGCTCTGTTGTAGTCCAGCCTTTACTTCAGAGACAAACGTGGTCACTTTGTAACACACGTTAGTCCTTACCTAGCTACTGCACATGTGCGACTCCCAACAAAGATGGAACAGAAGTGAGATGCCTCACTCTGTAGCTAAAACAGAGAGCTCAACACACAGGGTGAAAAGAGGAGCTACAGCAATGTGCAGTACGACAAAATATGGTGTTTTTTGAAAATGAAACCATGTAAACCTATTCTGATATAACCTCTAAATACAATTATGAACCTGAAGATGAGCATAATACGAGCACTTTAAGCTGCAGTTCTCTGGATGGAAACATTTTACTACCTCACCAACTAGAGCTGACACAGACAGCAACACACTTTGGCAGATACTAAGAAATGATAAACTGAACTTCTCGTTTGGTTACAAACTGTTAAAATATTCCACAGAATGAGTTTAAACCCCAAAAGAAGAACTTCCCGTCTGCTCTGAAGCTCCACTTTATCCAAACCTTGTTATTCTGTTTTCAAGTCAAACATCTTTCTTAACGATATTTCATATCAACACCATAACAGAAGAGAATAACTCACATTGACTCTCTCAATTAAACTTCTTCACAGCAGCCACACACAGTAATGATGAGTCAGACTGTGTAAACTGAACTGATTTAGTTCCTCACAGATTTATTAATAACCATCAAATCATACGTGCAGCTAGCATGCTCCCCAAACTCTCATCCTCCCACTAACAACGGCAGGTTGGGGAAATACTGTTAGGATTGTCAAGGCAAGGAAAAAAAGCTAAAATAATAAAAAAAGTAACAGCGAAAAGGAAAGGCGACAGTTCAAACAAAAAGTTTATTTCTTCAGCCTGCAGCTAAAAACTGTAAAACTCAATAACAATGGCTCTTTCCAGAGATAATAATTCAAACATATTTGAAAGTTGTTGAGCAGTTTTAACTTCACGGAGGTAGTAAAAGCTTTAATTACCTCCGCCAACGAGGTAATGGTTTTCGGTTTGTTTTGTCCGTTAGTCTGCACGATTACGGAAAAACTGAACTGGCGTGATTTTCATTAAACTTGGGGAGTGTGGCAGAGTACTAGCCTGGCTCCGCCTTCCTACGTACTTCCGCTCAATTTCAGTACTACGTCTGGTTTGCGATATATTCAGGGGTTTTCTCCAGCCAATCTTTACTGGTCCAATCAGCGAACAGAGGGAGTGGCTGAGAACGATGACGTTGAGGTCGTGCGCTAGTTTGAGTCGTAGTTCCGTAATGGCGGCGGTGAAAGATGTGAGCGAAACCATTCGGTCCGTTGTGGCAACGCTGCCGAATATCCAGAAGGTAAAGCCCGAGCAAGAACAATCTTTGCTGAGTTTTGTTGGTGGCCGTGATGTTGTTTGGGAAAAGTTTGATTTTCCAGCTCGCTCCGTTAGTGGTGAAGGAGTTAGCTAAGGCGAACGCTAGCGATGCTAAGCCGAAGTCACGACCAAACGTTAGCGATTGGTTATGGCAGATCCAGAGTGGCTCTGGGCAGATCCAATAGTTTTAAACTTCAACAGAGTACCCGCCTTCAAGGAAGTTAACACCAGACTCTCTGTACAAATGAAATGCAGCAGAGTCTGGTAGGACCAGGCTGGCAGAGTGCAGCATGGGACAAGGAAAGAACCCAGTACGTGTTGGAGCCGATCTGAATCTGAGCTGAATCTCGAGATGATCGGAACATTATATCTGGGTTACAATATTCAAAAATGAACGATTGCAAGAAAACACTTTGTCATGTTGAGATAATAATGTCACAATCTAAAAGGACAAATCATTTCAATGAAATAAGAAGAATAAAAGGCTGAGCTGCTCTGGGTGGGTGTTGAGAGTTTCCATGTCATTACATTTAAAGAGACATCGCTTTTCAGTCTTTTAAGAGGGTTTTTTCAGAGTTTTGGGGCCGACGAGCAGCACAAAGTTTGTTCCAGCGAGCCAATGGTTTTAACTTTGAAACGTCTTTGTGCTATTTTAGGCCCCTCTGTTGCCCAAACTGCCTCACAAACATCTCTCTGGCTCCAGGCTTCCACTGAGCTACATGTGCTGTTCTACAGTATGTACTGTGGTTCTCCAAACCTCTGACAACTCCACACAGACCGACAGACGACACTCAGGCTGCTTTGTGGTTTTGATGAACTGTCCCTTTAAACTTCTGATAAACAAGTTTAGAAGGCAAAGAAAAATACGAGACAAGGTGTGACTTTCACAGTGACGGGTTATTTTTAAGATACACAAATAAAGTAAAAAAAAAAAAAAGACTAGCAGGTTTAGCAAATTGTAACGTGTCTGTCTTTGCTTTCTTGAAGCTCCCAGAAACAAACTAAAAGTAAAAACGTATCTGCTATTCTCTTATGGTCTCCTAGGAGCAGTGTGTGTGTGTGTGTGTGTGTGTCCTGACAGGCTGTGTTTGTTCATCTACAAACTGTTACTAAAAGAAGTAGATGCATAGATCAACAGCCTACTTAAACTCTTCCCCACAGCGAGGGAAGATGCCACATGAAAAAAAAAATAGCAAAGCTGTAAACAATGGCCAGCCTTGTAAGAAGGCCAGATAAATCAGACTAAAAGCCGAGAAGCTGTCACGAACACAAATCTCATTTCTCCGACGTGGCTCACTGAAGGCTGAAGGAAGACTGAAGCTGGATCATCGTTGGCTGATGATCTGCTGGTTCACATGTACGGCGAAGGAAACACTGCCAGGGCTTTACAAAGAGTCTGGAATCATCAGGATCCATCCCATTTCCTCAGTCGCTACGTGACTTACAGACCGCTATGTGTAGCTGCCATGGACACTATTTTTTTTTGGGGGGGGGGGGGGGGGGGGGAGGCTGAAGCATCACTAAAATGTCCCTAAGCCCCCCGTAATAATAGGAAAAATAATAATTTGATTTTCTTTTACAGTGCACTCTGTATCACTCACTACAATGCATCGATCTACCATCCCCATTCATCTGTGTGTCGGTGTGTAGTGTGTGTGTTTTGTTTCTATGTTACGAACTGCCAACGGGTCGAAATGGCAGACAAGAGGCGCGGCGAGCGCCCGCGAGCACGGTAAGGGTTTGAGGTGGAGCGAGCGGCGTTAAAACAAAGCAGCGGACCAGAGAAATAAAACGTTTTCGCCGATTCATCGTTAGAGACGCAACCGCAGCAAAGCATCTCACCATCGCTAACTAGGGGTGCGTGATATATCGACTCAATATCGTTATCGCGATATCGTGTTGCGCAATATTATATCGAAAGTATGCAACATTTAGTTTATTTTGTGGAGCGCTGCGTCCCGTCCGTCGGCTGTGTGGCTTAGTTGTGTTTGATTTAGAGCCCGCTTGAAACGCCATAATGATCATGTTTCATTGGCCAGTTACCCCTATGGAGCGTACCACGAGTGTGCATATTTCAACAGAGTGACAGTGTAAGTGAAGAAATAGATAGAGACAACAAAACGAAACGAATCAGAGAAGAGAAAGAAAAGTTGTGTCCTGTTCTCTTTATTTATTTGATTCTGTCCAACCAGTAAAACATGTCCTGTTCTGTAGACATGGTCCTTATTTATTTATTTATTTATTCATGTTGTACCGGTCCAATATGACCGTCAGTTGACATAAACATTGTGTTGTAAGAAAACTTGTTTACAGAGTGACAATGTTATGAATTTATTTTGATGCGTTTTGATGCACTTTTGTAATTTTACGTTTATAAATATCAAAATTAATATCTATATCGCAATATTCATAATCGATATCGCAATATCAAATGTTGTCAATATCGTGCAAACCTATCGCTAACGTTATCCACGTTCATATTTAGACACAACAAATGATATATCCAGCTACAAAAAAAAGTCGAAAGTTAGAACAGAAGTACAAAACGTCGTTGCTATGGAGAGAATACACCGCCTCCTCTCGTTGCATTGGTGTAAACTGGCGGGTTAGAATTGCGAGTAGTTGCAAGTTTCAAGTCGTCTCGTCGCGAAGGTCACCCGTACCCTGGGGGCGAAGCCCTTCCTGTGACGTCCCTGGCAGCTGCTAATTTGGAACGTAACGACTGTAGAAATTCTGGGATGAAATGACTGATTGTTTCCAGACTCTGCACCCTACAGGTGGGACAACGGAAGAGAAACATTTAAACTGGAGATGACCGAGCCTGCGGGACGAGCTCCTGGACTCGAAAGGATCCGTTAAAACACCAGCACTTTCCAGCCGGAGTGGACGAAAGAGCAGCCGAAGAAGAGGCAGTCCACCGCCTGGTCCACCAGCCAATCAAACACCACCTCCCGGTTCCCTGAGCCGATAGTCACCCTCAGCTTGAAGTTGCCCCCCTCGCTCAGGTTGTTGTTGCTGATGGGAAACAGGTTGACCACTTCCATGTCGAAGGTGACAGCGGAGCCCACGGTGATGGCCGGCAGCTGGTTGG
Source organism: Gymnocephalus cernua (assembly GCA_023631565.1). Taxonomy (NCBI): domain Eukaryota; kingdom Metazoa; phylum Chordata; class Actinopteri; order Perciformes; family Percidae; genus Gymnocephalus; species Gymnocephalus cernua. The sequence goes on from CM042441.1 coordinate 23,616,660, forward strand.
TCATCTCTTTACCGTTGACGAATACAGCACCTGAGAGGATAGACATCCATACTCCGTACTGTTACATCACTTTATTTAATAGTTACTTTTTTAAACCGCGGCAGTGTGTGAGCCACTTAGATCATGATCATTCAATGCAATTTTATTTATAGTATCAAATCATAACAAGAGTTATCTCAAGACACTTTACAGATAGAGTAGGTCTAGACCACACTCCATAATTTACAAAGACCCAACAATTCCAGTAAATGAATGTAAAATCTGGATCTGTAAAGTAAGGTTTTTAACAGAGTAGCATCTATGTGTGCCTTTAATGTTAGCTTATGTGTAGCTCACTGTTGTATCCTAAAAACAAGCATGCATGCATTTGCCTCCTCATAAAACATTTGCAAAGCCAAACATTTTTAAACTTGCATTGTTTACATATTCTTTGTTTACTACAAGCCCCCAGGAAGTGTAGTTAAGCCAATTTGACATAGCATTCATACAGTGGAACTGTGATGCCATGGAAGCCAAAAAAAGACTTTTCACCGTATACTTACATGGTGAAAGACACGTCTGTTAAACCGTGGATCCATTTGTTTGAGCGTCATAATAGAATTATTAACAAGGTAATGTTAAGATTCTCTGTTGGACTCACGGTCGTCCTCTCTGGTACCCCCGTGTTCAAAAAAAGAAACGCTGCAAAAGTGCCCTCTTTGATGCCCCTTTGGTAGATCAAATATGAGAAATGCCCCCTGTGGTGGCCCAATGTGCAATACAACGTGACACAGTCCCCTTTAGGCTGCCCTTCCAGTGGATAAAACGCAATGCAGAGCCATTCCCTACATGCTAGAAAACATTTTGTCACACTGGCATTTTTTTCCCTGCCCTTTAAACAGCCTTATCTGCCACACACATATTCTCTTTTTTGGTAAAACAGCCTATTATAAGTCTCTATTCCATTTTGTCACTGCACAAAGTAAAACGCCACTCTGCGACAATGTTTTGATTACAGTCGACTGTGTTACTACAACTTAACAAAGTTACACGTTATGTGTGAAAATAGGTTGGAAGAATGAAGCAGTTTGTGCTGACTTTACACTAAGCAGTCAAATTTAATATCAAACTGGATGTACGTGAGATTTGTTGACATAGCTACAGAATATGGTCATCCTTATCCCTAAAACAAAATGACACTCTGTCCGTGTCAGCGTACCGTTGGTGGAAATGCAGACGGCCTGGTCTCTCTGGAGTGACTCCTCCCCCCTCCCGCTGTCCACGCACACGCCCAGACTGTCCCTCCGATCCATCTGACCTGCTGCAGACATCCTACACACACACACACACACACACACACACACACACACACACACACACACACACACACACACACACACACTTAGATTACTGTACATTTCCAAAGCCATTTACATAAAAAAAAACAAAATCCAACATGAATACATTTTTTTTCCAGTTCCAGGAAGGCATCCATAAATCTATTAGTATCTGAGTGGGTCAGTGTGCATACTTGAAGGTGAGCGTCTGGCCACAGAAGTAGGTGGGTGCGTTGGAGTAGAGGACGGGGCAGCGCGACTGGGAGGAGTCACTGCGTAGAGCGATGTTTCTCCTGCTGCTCAGGATGTAGCCCTCAGTGCCTGGACACCACTCTGGATCATGAGAGAGCAAAAACACACAGGCAGAGAGCATGTCAACAAATGTAGTTTCCAGGCCCTCAGGAAGTGCGTTGGACGCTGGCCATAGGGCTCAAAAAGACCTTTCCCCATAGACTTACATGGGGAAAGACACGCCTGTTAATCAGTGGAATTCTTTTTTTTCTAGCAGCAGAACCTGCACCGAAATAACTCGTTTCACTGTCAGAATTTGATCCATTAGGTCCGATAACATTTGGAAGGTCGCACCTTGTACGGCAGCCTCGGCCACAGTGTATGAATGTGTGTGTATGTTGAATGGTTGAATGGTTACTGTACTATGTGAAAACGCTTTGAGTAGTCGTTAAGACTAGAAAAGCGCTATATGAATACAGTCCATTGACATTTACATTTACAGTACATACCCCCACCAAACTACATGGAAACATTTATAAAAAAGTTATATTCAAGGTACAGTGGCTGGGATGAGTCAATTCAGGGTGTAACTGGGATAAAAGAAAATATGACAGTGAGTATTGTGATGCGTTGACGTGTATCAACTTGCTATGATGTACAAATACGCCTCCAAAGTGTGTCAAAACATACTGTACTTCTACATTTGTCAGTGTTTTATTCTTGTATATTTAAAACATTTGTAGAAAGTGTAACATAGTAGAAAGTGCGGCAACACCCATCTAAGAAAATACATGTGCATGTCTAGAAATTCATGTTGCAGTTTTTCAATGCTGTGAGCACCCTGAACCAAATTTATTTCCCCTAATTGTAATAATTACAGTAAAGAAAGGAAGATATCTCAAAACCTGGAATAAAACCAAAACTAGCGGCATGGTTGCATACCACGAGAGGTAAATGTTTCTGGAAGTTATGTGTCAGCTTTGGCAGACCTTCCTCGACAGCGCTGCGGAGGAGGGTCACAGCATTCCGGGATGGGAGAAACACATGCTGTGGCTTATTCAACATCGTGGATATAAACTAACCGTCAGCTAACAAACTGGGCTTTCATCACGAGTGTTACTTCAATCCTGCTACAGGTGTAGACCCCTCACCACCTCCATCGACAACATCAACGTGTACGTACCTACTGTCACAGATCACGATAATATTTCCATCTTCTAAACACGTTACCATGCAGCTGTCCCTGGGTCAGATACGGTAACTGAATCTTCGCCTACCATGCGGTGCGAGTGTGGTGTAACCCGTCTGGGGGATGCTCCAGGGGCTCCACTCGGTGCGACCCTCCCCGCGGGCGCAGACCCTGAACAGATAATCAGTGTGAGGGTCGAGGTGGAGAACCAGGAACTCGCAGTCCCGACCGATGTAGGCGTCCTCGTACTGGCTCCCCCCGCTGCCAGACCGCCGGTACTGCAGCCGATAATCCGCTGCTGCAAAGTCCTCATCCACCTGATGCACACAGACACTAATTATTGCATTGACATCACTAGGCATGGGAATATGCTCTCTGTGTTTATTCCACGCCCTCTTGCTGACCTTACACCAGCGGACCAGGGTGCCACCCGGTCTCTCCTGCAGCTCTTCTATCTGTACGGGCGGGTGGGAGGAGACGGAGCCGAGGCGGGTCACCCGGTCCCTCAGCAGACCCAGCAGGGAGTCATCCAGCTGGGCGGAAACACACGGCACGTCCACCAACGCTGGTACCTCTGGAAGGCTGGAAAACACACAGAACACCGTAAATAAAACACCAGAAAGTACCAGAATCACTGTCCAGGATAGTTACAGGCATATTTTTTATTTTTTATCTTGGAATATTATTGCCCATAGCAGGCGATTTGTTTTGCTCTATAGATGGAAACACCTGCAGCCTGTCTCTGGCCTACCTGTCCAGTTGGATGTGCATGGCCTTCTTGGTGAAACTGCCCAGTTTGTCCTCCTTCTCCCCGAGACCACAACGCAGAGCTGCTTCCCCTGGAGAGACGGAGACTATATTTCAATATTTGTCACATGTACGACTTTCTTATCTGACTGGAGTCGAGGGTAACATTTTATCAAAAGTAAGGATGCAAACAACAAGTTTTTTCATTGTTGATTATAAATTGTTTAGCCACAAAAAAGTCAGAAAACTGGGAAAAGTTGCCAAGGTGACAGCCATTAATGTCTTGTTTTGCTCAACCAGAACCCCAAAGGTTATATTTTATTATGACATAACCAGTGTTTTCCCTAGGTCTGTGGAAGACTTAGGTGCACGTGTTTGGCGGGGGGTTTAGGGGTCCTCCCTCAAGACATTTTTTTCAATAAAAAATATATATCATTTTGGACCCTCATTATTACCACATCTGTGTCTAGAATGTTGGAAAAGCTAAAGCAGATAATAAATAAATAACTCTCAAAAGAACTTACAGACACAGCTTGCTAAAGAAATCCAACTGGGGACCAACTACAACCACTAGATCTGGGAAAAGTCATTTAGTTAGTTTTGATGTTCATAATGATTTTACATCCATTCGGCTCAGGTGGTGCCCAAAACAGCTTGGGTGCTGCGCCTAAAACTAGTACAAAACAACCAATCCTTTGCAGATGGAGTCTGTCCAACAGCAGAGAGAGTAAATGCTGTATTTCAGGGACCCACCTTCTCTGAGCAGCTCGTCGGCCTGGCCCACCCCGTGCTCAATGAGGCTCTGGCAGTCATCTAGAGGTTTGACGCTGTCCGCCTCGATGGTGTCCACCTCGGCCAGCAGGGTGGCCAATCGCTCCGTCAGCAACTGACTTGCTGCTGCCTGCAGCTCCGTGAAGTGCCGCCGGAGGGCCTCGCGGGCCTGACCCGAGCTGCCCCGGACCTAAAGAACAAAGAAAAGAGAGATGAAAGTAACTTACCGCACTTACCGTCCCTCTGAAAAGAGTGTTGGCTGTTATAAAACATCCCCGTTCTGATTTACATTTATACCTCACAGCCACAATTTGGGCTGGTACAACCACAGACGAGGTTTGTACAGATAAGATACTATCATTGCTTCACTACTAAAATACTTAGCTCATTTCGAATTGTATTTTTTAATAAAAGGTGTTGACATGTGTTTGGTTTTTAGAGTTTCAAGTTCTTTGTCATATGCAACATGAGAACAGAGAAGCAGTTGTTGGCTACGAAGATCTTAGATCTCAGGATCCCTCAAACCGCTTTATACATATTTAATGAGCATTGTTGGACAACTTCAGGACAGATTACAATTACATTTGGTACAGACATGCAGAAATCACAATGTGTATTTCATTACTATTGAAAAATCCCACAAAAAGACGTGATATGTGTTAGTCTCCCTCCGCTCCAAGCCTATTGGTTCCTACTGAAGATCGTTTAAAAACAACTCACAAATATATATACCCATGTAGTTTTTTTTTTGTAAGTCTCAGTAATTTCCAAAACAAAAAGCTGGTCAATGTAGTTTTTAATCAAACAAACAGGAGTGCATTTGTCAGGGACTATTTTCACCAGTGGATTAATCCACATTTGGTGCTCTAGTGAGTATTTGTGGCAGCAGGACAGTGTAAATGGGACTGAATCAAAATAAACTACAGTGTGTGTGTTCACGGTAATGAAGGGATATGTCACCCAGGGCAACAATGTGGCTCATTGATGTGTTTTATGAACAATGGAGCTCTATGGCACAGAGAAAGAAGGCTCTACTACTAATATCGTATGATACACAGCGTAGCACAGACTACCCTCACTGACGAGCAGCTTGTCAGGAAGCTTGCAGGGTTGGCATCAGCAGTAGAGGTCGTGTTTCAGTTCCTCTTTGCAGAACACACTTTTATACGCTAACATATAAGTACTCTGACACACACACACACACACACACACACACACACACACACACACACACACACACACACACACACACACACACACACACACACACACACACACACACACACACACACACACACACACACACACACACATACCTGGTACATAATTATTTACACCCTCACTGTGTGGCTTCAATTGTTTTGGCTGCATTCCTCTAGCCCTGCTTGCAAACCACACACACACACACACACACACACACACACACACACACACACACACACACACACACACACACACACACACACACACACACAGTGTTTGGTGTTTTTTGCCCCCAACGGCGCCTTCCAGGCAGCGCAGCAATGGTTATGTTTAGGGTTAAGGTTAGCTGCCTGGAAGGCGCCGTTGGAGGCAAAAAGCACCATTGAGCCGCGCACACACACACACACACACACACACACACACACACACACACACACACACACACACACACACAGAGGTACCTGGTACAATTATGTACACCCTCACTGTGTGGCTTCAATTGTTGTGGGCAGGTGATGTAAAACGTAAATAAGGAGGCAGGAAACAGGAAACTGTGACTAAACAGAGGTAAAAGGACAGTACCAGAAAAAAAAATCATCATCATAAATCATTAATCTCTGAGCACAGCATGCAAACAGCTTTAGTCTTTATCATACAACTATATTTTATGTCCCAACGTTTCCCTTCTTGGCTAAGGTTTGTCATTGTCATGTTCGGCAGCCTGGCAAATTCCCTCTTTGAATATGAGATAAGAGATGCATACATAATCACAGGCTGCTTCCACTATTCTGTCCCTATCACACATGCATGTGCACACGCACACACATTTCACAATGAGTTTTCACAATGAGTCTACACAGAGAGTGATAGAAAGATAGCAGGAAACGGAAGGCTGATTAACAACTGCTGCACTGATAAAGCATGGACAGTCATCACTTCCTGACTACTATGAGCGCAACACAGACGACCAACGATCAATATTTTGTTAAAATAATAGTCAAACTAAAAATATAACCAGACATCATCAAACATGGGAGGAGACGATCTGACATCAGGCAAATGTTTGGATGACTCCTCTTACAAGGAAAAGATGCTGCAGTGATAGCATTGTCTGAGTTTTCAAACACACACAGTCTGGTATCTCCAGTCTTATTCTCATTGTGTGTGTTTGTGTGTAATGTTTCCTGGATTCCTTTAATCTGGTGGTGAGCCATCCCTGCTGTGGGAAAGAAGGGGGTTATGGGAAAGAAAGCTCAAAGATAATGTATGATGGAGCAGCTGGGATTGGGTGGAGGGAGTCTCTGACACACAAACACAAAGTCAAAGCTGGGGTAGGCAGTTTTTCTGGAAAAGGCCAAACAAACGCCAGAATGTGAAAGTCCCAGCTCTCCCCTCTCTGTCCCCAGCCCCTCTCTTCGTACAGTAACCTGTACGAGTACTAGTCATTCACTTCAATTATCCACAGCGTGATTGCGATGCCATTATATAGCGGCAATTCTATGAGAATGACCGTCCTGTTTTCTTTGTGAAGTCAGGGTTTTCCAGGATGCTTTGGGCACCACCGAAGCCAAATGAATGTAAAATCAATGTGAGCATCAAAACTAAATGACTTTTCTTAGATCTAATGATTGTTGTTGGGCCCCAGTGGACTCTTTTTTAGCAAGTTTTCTCTTTAAGCATTTTCAGTGTTATTTATTTATCATCTGCTCTAGGTTTTCCAACATTTTAGACAAGATATGGTAAAAACATTTTTTTTATTGAAAACGTAACTTTTCTAAAAGGGAGGATCCCTAACCCCCCCGCCAAATACAGTATGTGCACCTAAACCTTCCACAAATGTAGGGAAAACACTGCAAACTGTAATTCGAGGCTCTAGCTAGCTACATAAGCATGAACTTGAACTAGCCGCCGCCGTGAGCCTTTGGCTAAAGTCAGCAGAAGAAAGCTATTAGCTACATTTTCTCTCCATCTCTGAAACGCTTTGCAGATATTGACATGTTTTATTGCGTTTATTTTAAAATAAACGTTGTAATATTACTCAAAAGATTATTTTTTTGAAAAGGATAGTGAAGAGAATATATTAACGCTTTCAAAACCAAACCCAACAAATGATTTTACTTTCCAATTTCACACAAATAAACAATTGCTGATCAATTAAAAACGAGTCAGAGCTGTGTGTTTTTGGACAAGAATCTGGCCTTGTCCCTCTCCACTAAGACGTGCATAGCAACAGGAAATAGCAGCATTGTTTACAACAAGCAGCCGGAGGGGTAAATCTAGACAGCAGGAGGAAGGAAGAGATAGCAGAGAGAGAGAGAGAGAGAGAGAGAGAGAGAGGGACTCTTGTTGGGTCAGGGGTTTAACCCACTTCATATTATCCTGGACTGATTGTGTGTGTGTGTGTGTGCGTGCGTGCGTCTGTGCGTGGGCGTGTGTGTGTGTAAAACAATCCATTATCAGTGGTGGAATGTAACTAAGTACAAATTCAAGGTACTTGTTGTAAAGTATTTCCATTTTCTGCTCCTTTATTCTACTCCGCTACATCTCAGAGGTAAAAATTGTAGTGTTTACTCCGCTACATTTATCTGACAGCTTCAGCTACTTTTCAGATTTTTCATCCGCTTCCTGTCCAGTAAAAACCTGGAATCTTTAGATGTGTTGAGTCATTGTGATGAACTGAGGGATGCCGTGTGCCTTTAAGTGTTGAGAAAATGCTCCGACTTGATCTAAATTTTCAAACCCTCCTTGATTCACTGGAAAATGCATCATCACAAACGAATTGAACCGGACTCTAAAAAAGGAGTTACAGGCCGAAAGTGCTTCATAAAAACAGCCAAATGGTGGCGCTATCCGGCCTGTTTAGTCTACGTCTGTAAGTCTGATCTGGGTTCTGTGCAGAGGTGAGGCAGAGTGTGGTACCTGCTTGCGGGCCTGGTTGAGGCCATGCAGGCGCTGCTGGAGTTCACTGCGGTAGTTCTGGGCCGCCTCGATGCTTTCTTTCGCCTCCTGCAGCATCACGTCCACCTCCACAGACATCCTCCCGCCTCCTGACACACACACACGCACACGCACACACACACAAAAGAGAACATTTACAAAACATACATAACCTGAAACCAGACACACACAAAATCACACATACTGTGTTTCAGTGAGTGTAAAATGTTGTCAGCTAACCCTGAGGAATATTTTTTTTTTATCTTATTATTTCTCTTAAGTTTACTGGTAAAGTTAGTGTTGATTATTTCGATGTTTTTAAAACACAAACATCAGGCATATTGTCTCTGCTGCTGTCTTTTGGCCATGTGCGCTAATACGATGGATTTGAAATGAAATCATCGAGATGAAATTGTAGTGCAGACTTTCAGCTTCATTTTCAGGGTATTTACATCAAAACTGGAGGAAGGGTTTAGGAACTGCAAACATTGTTATACATAGTCCCCTTATTTCAGGGGACCTAAAGTAATTGGACAGTTGAGTCAAAAGCTGTTTCATGAGCAGGTATGGGCTATTCCCTCATTATTTGATCATCCATTAGGCAGATAGAAGGTCTGGAGTTGATTTCAAATCACGGAAGACAACAGTGGTTGATGATCGCAGGATCCTTTCCACGGTAAAGAAGAACCCCTTCACAACTTCTAGTGAAGTGGAGAAGACTCTCCAGGAAGTAGGCGTATCATTATTCAAGTCTACCATAAAGAGAAGACTTCACAAGAGCAAATACAGAGGGTTCACCACAAGATGCAAACCATTCAGAAGCCTCAAGAATAGAAAAGCCAGAATAGAGTTTGCCAGAAGACATCTCAAAAAGCCAGCCCAGTTCTGGAACAGCATTCAGTACAGATGGACAATGACCCAAAACATACTGCAAAAGCAACCCAGGTGTTTTTCAAGGCAAAGAAGTGGAATATTCTACAATGGCCGAGTCAATTACCTGATCTCAGTCCGATCGAGCATGCATTCCACTTACTTAAGACAAAACTTAAGGCACAAAGACATGCAAACAAACAACAGCTGGATACAGCTGCAGCCAAGGCCTGGCTAAGCATCACAAAAGAGGAAACCCAACGGTTGGTGATGTCTATGGGTTCCAGACTACAGGCAGTCATCGCCTGCAAAGGATTCTCAACAAAGTATTAAGAATGGACATTTTATTTATGATTATATTAATTTGTCCAATTACTTTAGGTCCCTTGAAATAAGGGGACTATGTATGAACATGTGTGTAATTCCTAAACCCTTTCTCCAACTTTGATGTAAATACCCTCAAAATAAAGCTGAAAGTCTGCACTACAATTCCATCTTGATGATTTCATTTCAAATCCATTGTGTTAGTGCACAGGGCCAAAATTATGAAAATTGTGTCACTGTTCCAGACCTAACTGTACATGTTGATGGGAGCATTATCTAGCGTGTGGACTCTATTTTTCTGTATTGAGCATGTTCTTCTGTCCAGCAGCTGGTATTCATCATCTGGATGTGCATGCTTTTGTAAACGCTTTTTTTTTGTCTCTCTTTGTTTATACCCACACTTATTAATTTGAACAGTTTTCAATGGAACTACTATCGCTGTTAAATCTTCCAGGGTTTTAATGTGATATTTCTGTTGTTCCTTTTTAATACATTTGCAAACAAAATCCAGTTTTTGCTTTGTCATTATGGGGTATTGAGTGTACATTGATGAGGGGGGGGAATGCATTTAAAACCACTTTAGCATAAAGCTGCAACATAGCAAAATGGGAATAAGTGAAGGGGTCTGAATACTTTCTGAATGCACTGTATATGGAGTCAAATATTCTGCATCCTCGACCGCAAAAACTACAGGTACAACACTACACGCAGAGCATGCTGACTGGTAGAGGATGTGTGGCAACAAGAAAACCACTTCCTACCGCTACCAGCCAGCAACCAACCAGTAACAGCGCTACTTTATGAGTGACTTCAGTGCGCTGCAGCGTGGGATCAGACTGATACTGACCTTTATTGCCTACAATTTGAATAAGGACTGCTCAGTCTGATACAACATCAACCTTCCTTGCAAAAATAAAACACAAAATAGGTGTACTTAGTAAGCAATCCTGACCCCAGACCACACTGAGTGAGGCCCAGCAGGTAACATAAAGTCAGTTTACTTAGCTCCTTCCTGTGACCTTAGCATCCATTATCACAGATTACTAAAATAAGGCTGCTGCGCTGCTACATTTGGTTATTTTGGCTACGTGTTAAATGTTAAGGCCATTCGGTGTATATGTGAAAACTGATAGCAAAGAACACAAAGTAACGTCAACATGTAGAGTTGGTCTGGTTTTAGCAGCTCTAACAGCTCTACCATCAGTGTTAATGTCACCATGGTCACAAACACACAAAACTGCTTCTGAACAACATCTACGGCTACACGTCTCACAGAAACACTTTCAACAGTGTATGCAACAAAATACATTAAAGTATTAGAGTATTTCCCCCTGGTATTCACCGATAAAACTCTAAAATGTCTTCTGAATATTAATTGTAAAGCATCAGTGTGGGTTCAAAGACAATTAAATACTTAAAAGGTCCAATGTGTAGGAATTTCTCCCATCTAGCGTTGAGATCATATATCACAATCAACTCTCTCGCGCCACGCAGTTCAAAGTACGTATTACAGCTACGGTAGCCTTCACGCTTTGTTCTGATGACGCCGGTCTCTTGCTCTTTTCAATGTCCTTTTTTCTTTTTCTGGGCGAAGAAGAAGACTCCTGTTCCTGAAATTTGGATTTTGAATACGTGTGGTCCTCCAGGTTTCCTTCTTCAAACTTGCCGGGGCCGGGAAGCGACGATACCCATTAGCATCATTAGCAGCAGCTGAAGTTTATCATGTGACAGTGAAAACGCGAAAGGCAGAGCAGTACGTCCTGTATGTCCCTTACCGGCTAACGTATTTCAAGATGGTGCATGAATATGGAGCTTCTACCCCAGTTCATGCAAACGCAAATGTAAAATTTCAAGCCAATAGGAATACTGATAAGCATAAATATTCATGAAAAAGGACACGTTTGTGAATGGGCAACACAGATTTTGATAATGAACAACTAAACACGTTACACACTGACTGGACCTTTAAAGACAATGAAATAAAAGCGTTGCAACATCACATTGTAACAGCATCCTTTTCACTTCCAAAATAAGATGTTCAAACTCAGACTTGAACATTGATATTAAAAAAAAAAATGGAGGGTAAAAATATCATCGAAATCTCTGTTGACTCTGCAGACAGAATGAAACTGAAGATGAGATGAATTTCCTTTTATACTACCCTACATGTCTTCCTGTCAAAGCAGTCTATTTTTGGTGAAAGAATCAAGGGGACTCAAAACCAATTTGTCTATTGACTTCATTTTTTGATTATTAATCCCACAGCCTAATGAGGAATCAAATTGCATTTTCTGTCAGATTAACAGGCCAAAACCCCCCTATTTACTATGATATAAAACTGAGAAAATGAAATGGTCACATTTGAGAAGCTGGAGCAAGCAAATGTTTGGGCATTTCTGCAAATTCATTTTCTGCTGATCAGCTGATCAATTAATCAACTAATCGTTTCAGTCATTGCTGACACTGATCCACTGCAGTGTATCACAGCAGTGCATCCTTGACTGTTTCCATAGAAAAATAGAAGCATTTTGATTTTTAAAAGTTGATTTCACTGGGAAACATTGTACATTTGTCACTTAATGCTTTGTTTAAAGGACAATTCCGGTGCAAAATTAACCTAGGGGTTAATAACACATGGGTACCGAGACGACCGTTCTCTGGGATATGTTTTCATGCTAATCGAATGTGACCAGTTTTAGTGCAAAAAAAACCTACCGTTATAAGCTAATTAGCGGTTTGCGCTAAAACTGGTCACATTCGATTAGCATGAAAACATATCCCAGAGAACGGTCGACTCGGTACACGTGTTACTAACCCCTAGGTTCCTAGGTACCCCTAGGTAATTGTCCTTTAATATACTCACTTTTTAGTTTTCCATATATTAGGGGTGTAACGATACACTCAGCTCACGATTCGATATGTATCACGATACTGGGTTCACGATACGATATGTATCACGATATTTTGAAAAAAATGCAAAAATTCAACTGAAAATCAAATTACAGATTTATTTAACATTAACAGTGTTCATTAACTGTCTTGTTATACATACAACTTAAAGAATGTACAATACTTCAATATAAATCAAGATTTAGTTTAACCTTCTGTATGTAAAATCAACAATTGACTAGGTGTCACTGACCAATAAAACTGAATTGTATCATGAAATTAGAATAAGGATAGCCCAAGAGATAACTTCTTTAAGCAGTAAAAGTGCAACAAAAAAAAAACACCACACAAGTAGTATCCTGTTCAAGTAATTTCAACACAAAGAGCTTTTTTTTTTTACCCTGACCAGTTCGCAAAATCCAACATTGTCGACGACGGAGAATGGCCTCATGTCTTTTGCGATAAAAACTCCGATGCACCTGGTTATTTCTTGAGCTTTTGCACTTGACTGAGACCACGTTGAAGCAAAACTACGTTCTATAGATATTTGGCCTTCTTTCACTCTCTTTTTCGCACCCGGTTGCAGGAGTTTGTCTTTGTGGTACCGTTTTAAATGACACATCATATTTGTTGTGTTCAACGTCGTGTATATGTTTTCTTACCATCCTCCTGTTGAGTAACTGGAAAACCAAAATGCTGCCAGACGTCGGACTTGTAAGTGAACGGGGCATCCTCTATTTCAATTTCAGTCGAAGTCAAACTCATTTTGCCCTGCTACTGCTCAGTTCAAGCGATTCATTTGAGCGTTGATGCAGTGAATGCAAGCGTTACGCGGGTGCGGTAGCTCAACCAATAGGGTTAAACAGACGTCGATATATCCTTCTTTTAAACTGACCTTTGTTGATCTGTGAACTATTTTAGTACAATATGAGATCGTATTCTGAACAAGCCGCACTGACAGTCTGGCTTTGAATTTCCGGAGAAAACAAACCCATGTGACGCATTCATCCAATCAGCTGCCGGTTGTCATTTCTTGGGCAACAATACAGATTAGCGATGCCTGCTGTTATAGAGATGTATTACGTCTCGTCTCCTCTCGTCTTTTCGATGTGTCCCGAGGCAGTTTTTTGGACCTCGGGGACGCGACTGATCATCTCGACTGGTCGGCCGTCTGGTATGTGTGTCAGCACATATATGGTAGTAGTAAAAAAATATATAATAATATCGCCATACCTCTACGATACATATCGTAACATTTTTGCATCGCGATAAATCGTACCACGATATATCGTTACACCCCTACCATATATACACAATATGTGAGAGGCCCTTTTTGGGTGAAGACCTTCCCTTTAATACACCTCTCCTGACTGTGGACTAATATGGAGTAACCTGCATCCAGTTACACCAGTGAAACTCAATTCACACCATATTAGAAAACAACACTTACTTCAATCTTCAGATGTTAAAGGATTCAAATGATGGTTTAAAAGAGTAACTTTCTTTTTTTCTTCCTCCTCCTCAGAGCTGAAAGTAATGACACAACCTGGCCCATGGCTGCGGTCGGCCACGCTTCCTTTACAGCGTCTAAAGAGGAAGTCCCTGACAGGCTTCATGCTTCTGCCACATACAGTATACACAGTATCCTCCCGTGGCCCAGGAGGGCATCTTACATTACACTACAGTGACTGTAGCATCTCAACATTAAATCCTGCATACCACAGGAACATGAAAGCATAAATCATCTGTAGGATGAATACCGTTGTTCACTGTAAATATGAGAACTATGCACCAGAAAATCCTGAATGTACAAGAACATGTTTCATTCTTGTCACACTTATAAGATAAGAGACATAACCTGTGATTCAATACCCACCCTAGCAACAGCGTGTTCACTCTGCTGCTAAAGAGCAGCTTCTTCCCTCAACTCCACCTCATCCTCCACCGTAAAAAAAATCTTTTTACTTTTTTTTCCTTCTTTTTCTTATGTAGCATAAAGGGACTTCAAGTTAATTTCGTTGTGCAACCCTGTGCTGTACAATGACAATACATTAACCTTGAACCTTAAAGGTGCTCTAAGCGATGTCACGCGTTTTTTAGGCTACAACATTTTTTGTCACATACAGCAAACATCTCCTCCCTATCCGCAAGCTGCCTGTCCCCTGAACACACTGTAAAAAAAACGCGGTCTCTATAGACAGCCCAGGCTCCACTAACTCCAACAAAAACAAGGTGGTCCAACCTCACCCACAAAATCATATACAAACCGTGTCCCAGCGTTCCAGCCAGTAACCAACAAGAAGGATTTTGGGGCGGGGGTTGGGGGGTTAGTGCGCGGAAGCACGGAAGGGACGAAGAGGGGACGGGATGACGGAGGGAGGAGCGAGCTAGTCTCCGTTTTGTTGAACGTCAACAAGAACTGACGTCACCTAACATCGCTTAGAGCACCTTTAATATTGTAATAGGAATATTTTGTCATTTTAGGGAATGATTTGCTTGTTTGGGTTTAAATCAAGAATCTGATGTCAGGCTGTGTTGATTTTCCTATCCTCATTAGTGTCTTGTGGTCATATGTTATTATCTTGTCCAAAAGAATACAGCAAATATTGTAAAAAAAAAAAAAAGTAGCATATATTTAGCATAAATTGTTCACGGAGCAGACACAAAGGCAGCTGGACAGATCATCAGACATTTGAAGGTTAGTCACAGAAAGGAGTATGAGGAGTTTTCAAAGTTAGCTAACGCTAAGGCAGAGCGGAGTCGTGTAGCTAGCAGCTCCGGCGCCGCACAAACAGCTGTTTGTGTGTGTGTGTGTGTGTGTGTGTGTGTGTGTGTCGGTCCGTGTGTGTGTATGTGTGTGTGTGTCGGTCCGTGTGTGTGTGTGTGTGTGTGTGTCGGTCCGTGTGTGTGTGTCGGTCCGTGTGTGTGTGTGTGTGTGTGTGTCGGTCTGTGTGTAGGGACCCTTTGCTACTCAAACTGCGTCCACTACACTTGCTGGGTGGTTTAATTGAGCTAATTAAGACGCGTGCACGATGTGAGCCAATGTCAAGCATCGCCAGTATGCATTTATTTTACACTTAGGCAGTTCCCATACATAGAGTCCATTTGTATTTGTAAACATCAAAACACAAACACATTAATTCCACTTTCCTTCTCATACCATGTTGCACGGTCAAAAACTGTTTGCTCCCTTCTCCTGCCACACCTGTGCCAAATTGGACATGGATTAAATCACCTCTGTTCCAGCCCAATGTACAGCGCTCCTGGCTACCCCTAGTGGCGGGAGGTTTAACAGCAACAAATAATGAGCATAAACCCAAATGGCTCTCACACACCGGCCCCTAATTGTTTCTGGCCAAAGACAAAACAATTCATAACTTTAAAACACAAGGAGCCATTATATGTGGAGCAAATCTACTGATTGAGCCATTTAACTTAACATAACTCAAAGAACTCCCCACAGTCCATAAACGAGTATTCCTTGGCCTTCCTTCCCTTGACCACAGGTAGACCTTCCATTGTTTCTTATTAGTTTGTTGCTTCACAAAGAAGACAAATCTTTGTCACCGGTCTTTCTATTACACTGGTCTTGGTTTGAAGACGAACAGAACGCACATGCCCTTTCCTATCAGGAAATGTCTGCAGTATTCGTCCAAGCATCCAGGATCCACGGGGTGCTGTTGAATCAACGACAACAACTACATCTCCAGGTACGAAACATCTTTTTACTTTGTTCCATTTTTGTCGTTCTTGCATCAATGGTAAGTATTCTTGAGTCCATCGCTTCCAGAAGAGGTCAGCTATGTACTGAGCTTGTCTCCATCTCCTTTTAATGTACAGATCTCTTTTTTCAAAGAGTCCAGGTGGAAGAATAGGCTTTCCTTTCATTAACAAGATGTGATTTGGT
Source organism: Gymnocephalus cernua (assembly GCA_023631565.1). Lineage (NCBI taxonomy): Eukaryota > Metazoa > Chordata > Actinopteri > Perciformes > Percidae > Gymnocephalus > Gymnocephalus cernua. Next base: position 23,633,044 of record CM042441.1, read on the forward strand.
GTTAATGGCTCGAGATCATTGGGATCTTCAGACGATCTTGTAATAGGACGATCATTAAGTATGGCTTCTGCTTCGCATAACACAGTGTGGAATCCCTCATCCTCCAAACACTGCTGACGAAGAACAGAGTACAGAATCCTTTTGACCATACGTATGATCCGTTCCCATACGCCACCATGATGGGATCCAGCAGGGGGGTTAAAGCTCCATTTTATTCCTTCCTGTGCCAAAGTCCTTTGGATTTCATCCTGATCCATTGAAGCTAGAGCTTCTCTGAGCTCTCTTTCAGCTCCTACAAAATTAGTTCCATTGTCTGATCGCATCGTAGAAACTTGTCCTCTACGGCAGATGAATCTTCTCAATGCATTAATACAAGAATCTGTATTAAGTGAGTAAGCGACTTCCAAATGGACTGCTCTACTCGTCATGCAAGTGAAAAGTACTCCGTAGCGCTTTAAGATGGTACGTCCTCTCTTCACGTCAATTGGCCCAAAATAATCCACACCAACATTTGTGAACGGTGGAAGATCAGGCACAATTCTTTCTGTGGGTAGATCCGCCATTTTTTGCTCACCCACCTTACCTCTGCAACGTCTACAGAAGTAACATCCAGCAATTACTTTCCTCACTGCCGAGTTGGCGTTTGTAATCCAATATGTTTTTCTTAGAGTAGAGAGTACATGATTTCTACCACCATGGCCCAGTCGCTCATGAATATGACGGAGTAAAAGGGTTGAGATATGTTGATCCTTGGCTAAAATGAGTGGGTGCTTTGCAGCTTCAGGCATGCACGCTTTGCTTAGCCGTCCTCCAACTCTTAAAAACCCTTCTTCATAAACTGGGTCAAGTTTATAGATGGGGCTCTCTCTCTTTACTTTGGACCTTCCAGATGTTAATGCACCAATTTCGTTGTGAAACCTTTCCAGTTGACTGAAACGAACAATCGAGGCCTCTGCTTCATTGAGATCATCTGCAGACAACGTTTGCCCTCCTAAGGTGGCTTTAAATTTCTGCATGCTCGAATTGACAGTCCGTTGACTCGTGTCGTCATTTGCAGACAGTAACTGCTTCCTTTCCTTACTTAAAGCTGTCAATAGCATTCTTAACTTGAGAATCCAACCCACGGCTAGCTTCAACCTTTTCCAACTGGAAAAGTAAGTGATTAGTTTATGTGTGGCACTCGAGACGTCTACAGTGACCACAGCATTCACTGTGAAGTTTCTTTTAACTTCTGGGTCATCAACAAGGTCTGTTTCCAATGTATGCGCTGGCCACTCCTTTTCTGCTTCCCACAGAAACCTTGGACTTTCAATCCATCTTCTGTGAATCAGATGTTCGAGTTTGAGTCCTCTAGAGGCGTCATCTGCTGGGTTTTGTGCTGAAGGAACATATCTCCATTGAGCGATGTCTGAGGCGTCTCTGATGGTTGCTATTCTGTTTGCAACAAACGTTTGGAACCTTTTATCCTCATTCTTTATGTATTTTAACACTGATGTGCTGTCTGTCCAGAATTGTGACTTCCCCAAAGGAAGCTGTAGCTCTGATCTTAGCATTTTATCCACTTTAACAGCAAGAACTGCAGCTGTCAGTTCTAAGCGAGGAATAGTCACTTGTTTTAGTGGAGACACCCTCGCTTTGCCAAGCATGAAAGTAGTATGGACCTTGTTCTTGTTATTTTGCAACCTGAGGTAAGTAACTGTGCCATATGCAATCTCACTGGCATCAGAGAAATGATGTAACTGAGCAGAAGTTATCTGGCCGAAGTCTTCTGGCTTGTAACATCTACTAATCTTGAATCCTCCAACATTTCCAAGATCTTTCCACCACTTATTCCACCTTTGTTGAAAGGATTGGGGTATTGGATCATCCCAACCGTACTTCAGTCGACATAGGTCTTGCAAAAGGATCTTGGCTGGGATTGTGAATGGGGCTAAGAAACCCAAAGGATCATACACAGAACTGATCATAGATAGCATTCCACGCCTTGTATGAGGTTGATCTCTGATGTTAAATTTGAACTTGAAGGTGTCAGTTTCGCTGCACCAAAGTAGTCCAAGAGCTCGTTCAACTGGTAACTTGTCTTTGTCCAGATCCAACTCCTTGAAGTGCTTGGATTTATGTCCTTCTGGAATTTGCGACAACACTTCACGATTGTTACTACTCCATTTCGTGAGATTGAAGCCTCCTAGTTTGCAGATAGCAGTAAGGTTTCTGACCATGAGCGTAGCATCTTCTTTAGAAGGTAAACTCTTCAGAAGGTCGTCCACACAAAAGTTTCTTGTGACCGTGTCAATTACTTCTGCGGAAAAACTGTTTTCATTGTCATTAGCGGTTTTTCGCAGAGCATAACACGCACAGCTAGGAGAAGATACAGCTCCAAATAAGTGAACAGTCATACGATACTGCACAAGTTCCTTCTCCAAGTTCCCTTCTGGCCACCACAAAAACCTCAAAAAGTCCATATGTACATCATCAACTTTGACCTGATGGAACATGGACTGTATATCCGCCATGATTGACACGGGTTCCTGCCTGAACCTTGTCAAGACTCCTAACAAAGAGCTTGTAAGATTTGGTCCTTGCAAAAGCTCCTTATTCAGCGAGACACCTTTAAAATCTGCCCCACAATCAAACACAATGCGCAGATTTCCTTTCTGTGGATGGTACACGCCATGGTGGGGGAGATACCAGACCTTTCCCTCAGAGCGCTCCAACTGGCTCTCTGGCACCCGCTCAGCATATCCTTTGTTGATGACGTCAGTGAGGAATTCCGTATATTCCTTGTGAAATGTTTCATCCTTCATAAGTCTCCTTTTCAAAGCACTGACACGCTGTTTAGCGACAGAGAAGTTGTTTGGCATATTTACATGTGGTGTCCTTAAAGGCAGTTTCATCATGTAGTGGCCATCTTTAAGTTGCACTGAACTTGACACTATTTCCATAAATTTCTTTTCTTCTCTTGACATTTCCTCTTTGTCATTAAAGAAGTCCTCATTAAAGTCGTGATTGTACTGCCTTATCAGCAGCTCTTCCAACTTGTCAACACCAATCCGATTAACAGTGACAGCAGGGTAGCCATTCTCACACTGCTCTACACTGTTTCCACGTAGAGGTCCATTAATAACCCATCCCAATAGGGTTCTTACCGCATATGGTCCCTCTCCTTCACTGTTGATCACCTCCCATGGTTCCATTAACCTTGAGGAGTTCGTGCCAATCAGCAAGTCGACACCAGCGTTGATCCGTGGAATATGTACATCCTTTAGGTAAGACCACTTAGACAACTCTTCTTCGGTGATGATGTTATTTGTTGTCACTGGCATTTCCTCTTGTGTGAACATGTTAGGAAGCTCGAAAAACTGCTTGCCGGTAAATTCAGAGACTTCCAAACCTTTGATAATGTTGCTTGGGACAGTAGTGTTGTGGCCCATTGTGCGTAGATGGATTTTTGTCCTTATCCCTTTGATGTTTAATCGTTCCATAAGGCTTTCAGAACAGAAAGTATCCGTACTTCCTGGATCTAAGAATGCATACGTTTGAACAACCTTCGTTCCCTTTGTACACTTAACATTAACAGGTAAGATCGAAAGGATGCCGTTACTGCCTCCGGCCCCTGTATGACCACAGGTAGAGACTGTGTTTCTATCCGCCGACAGTTCCTTAGACTGGCCTTCCGCTTTGCTCTTTTGACTTTTCTCGATGTGAAGGATGCTGGGATGCCTTTGTTTACAAACTTTGCAGGATATGCGGTTGTTACATTCCTTGCTCATGTGCCCTATGCACAAGCATCCAAAGCAAACTCCCTTTGCTTTTAGAAAGTCCAACTTGTCCCGATGCGTTCTCTGTTTTAACTGTGGACAATGCTCCAATGCATGTCCTAGTGCACAATACAAGCAGGAAGCAGAGCTTGAAATTGTAGATGATACGCTTTGTGTTTGAGTATGAATACTTTTCTTGGTTGCGTTCATACGTGGTTCCTTAGGCATGAAGACAGCAGTTGCAAAGCTATTTCTTTTGGGTTGTGCCCTTGGCTGTATCTTTGCCTTGTTGTCTCCTTTATTTACAACTTGAGCATCTTGGATATTGCCAAAAATTGGTTCAGAGAGGATTTTAACTCGGTACTCAATGAACTTGACGATATCCTTAAAGCCAGATCTACGTCTTTGCTTTTCAGATATTTCACACGCAAGTGCTCTCCATTTCTCTCTGAGCTTGTAAGGAAGCTTTTGAATTATTGTTTTCATGTTGGCTGGCATATTGAGTTCGTCCAAATATTGCAAATCCTCCATAGCGTTGCAACACTCTCGCAGAAACAATGCATAAGCCTGCAGTGCCTTAACATCTTCTGCCTTAATAGAAGGCCATCCAATAATTTTGGAAACATAAGCAGCTGCGATCTTTACTTCTTGTCCAAAATGTTTGTGGAGAAGGTCTTTGGCCTCCGCATATCCTCTTTCTGGCAGCATGTGATGGCAACTGCGCACTAGATCTTTAGGCTGCCCCCTAGTGAATTGCTCCAGGTAATACAAACAGTCTCCTTTGTTGTTTGTCTTGACCTCCACACATTGTTCAAAAGCTCTGATGAATGACCTATAATCCAGGGGACTTCCATCAAACACGGGAACCTCTCTGTGAGGCAGCAGCTGTGAGTTCTGCGTCTGTACAAGGGTGGCTGTTATTTCGTTTTGCCTGTGTAACAGACTGTAGAAGTCTCCGGAAAGTTGAAGGTTGCCTTGGGAATGTGGTACTAGATGACCAGAAGGATTTAACTTTTCTTGCCGCTGTATTGTTTGATCAGACCTTTTCCACTCAAAGCCTGCCTGTTTAGCTGCATTTTCCTTGTCCATTGTTTTTTCCACTGTTACATGAATGTTGGCAGGTAATGCATATTTTTGCTGAGAACTGTCCCTTTGCTGTGGGATGTATTGTTCAGCGTGAGGATTCAGTGCCGTTCCCTTTTCAAAATAGGAACTCATTCCATCGGAATGTGTACTGCCATGACATGAGGTGTTCAACACCGCTAGCTTTGCTGAAGAAGCCGCTATTTCAGTGTCAATTTCAAGTTGTTCTTTTTTCCTTCTTAATTGTTCCGCTTGCACCTCCAAAGCATGTTTTTCCTTAAGTGCAGCCGCACGTGCCACTAGTGCAGCCTTTTCTGCCTCTGCTTGAAGCCTTATGGATGACGTTGAAGATTTGCTGCTGTTTGAGATAGCACTTTTCCGATCAGAGCCTTTACTGGAACCTTTGGATTGGACATTTGAAATGCTGTCCTGAGGATCCACATCAATACCAACACTTTCAGCCTGTTGGCAACTTTCATTGTAAATCAACCATTTGTTTACATCAGAAATAAAATTAGTGGCACTGAGCATTTTTACCTTAAACCACATGTCCTGTGTTTCCACCTCTTCTTTAGGTAGAAAACCCATCAACATTGCATGTATTTCTTTTGCTTCATCACAAAGAGCAATAAACTTTGCAAAAGTACCTTTCAACTCTTGTACAAAGCCCTTTTCATTCATCAAACCAACAATTGTGTCTTTCAGATTCCATGCCCTCTTTAATTTCACCTTTCTTTCTTGTTGCAAATTACCAATCTTCCCCAGAAGCGCTTTTTCTGTCAGTTTAATACTTCGCTTTATAACAGAAGGGTCCGAACCTTTAACAACGGTGTCTATAGGCCTACCGTCCGATCCGTTCAGCGGTTCTGTCTCAATTACGAGTTCAGAGTCATGTTTAAGCTCTTCACTCATAGTCAATCATGCATTTTGCACAGTCCCGTAAAGAAAAACGCGCTCGGAGCGCGTAAACAGTCAGTACCAATGCATTGGATTTTACGCGCAAAGTTATGTGTGCACACACTTACAATAATGGCCATTCATTGTCTGTAGCGCTACACATACCTTAGCGTTGGCCGGCTCGCTCTTGTTGACGTTCCGTTGGCTCCACAGGATCTGTGTTGGGGATGGATAGGCTATGCCTATTTGCAGCGCAATCCAACGTTGTCCTCAGCGAAACAATCCAACGTTGTCCTCAGCGAAACAACAATGGCATGATCCCCCGTCGTCCTCTCTGCGAAGCAACAGCAACCATCGCAAAATCCGCCTCCACGTTTTCTCCTTTGAGCAGTTTTTGACTTATTGTAGGGACCCTTTGCTACTCAAACTGCGTCCACTACACTTGCTGGGTGGTTTAATTGAGCTAATTAAGACGCGTGCACGATGTGAGCCAATGTCAAGCATCGCCAGTATGCATTTATTTTACACTTAGGCAGTTCCCATACATAGAGTCCATTTGTATTTGTAAACATCAAAACACAAACACATTAATTCCACTTTCCTTCTCATACCATGTTGCACGGTCAAAAACTGTTTGCTCCCTTCTCCTGCCACACCTGTGCCAAATTGGACATGGATTAAATCACCTCTGTTCCAGCCCAATGTACAGCGCTCCTGGCTACCCCTAGTGGCGGGAGGTTTAACAGCAACAAATAATGAGCATAAACCCAAATGGCTCTCACACTGTGTGTGTGTGTGTGTCGGTCCGTGTGTGTGTGTGTGTCGGTGTGTGTGTGACTGACTGTGTGTGTCTGTGTGTGCTGAAGATATGTCTGCAGTGATTGAAAGGACATTTTTTAGATTTTGAGCTAGGACAGAAAGCCAAACAGTTACTGATACATTCTATAAACATGTGTGACTGTTACGTAATGCTGTAATTTTCAGTTCATAAAAGTGATCGGTGATCGGTATCAGCAGATACGTCTTCCAGCAATCGGTGATCGGCCCCAAAAATCCTGATCGGAGCACCCTTAGTACTTATGATGGAATCTGTTGTTTAATAAAAGTCCATGAACGGGCCTAAATTAGGCTAGATGTCACAGAACATTTTGATCAGATCCCACAAAACCAGTAAACTGATCTACTGTTCTCTAGTACGTATATGCATATGAATGAATGAATGAATGCAAATGTAGGGCTACAGAATTATGCAGGCATGCACTCACTCTCTGGCATAAACAACATGCACACAGACATCTGTCTCCCCCTCTTTCCTTCTTTCTGCTAACAAACTGCCCAGAACAGCAGCCATTACCAGACACCCTAAACATACATTTTGTTTTTCTTCCTTATGCTCAAAAAAAGGATGCTGGCCCTCTCTCCATCTCTTTAATCCTGTAGTTTGTAATCCCTCTTTCTCTCCAGAATCTACCGAAAACTCAAAGTGAACGATGGGCATTTTGCCAAGCCAACTGGTTTGTCCTATAACATCAAAAATCCATTGTCTATACATAATACGGGTGTGGCTGGATCTAAACCTAACCCAAACAAACCGGTATTCTTTATGGTTGCATGCTTTTCATGTAAATGTGCAGCCAGAGCGTTATCAGCAGTGTGCTTTTCAGAGTATTTAGGTCAACCTGCATGGAATGATGTCCAACTGTCCTGCTTTCACAGGTCTGTCAGACTGTTTACAGTGAAACAACCAAGCTCTGCCTAGACAGGAAAAAACGTCTTAAAGAAGCTTCTTCTGAGGCAAGAAAAGCCAACACAAAAGGTTACAACCCTTGACTGATCAAACAGACTTGAATAAAGGTTTTTTTGTTTGTTGCATATGTGTGTGCTTGTTTATTCAGCCTTCATCATTCTGTGTTTTAATATTCTTCTTAATATCCTCATGTTGTTTTTAAAGTATTTAAGGCGACACAAACAGTATTACCATGCTGCAAACTTGACAAACCTAAAAGAAAACTTGAAAACACAATTTAACTTAATTTTGATGTTAAGCACTTAATGCTTCATACCGTTATTGACCCAATCTGTCAATAAATGTCAAGGAGTTTAAAGAAGCTTCTTGTAATTCCTTTAAGCATACTGCACGTGCTGTATGACTAACAGGGAAGCTATGAAAGGCACTCAAGCGCTAACCCACATTATTATTATTATTATTAGAGCAGACAACTGTCAAGAAGAGACAGACATGTCTCAACTCGCTCACAACTTCCGTATTTAGAAGTTATTTCATCAAGTTAAACCTCCGCCCACCAGCATTGAGGCTGCCCTCGTCTTCTTCAGAAGTTCAACAACGTAAAATGCATAATTACATACTTACAAATGCATTTGGTGTGGGAATGTCACAAGTAGGCAGGTCGCTGTTATTAGCCCTGGCAATCTTAATTTATCTGGCGTGTGGAGAGAACTAGTTACTACCAAACTCCGTTGAGAAATCTCATATTTTTAAGTTGGCGCTGCTGTCAGCAAACCCAGATACATCACAATCCTATATATAAGAGTTTCCCTAAATTAATAATGTATTTGAGACAATTCGGCGTAGAAGCTGTTCACTAAGCAACATCTTTATCCATGAAATGTGAACTTCAGTAGACAGTCGTTACTGTGTATTTTGGTGGTGGAAGAAGATGATGACAATAACAGACGAACTAGCTTAAAAGTTGTCAGTAAAGGCTGTAAATAAGAATGAAATAGTGCTACTGATTATATAGGTGATTCCGATAAGCTACGACTTATGAAATGCACTATTTGCCAGTTAGCGAGACGACATTTTAATGGAGTTTGTCGTTACCTTCTCTCAGTAGTTAGCGTTTAAAGACAAGAAGGAAAACGGGGGCTAGCTTGTGGCCAAAAGACAATGATCAACTCTCGGATCATGCTTGGGAAAGCAAACACAACAAGCTAGGAAAGAAAACGGAAAATCGGCGAAATTGAAAATCGCACCATATGGAAAAGTGTTCAAACATACCTGTTTTACTGCTTTGTGGTAGCCATTTCGTCCCAAAATTTGTGAATCAGCTCCTTGCTGCCGCTACACCACCGCTAGGTATGCCGAAGTTTTGCTCAAGTCCAAAAATGACACTTCCGAGAATTTCGGGACAGCAGCCAATCACAGAAAAGGTAATTTTGATCGACAAGAAAATCAGCCAATCGGATTGAGATGTGCTTTGTTATCTCATCCCTCATCAACCGATCAAAGTGAACTGATGTAATAAATGATGTGTGAACAAATCTGGACCGTACTGTAGTAAATGTACACATTTAAAGTTATGTTGTTGTTGTTGTTGTTTTTGTGTATATTTATTTACTTTATTGTATTTATTTGTTTTATTATTTAATCTTTTATATTCTTTTATTATATGTTTATTATTCACTATTTTACTCATAACCTTTGTATTTAAGATGATGTATCATTATGTTTATAATTAAATAAAGTACATTTGGGTGTATGTGTATATCCATTTTTTTAAGTATATTTTCTCATGCACTAATGAAACTGTTTACATGTTGCAATTGCACTGTAAGCATCTTTAAAAAAAACTACAATCTTTACAAAAAAATGACTAATTTTATTTTATTTGCACAGATATTTAGATCCTGCAGCTCCCTAAAAGAAACATGAAAGACACAACAATACTGAGTTTTTGGGGTGAAAAACTATTAATCAATCAACCTATTTACTAATCCTGCAACAATTGATATAATAAGTCAAATCAGTGATGTAGGCTAGCTATATATCACATTTTGTGCACCTTTGATCAAATATTGAAATAGCTTAGAACAACACATCCACAGCATAGTAAAATAAAAAGTATAATGAATCAGAGGTTTGACAAGGCCAGTAGTGAGTGAGTGATCTGACAGTTCTTTCCTTTCTCAGGGTATCAGGTATAGTATAATAGGCTATATGTGGAGTGACATCGTCCTCTATTGGCTATAAGGCATACAGCACGTGTGCAGGCTTCTGCTTGAATAGTTGAATAAAGTCAGGTATCAAGCTAGGCCAAACACATTCACACATTCTTCTCATCGTTTATAAACGCACTATATGGCTCACAGATTCTTAAAGATCCATGTCTGGGTGGATCAGACATCTTTTTTTTTATCTCTTCCCAAATATGCTTTATACTTTATTTCATATTGAATTCAGTCTATAGCAGTTTTATTACAGTTAAACCTACTGGGTAGTGTAGCTGGAGCATGTTTGAGAGACCATATGCAGAGCAGTTTTATTTATTTGTCAAAGGAAAGAGAACGCACACAACATGGCTGGGGACAAAAAGAAAGAACGAAGGGATGAAGGCAGCATAAATACAGCCTCTCATTAAGGTGACCTGATTGCACCTGAGGGGGGGGGGGGGGCGTGGCCTTTCCAGACAGGAGCGCGTGTACTGTCCGCCCTGCCTCAGGTGGGAAAATGTGACCTCTTGATGGGGGGCTTTGGACACTTACACTTTATTATGACACAGGATTATATCAGTAGAAGCAGAAAACACCACAGTGGCGCTACAAAACTACACAATACAAGCTTCCTTAAATATCATACATTTTTCAAATGACAAACGAGAGAGAGAGAGAGAGAGAGAGAGAGAGAGAGAGAGAGAGAGAGAGAGAGAGAGAGAGAGAGAGAGAGAGAGAGAGAGAGAAAGAGCTCATTGCGGGTTTGGGCATCACAGATCTGACAGTGCGTGGACTGGCTCGGGGCGTAGCTCTTCACGGCAAACTATACTGCTGTTGGACGTCAGTGACGCAGTTATTAGACGGGGATCTGCGCCTGGGCAGCCCGGGACAATCCCTCAGATTATCGCTTGACCCGCAGGATTTGTTGAAGAGACACCTGATTCACAGGAAGCGATACGCCGAGTGAGAGCAGACAGAATGATCTAGATTTATATTTATGTTCCACTGGAGCATTTTCCACTAGCTTCTCCATCTCTTATGTAGATAAGGATCGGATCCATTTTACGCATGCATAACTCCAGGACGCGATACTTTAGAGGAGCCCTCTCCAAGTGACCAAAGTGGATCCATGGCAGCGTTTACGCAGGAGCCGATAGGAGCGTTTGAGAAACTTTTGGGGAGAGTCTGCATTTCTCATTAGTCATCTGAGATCCGATAATGTGTGGTATTCCTGCTGCCGGTGGAGACGTATAATCCCTCCCTGATTACCGCGCACAGATGGATTTCGTCGCCCCTGCCAGCCGGCTGACATCAGGGCCTAGACACATTATTTTAACCGCTATCATTGCGTCTTGATTGCTGAATTGAAGCCACAGGACAGTCCAGCATCACTTTATAGGGGCCACAGCTTTGCCCACCTGTGCCAAAATGAGGAGAATTGTACTGAAAGAAGCCGCCAAACGATTCCCCTGGCTGGCCAATGTCACTTTGTACGGGTGCTTATTCGCCGGCGGTGACCTGGTCCATCAGCTCATAGCTCAGAAGGAGCGCATGGACTGGAAACACACTCGCGACGTGGCCATTGTGGCAATCAGTTTCCATGGAAACTTCAATTACTTCTGGCTGCGAGCCCTGGAGAGGCGTTTCCCTGGAAAGTCCGCCGGGATGGTTTTCCGCAAACTCCTGCTGGACCAAAGCTTCGCGTCGCCTTTGGCCACCAGTGTCTTCTATACAGGTAAGCTGGCCTGGTTGAAAATCCACATCTAATGCAGACAGTTTAGAGTTCAGTTAATGCAAGGCAAAGTGCAGACACACTCTTGGTCTCTGTTTTTCAGATGAAAATCATTTGATGTCAAAAAAACATCCAAATATATAAATCACTAATTATTTTTTTTCCATGTCGCCAAACCATCAGAGCAGGAACACAGACCCAAATATGTCTTACCAGGTCAACGTTTATAAAATGCTCCGAATCTTTGCTCTCGTGTAACAACATGCAGCAAAACCTCGGAACTCAGGCGGATTACTGATTACATATCACACCCTACATTCATTTAAAACACGTTAACACACACTATAGTAAGGTTATACGGCGACCTGTCTCTGTCAAACATCATTTGGGTCAAGGTGAGGAGTCATTACGCACGTTTTTAGATTGTGCGTAATGGCGCACATCACCCCACACTCGTGCGTAAATGTCTCCTCTGCTCTGCAGGGGTGAGCTTCTTGGAGGGTAAGGAGGACATCTTTGAAGACTGGAGAGAGAAGTTCTTTAACACCTGGAAGGTAAGGAAGGCCTCGGCAGCATCAAGCGAAGGAAAGTCACCTTCCCCTCCACACAGTGACCGCTGCGAGCTCACAACCAGATTAACCTAGATTGTGCCATTGCTGCGTTTGCGCAGTGGGCACTACGCCTTGGTGCAAACCGGGTAATTCATTCGCGACTACTGGCTGCTGAAATCCTGCCAAACACAGTGTCATGCTGCTGGAATTGCGGTATAACGCTTCATGATCCTGGTAGATACCAATGTATCAACAACTTATTGATAGAGTCCTTAAATCTTATCTTCCGTAGATGTGTAAAATGTTCCAGATCACTGATTAACATACATCTTGTTTCAAGAATATTATATAATATTATATATGTAATTTTTCCACGGTGGTGTAAATAAACTAAGTTGAGCATAATATGAGCACTTTAAGTATATATTCTATATGTATATTCTTCCACCACTGCAGATCAGTGATTACAATGCATCTTGTTCTATTCATTTTATATAATCAAAAGTCATTTTAGGCTGAATATGAGCCCAGATGAATTATGAAGACAAACAGTTCTCTACTGCACTGATGCAGACAGGAAATTGATTTTATTACTCAATCCAAGCAATCAATCATCCTAAAAATACCATCAAATTCAAAATACACTCTATGCCCAAATTGTATGGCAAGGTAATCAATGAAAATGATCCTAAACTATTAGTATCTTCACTGCATGTATGAACAAACGTGATTTCCCATAATAATCATTTCAAGGCAATAAGAACATTTATTTGCACGGACAGGGACTGTGAAGTTCTCTGTGTCTTCAAAAAACTCATCATATGCTATATTAACTTTCAGACTGGACTCATGTACTGGCCATTCATGCAGGTAAAAATGAAAGCAATTTACTGTATTTTACACATTCATACCTGATTTAAAAAAAAATGAAAGACATTAGTTAGAGGAGCTTTTGTTCTGTCTGACCAATTTGTCTACTGTAAGGATAAAAAAAGAAGTAAGAATCCAAAAGAAAGAGTAGTTTTATCTGTATGTGTAATATCACATGCTGTTTTCTGCCCTCTTCCCAGTTTCTGAACTTTATCCTGATGCCGCTGCACATGCGGACAGCCTTCATGGGCTGCTGCGCCTTCCTCTGGGCCACCTTCCTGTGCTTCTCCCGGCAGAGCGGTGATGGCACTGCCGGCGTGGCTCTGGCCTTTGTCATGGACCCCCGTAAGACCCTGGAGGAGATACGCGAGGCCCGGCTGACCCGAAAAAAGGAAAAGACCCAGAGAGAAAACTAAAGGGAGGAGGATGAGGAGGAGGAGGAGGAGGCTTCTGTCTTTCAGGCCTTTGAGCTTTGGTTGCAGGACAGATCAGTGTCCAGTTTGGCTTAGCTGAGGAGCTGAGGAGCAGGATAATGGTTAGAAAAAGAAAACCATGTGTCTGTCAAATACACACATAACAGTTGACTGATATGGACTTTGAAGGCTGACGGAATATTACCAACAGGGTTTCCCTTCCATTATAAGGCTTAGGTGCAGCACCCAAGCCGAAGAAATGTAAATAATGTGAGCATCAAAACTAACAAAATGACCGTTCTCAGATCTAATGATTGTAGTTGGTCCCCCAGTTTTGTTATTTATTTATTATGTGCTATATCTTTTCCAACGTTTTAGACACAGATAGGTAATAATAATGGTCTAAATGATGTGAAATTGCATAAAACGTGACATTTTCTTGAGGGAGGACCCCTAAACCCCCCCACTAAATATGTGCACCTAAGTCTTCCACAGTGCACAGATAAAAATGACAGTCTTTGGCGATTAGACCCCATCGTGACGTCATTATGTTTAGAGGGGTAGAGAACCTATGAGTAGAATTAGAACCCCCCCACAGATGGGCTCTGTCCTGAGTGGTGATGAACGAAAATGATGAACTGGAGGTGAAAAGGTTGGAGGAGGGTCCCTAGCATAATAAGGGTCCCTACATGTAAACCAAAGCATTGAGAACTTTGTAAGTGTACAGACCGTTTTTAAACGGTCTGAAAAGATACTTCAGAAAGACAGTACCGTTCACGTATACAGGCAGGCGCCATCTTGGGAAAACAGTCACGACCAGTCGAACGATGAACGCCGTGCTCACGAACGCCGTGAGTATCTTTTTAATAAACTGTCTGTACACTTAAAAAGTTCTCAATGCCTCAGTTTACATGTAGGGACCCTCATTATGCTACCGTGGAAGTGTGGTGCTATTTTGAGCCTTGTTAGTGGTATAGAAATAGCGATTTCTTTTTACTTTACCGTGCCCCGACAACTAGCGTTATAAGCTAATTAGCGGTTTGCGCTAAAACCGGTCACATCCGATCAGCATGAAAACATATCCCAGAGAACGGTCGACTGTACACGTGTTATTAACCCCAAGGTTAATTTTGCGGCGGATTTGTCCTTTAATAAAGGCCCGATATGTCTGCTTTACAATAGTTGTGCCTTCTCACTCGGTGATACGCTTGCAGTGTTTGGCTGACTGGTGATAGTCATTAGTAATACTCAATACAATGCAATATGTATATACTGTATATTTCTGTGTGTGTACAATTTTAAATGGAGTTTCAGCGTTTATTCTGGGATGCACTGATGCATATGGGCAGATCCAGGGCAACAGTGTGGCTCATTGATCTAGCTCTATGGCACAGAGGAAGAAGATATATCAGGCTCTGACACACTGATAAAACATGTTAATGGGTCTCTTAATGGGTGGTATGTGTCGACAGCACTTACAGTCAAAATGGCTCATTATGTGTTATTTTTTTTAAAAGATATGTATCAGTGCATCCCACTTATGTTGTGTTGTGTTGTCTCCTAGTTTGACCTGTGAAGCCAATCCTGTCCTCTTACTTGAAGCATCACATAGGTTGCCATCAGCCCAGATACCTTATCATGTTACACGTCACTTACCCAAACCAGACACTTTACTCACTTTCGTTTATATTTTAATGATCTTTTAGCAAAGCGGACATATTTGTAACTTTTATCATTATTTATCCAAAAGACAGTAAAGAGAAGAGAAGATTTCATTGCTGAAGAAATAGTATATTTATTATTATACCAGAAGTGAAAAAAACTCTGTAATATTATACAGAGTTGGATCAAATTGACATGTCAAGTTTATACAAACGGTTAAAGGTTTGGACACAGCAGTTCTGTAAATAAGCTTTAAGTGAAAAACAACATAGACGTTATGTACCAAGCAAAAATGAAACCTCGAAGAGTTTCAATATTGTTCAGAACTTTGTGTGGAATGACGGGTTTAGAGCAAACTGTGAGAACCTCAGCTATTTAGTTGCATTACTAATTGATATTTCCTTTTAGAAATAGGACACTTCCTTTATGTCAATTTGACATGGAATCTGAATAAACCAAGAGTCAAATTCTTTCTTTATAGATCTCTTCTGTTGAGTGGATGGGATGATGTCATAACGAGATTTGATCAGAGTAAGGCCAAAAGCGATGTGCCTGTAGCACTGTGAGGCAGCTCCTGGAGCGAATTAAGAAACAGGTGAAATCAGGAAATGGAAAGTACAGCAGGTTAAGAGTCTACAGCCATGCTAGCAGCGCTGTGAGACTTTATCATAGGATGTACTTGAGCTAAATGCTATTATCCATTAGCATGCTAACATTGCGAATTAGCAGTAAACACAGAGGACAGCTGAGGCTGATGGGAATGCCATTATTATTATTATGCTGCAGTATTTGGCTGTGAACCAAAGTAATTGGAAACATTACATTTTGATGATGAAAATGTTGCCGATGATTTAGGCGATGACCACAATAAAATATTTCAAACAAGATACATGATGTTAATTGGTGAGATTTAGAAGAGTTGTATTTTTAACTTTGGAAAGAGCCGGGCTGGTTTATTCTCCCTGTTTCCAGTGTTTAATGCTAAGCTAGGCTAACCACAGCCTAAATCAAGCTCTGTCAAGACTGAATACATGCAGCCCAGATATGAAGCAAGGACAGCGTGGGTTGGAGTGTGTGTGTGTGTGTGTGTGTGTGTGTGTGTGTGTGTGTGTGTGTGTGTGTGTGTGTGTGTGTGTGTGTGTGTGTGTGTGTGTGTGTGTGTGTGGTATAACAGCTTAATGCTCTAGTGATGGTGCATGTGTGGATTAACCAGGATCCGATAGTCCTGGTTAATCCCTCTGAAATGGACACAGTTGACTCAGTGTCACCTCTGACCCCACCAACAGGAAGTGGAATTCCCCCAATCAGATTCAAGGATGCTGACAGGTGCTGAGCTCAGTTTAACAAGCTCTCCTTCACTAATTCTCAGAAACATAACCACCACACTATAAATCATGATGGGAAGCAGATGATTTAAAATACACACTTAATAATAATTGAGAGTTAAAAAATAATACAAAATAACAATTAAAGCGAAATTATAAGACTGCAGATGTTTTAATGTTATGTGAAATAAATCATCTGCTTCCCATAATGTCATGTAATGTCATCTGTTAATCACCTGATCTGAATAAAACAGATGTTTTGTTGGAGCTTTTGTTCTGTTGTGTTCAAGTGCATCTTTCCACTGTAGGAAGTTATTTTATTACAACTGTAAATATATATATATATATATATATATATATATATATATATATATATATATATATATATATATATATATATATATATATTACATCACTAGATGTAGAGACAATGGCAATTCAATGAACTTAATTTTGTGCATGTTTGTGATACTTTCCTACAAGAAAGGGCGTTACTATCATAAAAGAAAGTAAACAGAAGACCTCCACAATGATGAGAAACAAAAACAGGATAATATGTTGTTGTATGTTTACATTCTTTTTTCTATTATAAATAGCAGCAATGGGCACAGTCAGCTCACTTTACTGGTATCTCTGTGATGCAATACTAACAAATTGTATCCTATATTGTTATTTAGAGAATTAGGTTTCCCCAGCAGTCACAGAACACAACACCGGATGAAATAATACAAGTTTTCATTATTTCCAAAAAAATGAAATGAATGTCTACAAAAGCCCATAAATAAATAACAAAATAGATTAAATGTTAAATAGAAAATACAACAAAAATAAGATTACAAATAATAATAAGATACTAAATCAAAATTACACATATTAACATACTCACTATCTCATTATTTAGACCTATTATCCTATAACTAACAATTAGTAGCCCTAATTGGAATTTTCATTGACATTCATTTCAATATTATGACTTACTACCTCACTTAGTATTAAGTCAGTTTTTATTTCACACTTTTTACTAAGCATTATTGATTTACCATTGTTTTTATTTCTTCAATCGTTACTTTTCATCCATTTTTCAGGCAGAAATGGACTTCCACATATATCAGAAATATCATGCTGCATTCAATGCATTCCTTACTACATAAAATCAAATGTTGAAAAAAGGACACAAATGATAGTAAGGAAAATTAAAGACATGACATGTGTAGCTATGGTGTGTAGATTCAAATTCATCAACATTATTTAAAAGCGCCTGTAAAGAAAAGGGTAATAAGCTGTTTTTCACACCAATGTCACTTTTGCCTAGCAATTCTGGCTTTAATTGCTCTTGTATAGTTTATATTTATGCTTATATTTTAGTTTTATACACCTTTTAGACAACTATTTATTTTTTGACTTCTCCATTTATCTGTATATATGTGTGTCCTTGTGCTGCTGCAACAACCGAATTTCACCTCTGGGGATCAATCTTTTCTTATCTTTATGAAAGTACAATATAAGAGCTGTATAACAATCTCATTAATTCATATCTGATTATACCTGCAATCTATGTGATTATAGCTGATAAAGTGGAAGTTGCTTATTCAGCTCATTTTCAGCAATAATACATTAATTAACGAACACCACCCCAAATGTAGTATTTTATTAAGTTTTATATATATATATATATACATATGTATCATGTTTCCGACAGCACTTAAAGGCAGCACCGGCCTCTAGTAATCTATCACAACGTCTAGACTGTGAAGATTATGCAGACACCCCTCGGACACTGACATCACTCCTCTGATTGGACAATGATCCTGATCCCGCCTATTGACATTTGATTGACAGAATATTGACAAATAGCAACAGGCTACGAGTATGTCATCTAACTTGTGGTTGGTGAATCGGCGTGGACAATATGAATGGCAATTTGTATTGTTCGACGTCTTCCCAAGACAGTAGCAACTTTGTGGTTTCCAACTCCGAGAAAGTAATTTAATAGTTTTTCTTAACGGTTTTGCATTTCAGTTGAACCGAAAAACGTGTGTCGGTAGTTTTACCAACATGAAGAGGATTTAGAAAAGGAATACATTGGTTAACACTGCGTCGAACGAAGCTAAGTTTTGAGCGTAAGTTGTAACTTAACGCTAGCTGTGTTATGTTTGTCTCAGCTGGGATTTAAATGGTTAACGCTAAACTCCGTTAGCTGAACTAGCTAACGTATTTATCATTACAAGCTAAGAACATTCTTCTAACTTTCTTATGCTGTATTATCTGAGCTTTGTTGTTAATAGTTTTTGCTAATCCTCTGCGATGTTCATTAAAGCAGGTGTTACCAATGATATGAGGTTATACATTATTACCCGTTATCTTTTAGGTGACGTTTGCTCTAGGTTCCCGTTTTTTTTTTAGTTCAGCTTGGACCAGACTCGGTATATATTTTGTATCTAATTTATTTCAGGAGTAGTTTTAGTTACATTTTATTGAATTTCAATAAAATTAAACATGTCTGTGTGTATGATAGACTCTATTGTTCAATTCGGCATACATGCAGTATAAAAACAATATTTAATATAGGTTGAAACCTATTGGCTTGATATTTCCGTTATCTAACAGATCTACTTTAGCACAGTTAACGTTAACACAATGGATGGCGGTTACGACCACATTGATTTAATATAAATGAATAGAAATTGAGATTTTATCTGAAACATATTGCTACTTGATGGTTCACTCAACGTGAAAATCCTGATAACCTTTTAATCCATTAACCGGTGTAACGTTAGCTATAAATTGCCCGATTTCTAAAGTGGACTGACCGGAATTTGTTTAATTGCCTTGTTTTAATCGATCCACAGGAGACTCAGCTCTCCACCTGGTCTGGAGATGGGGGATCCTGAGCCACCAGAGTTTGGGTCACTGGAGGAAGAGCTGGAGTATTGGAAAGAACAGGCTGCCAGGCACCAACAGAGGTGTGTGTGTGTGTGTGTCTCTCTCTCTCTCTCTACCCCCCCCACCCCCAATTTACGTTGTTTTTAACAGACCTCACAGACCATAACTTCTGCCTCCCTCAGTTCATCAACTTTAAAAGATGAAGTGCTCTAAATCATTACTTAGTTTACGTTCAGTGTATTTTTGAACCTTTTAGCTGCCCTTATTGATGCCCATTTTGGAAAGCATGCTATAGTGTTTCATAATGTTTTTATGCCCCAGAAGTTCTTAAGGATGCTATTTTTTTTTAATCTTGCTAAAAAGTTACATAAGTTGTTATTTTGCTCGAATAAGTTAACATCTTGAGCGAACAAGATAACTTGTGTTCACGTGGTGCTCCGTAATACATTCTAGAAAAACAATCAATGGCTTTTCTCTTCTCTTCAGTTTGGTTCATAGAAATGTGAGTCAGTAGACAATCCTGCAAGACAAATAATTGTGAACCTCAAGGTGTTTTCCTATTAAACACATTTCTGTGATTTTTAGACTTTTGTGTTTAATCCATAATGCCCAGAGCTGTTGTTTGTCCAAACAGCTCTGCTTTAGAACTATCTGGCAAACATTTGTCTTCGACAATGTCTTGGTCTGATTATTTTGCTCCAAACATGAGCGTGATTACTGTGTTTTTACTGTATAAAACCAGAAAATCCAAACTAATAAGCCAAATTGAGTAATGGCTTGAATGATAGATACATTCTGCGTATATGTGTGTGTGCAGTGCGGAGGAAGCCCAGGAGGAACTGCAGGAGTTTCAGCAGATGAGTCGGGACTATGAGGTGGAACTGGAGCTGGAGCTCAAACAGTGCGAGGCACGAAACCGCGAGCTTCTTTCTGCCAACAACCACCTCCGCATGGAGCTGGAAAACTACAAGGTACAGAGGACATTATCAGTTATCAGATACTGACAAAAATGTTCAATATCCCGTAAGAAAATCAAGACAGTGCCACTGAAGGTGGGCGAAGATGTACTAGTCTTGTAATATGTCTTTCTTATTATCCCTAAAGTCTTTGAGAAGCATCTATAACACAAGTCATTGTCCCATCATGGTTTTATAGCCAACACTGAAGCCTAAAGCTGCCGTTTCAGGGATGTCCAAGTTATTTGAATAACATTCTTACTTTCCATACCATCAGCTGATAGTAAGTCAAGTTTCATGGCTGCATTTGCCTGTGCTCAATAGGCTTCACTGTCTGAAAACACACACACACACACACACACACACACACACACACACACACACACACACACACACACACACACACACACACACACACACACACACACACACACACGCACACACACACACAGAGGATTGATTCAGAGCAGAAAAAGGCAGCTGATGACTCTTGCTTGGCCTGTGTCTGGAGGGGATGGCGGTACTTCCCTTAAAACCTATCCCAGTCATGGCCCAGTTCACTAGCCCCCTTATCTCCCTTTTTGAGATCCCCAGAGGGATGTGCACAGGCATTTTGGGATCCCACCCAAAAAGTTCCTGGTAATTTTTGTCCCAGGTCTACTTTTCTAGGAACTCCAAAGTTTCTTCAGTCTGTTGTCTGGGCTTCCATAGCGGTTTGAAGACCTGTGAAGAGAACGTGACAAACAGCACCTCGGTGATTCTGCAGCAGAAATGTGTTTGAAAGTTGAATAAATTGGCATATTTAAGATATTTGTTTTTGTTTTTGTAGTCGGTTTAGATACATGTACAGCCTACGCAGTAAATAAGACATATGAAACTGTGTTGTGAAGTCGGAAAGGTTTCCACCCACTTTCAGAACAGTGCAGGGCTTTATCTTAGACAGCAGGTATGGCCAGTATGCAGGGACCTTATGGAATTTAGCAAAAGCATGCTGACGCTTGACACAGTTTCATGTTGCGTGTTACTTTTCTCTCTATCCAGCTCTGAGCCTCACATTGCCTCCTGGGAGCTCAGTTGTGATGTATATGTATATATGTACCATTTTAGACAAAATAAATGTAGGTAAATGTCCAGAAAGGCAGCAGCAAGGTGACATTGATTGCACACATGGTCTGCTTTTGGTATTGAGCCACTGAAGTAGTAATCCATATCTGCATTATGTGTTACGGTTTAAAGCCTTCATAATCAGTATTATTATTTTTCTGTCTCGTCCTCCTGCCAGGAGAAGTATGAGACGCAGCACTCTGAGGCGTACCGGCAGATCTCCAGCCTGGAGGGAGACCTGGCCGAAACCACCGCCGTTAGAGACCAGCTTCACAAATACATCCGAGAGCTGGAGCAGGCCAACGACGACCTGGAGAGGACCAAGAGGTCGGAGCACACTCACGCTATGATAGTACAACTGCACTAAAGAAATTCCGCGTGGTTTTCACAATCTGATTAAACCAATTTTAGCCATGTTTGCAAACCTAAAAAGAGGTAAAAGAAAAGATAAACGAAACAGGCTATTTAACAAACAGTGTGTGTTTTCCCTTCACCTTGAAAAGTAGATTTTCTTTTTTTTTTATAAATGTTTGTTTTAAAGGGCAGGTCTGCTATCTGCTTGTCCTCCAGCTGCCTTTTCACAGTGCAAGTTTGACAGTACTAAGTAAACTAGCTAGAAAAGTATTCTACCAATCAATACCTTTGGCCGCCTTCATCGGGTTACCTGACGCTGCGCTGCACTCTGTGTGTTTCAGGGCGACCATCATGTCGCTGGAGGACTTTGAGCAGAGGATGAACCATGTTATAGAGAGGAACGCCTTCCTGGAGAGCGAGCTGGACGAGAAGGAGAATCTCTTGGAGTCCGTCCAGAGGCTGAAGGACGAGGCCAGAGGTAGAAGAGTTACAAGTAGTTTTTCAAACTAGTGCTGTCGCGGAGGCTCAGGTTTGAAATGGCTGTGTGTCATGATTTAAAAAAGTGAGGACGTTTTATCTCAACCCAAATCTCTTCACATTTAAAACTGTGAAATGTTTCAACATGTGGATTTCTAAGTTTTGGAGCTTTCATGTTATTTTTGTATCTTCTTTTAGGGAAAACAGTCATAATAAATACAGATATTGTAGCGTATGAATGTATATAAGAACAAGAAGATGAAAATGGTTCCAAGGGATACAGTGAATACAGTTTTAAAGTCTCTATTCACTTCTGTAACTATTGTAACGTGTGTGTGTGTGTGTGTGTGTGTGTGTGTGTGTGTACGTGTCAGACCTAAGACAGGAGCTTGCGGTGCAGCAGAAACAGGACAGGAAGCCCACCCTCAGCAGTGCAATCAAAGACCCTTCCCCCTCCGCCTCGGCTGGTCTGCCCACCCCGCCCCTCACCCCACCAGACAAACGAACCGAGGACAGAACCACGTCTTCGTCCTCTAACCAGCCCGTCCCCTCTGCCACCCCTCCACCCAGACCTGCAGCCTCAGGAGAGTCCTTCCCCACCCCGCTGCCCTCCGTCAGCAGAGGTCCGTTCATGTCTTGTTGTTGGAGCGATTACGTGATGTTTCCCTGTGTTACATCACGGGAAACTTGGATTTCTCTGCATTCATCAGAGGGTTTGTTTCTGCAGGTGAAAGCCTCTCAGGGACTCCTCTCACCCCGTCGGCGAGAATCTCGGCTCTGAACATCGTCGGAGAGCTGCTGAGAAAAGTCGGGGTAAGAACCACACGTGTGATGTTTGACCCAGTACTTTTGGATCAGCTGCTGACTTCTCATCATGTGAATGCTGCAGGGTGCTTCTGGTTTATTGGTTTTAGGAACCAACACAATGCACAAACACAAAGTTTTTCTACTGACAACTTAAAGACTTTCTGCCACGTGCATCTCTTAACACTTTAACAACATAATAAAGGTTGTTAAAGACCTTTTATTGTGACATTTACCTCTGGCGTATTATTACATTTACATCACCATAACTGTTAAAGATCTCAACCTGAACTTTTGTCCATTCAACTGTTTAGTTTTTCTTTATATAATGAGCATTACAGTCCCACAGAGCTGCTAGACCGACTCCTACTCTTGTTTACGTTTTTCTTTCATTCCTATCTGGGTGCAGATTAGATTTCTCTCACTACTCACCGTAACACATTGATTCTAAACATTAGGATCTCATAGTGTATGAAGTTCAATGTTTGTGGAAGAACTTAAAGGTGCTGAAGGTAGGATTGTGAAGATCCAGGACTTGGCCAAAAAATGTGAACATCGACAACTTCTCAGTCCCTCCCCCCTTTCTGCTAAAGCCCAAAACAGTCTCCTAAGCCCCTCCCCCCACGAGGGAGAATGAATGCGTGTGCATGAGCAGTGATTGACACGCAGTTAGACCCCCCCCTCTGGCCCTGATTGGTGTATCTGAACAGGGAGCGGTGGATTTTTGCAAATCTCACTACAGGCTGCCAGAGGAGCCGGATGTTTTTATTATCTGCATCGTGTAGTTCTACTGGAACATGGGGTCAGTTTCAGCAAATATGACAGAAAGTTAGTTTTATAAGTCTTACCTACTGCATCTTTAAAAACGTGATTCCTGCGCTGCCTGTAGAACCTGGAGTCCAAGCTGGCGTCGTGTCGGGAATACGTCAACGGGCAGACGGCGAGCCGCAGAGGCCACGCTGGGGGACAGGGGCCGACGTCGGGCCCCAACAACTCCTCAGACACCCATCCTACCAACGGCCTCTACAACAAGGGGTGAGATGCAGGGCACAAAATAATTGCAAAACATAGTCTAGCTTTGATCAAAAATCACTAATTTCACTGTAAGAAGCTTTAAAATGATTTTTATCTGCTTGGTTTCTCTTTTTTATGTGCCAGTCAAGTAAATATCAAAATATTAGCACCAAAATGTACTTAACTTATCAAAAGTAAAAGTACTCAGAAGGCAGCGGAATGGCCCATGGCAGTGTTATATTACAGTATGTTACCATATTTTCAGATTATTATTCCTGATGTATTCATTTAATGTTGTAACTTGCTAATTAGTTGATATACTGTTGGGTAGTTATTCCTCGACAGTGTCTCATTATAAAAAGTCCTCAGTTTTCTGCGTGAACTCTTAATCTGAAAAGTAACTGTTGCATAAATGTACCTTATTTCCCTCTAAAATTTACTGGACTAGAAGTATAAAGTAGCATAAAATAGTAAATACACAAATAAAGTACAGTACTTGAGTAAACGTACTGAATTACTCTCCACCACCCAAATATTGTCACATCGATGTTTGGTCAATGTTTTTGGTTGGTTTGAAGGTTGTGAGCGGTTTGTCTCCGTGTCTGTTGTGTTTCTACAGGCTGGTGAAGAGGTTAGAGTTCGGAGCGGGACCCAAGCTGCTGCTGTGAAAGTAAAAACCTCCTCCACCTCCTCCACCACCTCCACCCTCAATCCTCCTGTGAGCTGCTGCTGCCTTCCCGTCCGTCCAGCAGCTATTTACCGGCACCGTGTGTTGCACATCGTAGCGAACGCCGAGCACTCTCTCTGGGAGCTGCGGTGATGCAAACAGACAGGTATGTTTGCTGTGGACACTTTCGGATGTCTGTTACCAGCTCAAGTCCACACAGTCAGAACTTCTGTTTGTTTATTAGCAGGACTTCTTTTCGGCACTCGCACTTAGCTCGAACTAACTAACTGGACTTGTGCTGCATGTCACCACCTTTGTTTTGCTGGGTTTAATTTGGTGTGTAAAGACTGAACACAAAGCGAATTTTAGAGGCAGTGTGATTGCATATGGAGTCAATAAAGAAAAGACTCTAACAGATGCATTAGTAATGTAAGTTTTGACAGAGCCTTGACATAATATCTGGGGGATAATGTCAGTAAAATACAGACTTTGCTAATCCCCGCTGGAAACACAGATTTGATGTATTGTCACGTTTATCTGCTAAAACACTTTGGTGGTCAAACCTGCACAATGAAACCAAAGTGAAAATTAGCTTTGTTTAGTTTGAACTCACCTTGAACACTGGAAGGACACTTTTCTCTACACTAGAAGACAGGGAGGCAGTTTTCTTTAAACTAACTAATAACTTTTAAACTGCAACACAGTCAGTCCTTTCCTTTTGTCCTCATAAAACCACATTTGCTGATGTGCTTTTATACAGTATGCCTCCACAGCTGTATTTGTTATATACGAAGAAGTGTTGGCACACATACAAGAATGGAATGGAAATAGTTGATTTCAAACACTCATATTTGATATATAATTTTAGATTACAGACTGCAGAAAAAAATTCATTAGGACTCCTGTTCATCAGTGTATCAAAGCACCGTCTGCACGCCTTAAGCTTTTAATGAACTGTGCTTTTTAATCATTATGACCCAGTCTGTAGGATTATTAAAAGCATACTTGTTTGTGGGAAATAATTAAGATCGTGCAAAATCTTGCCAACATATTGTGGCCATCAGTGGTTCTGCATCTTAAAGCTGCCTTAATTAATATGTTGTGTATAAATAATGAAATAATTACTCCTAGTAATGAAAATATGTATCACTGTCACTATCTCTGCAGTTCCATGTAGCTTATTTAACTCCGACTAGTTCTGGTTGTGCAGCTTATTCAGCTTTCTGAATTTTTACTCTGAATAAGGAAATTTTGTTTGCCCCCCCCCCCCCCCCCCATATGACTGAGATTAGTGTTAGAGTATCTGATACTTACCTAAATGACACAGCTGCCCTGCGTACACTCAAAGCTACAACCTTAAAAATAAGATAAGATAGAACTTAATTCATCCAGAAATAAACTACATCGTAAATAATGTTATACATAGCAGCATATTGATTAAATGTGTATCTGGCACATGGAATAACGTCTTTAGTCTAGTAAACTGTGTTCTGATCCCAATACTCGAGACCATAGTCCAGAATTATTAAATTGATAACCTTGAATTAATAATGTAATGAGGGAAAATGTAACAAGAGTACAGTAAATAAATGATTGCCATTTGTTGGGGTTTATTTGACCCCTGGACATCCCTAGTTGTCCCCTTTCAACACTTTGTATCCGTCTTGGTTACTTCCTGGTGAAATGAACTGCGGATATTCCTGATCCCCAGAGGATGCTCACTTACCCCACCTGAGCTTTCCACTGGCACCTTCATCAGGCCAAACCCCACTAGAAAATATCAAAATCTTACAGGCAGATGCCATTAAAATTAGGGCTGCAACTAACTATTATTTTCATAGTTGATTAATCTGTTGATTATTTTCTCAATTAATCGATTAGTTGTTTGGTCTATAAAATGTCAGAAAATGGTGAAAAATGTGGATCAGTGTTTCCCAAAAGCCCAAGATGGCGTCCTCAAATGTCTTGTTTTGTCCACAACTCAAAGATATTCAGTTTACTGTCACAGAGGAGAGAAGAAACTAGAACAATATTCACATTTAACAAGCTGGAATTAAAGATTTTTTACTTTTGTCTTACTCAAACCAACTAGTCGATTATCGAAATAGTTGGCGATTAAATTAAATGTTGACAACTAATCGATTAATCGTTGCAGCTCTAATTAAAATGTACTGACATTAAGCTTTCCTTTAGCACCACTCTCAGGACAAACTTTACACTTCTAGCGCCACTCTCAATAAGGCTCTAAGCATAGAGAATCATCAGTATGTTGTTTGTTGTGTCCAATACTTTGATATTGTGCGATGAAATGAACATTGGCGAGTAGAGGAGACCGAACCCCTCTGCAGAGCTTTACTTCTGTCTCTCCAGGAGTGAAATAGGAAACGTCTCCTGTTAGCGAGGAGACGTGAATACTTCAGTGAAGGCTACTTGTGTTTTATGTTAAAAAGAAAGTATGTAATAGGTTTGACGTGTAGTGTTATATAATATACTGTACCTCTACTGTAGGGTCACTAACATAGGTTGTAGGCTGTAGTTCAGTAAGGAGGATTGACTTGAATTATCTGCTCAGGGCAGACTGGACCTTTCTGTTAAGGTCAAAGTGGGAAATAATTTGAGGTTTGGTGTTTTTTGCCTTATGACTTAAGAGTACGCTCACATACAAAGACCTGATGTGCTCTTTGTTCACCTTCAGTGCTGCTTATGTTTCTGAAAAAGCAATAAAACTTGAAATGTAAAAAAAAAAAAAAAGTCTTGGTTTTATTTCTTCTAGAAAGCAGCAGAAGTGAGACGACACATCTGTGAGGATTAAGTAGCAGTTTAATAGCACTTCAGAAAGTCCTGCATCACAGCAGCCATTGTACAACTCACTTTTAATCAAATTATATATTAATATGTTGTGTATCTGTGGGGTTTAAATCACACCGGCCTAATCTCAAGAAGGAATATACAACAGTTGGGTTACACATTTAGTTTGACATTGTTTCCAAATAAACATTCTCTTAAATATTCGAAAAACATTTTCTGAGCAAAGCATCTCATTTCCTGAACAATAAACCCGTCAGTTTTTATGAGACACGGGTCATTTAACAAAAGTTGCTGCTGTCCTGAAGGCATTTATTAAGTCCTTAAAGTCTCTTCAATATGGAAGCCCTGAGAGGCAAAAATCTGGTGACCCATTTTAAAGTGATGTCTAATGTCAATTGTTTTTGACTTATAACAAGAAGAATAAAACAAGGTTTTGCCAAGTTACTTTTTTTTTTCATCTGAAAACATCCTGATTTTTACTTGTACATCCTGAAACTAGGGAAACTGACTTCATGTGTGTATATATAGGGGATTCTTTAAACTACCTGTAATATAAATATATTAAATTCTCATAAATTATGTTATATTAATCCACAGACATTTAAAATAATGGCTACTTCTTTTCCTTGACTTCACATCACAAACCCTCGAACTCTTGTCAGATCAGACTGGGGATCAGACTCTGGATGCTGCGTTTTATTTTGGAGATCATTTTGTGTCCGTTTCATTTTTATTTGAGGATTTCAAATCTTTTTATTCATACCTCTTTCTTTGTGCTCACTGCATTATAATACAAAAAGTATTATTCTTATTATTCTTAAAGATTGAGATTTATTTCCCCAAAATAAATTTGGAATCTAGCTGATGCTAGTTGGATTACTTCATGTTAATAAAGTCATAAAAGCTCTTAGGCTGCAGAGAGAACTTAGTTGTGAAATATTCAAAATTAAAACTAAAATGGGGACCTGCATGTGTTCTTAAAATTTCATTTTAGGGTTACTTGTTAGCATTTTTTAAGTAGGCTTCCTGAACTGTGTTTTTTTTTTCTAATTAATTGAAACATTTTTGAGAAGAAGGGGTGATAAAAACTAAGCAAGCATTAAATGACTTAAAGCCAGAAAGACAAGAGGGGAAATTACAGAGCGACAGGTTTAACTGGATGTAAGCTGCCAACAATTAAATACAATAGACACTAAACTAGCCACTGATAATAAAAAAATGAAAAAGACAGTGATAACGTCCTGTGACTGTTTGGAGCATTTCAACACATGGAAAACGAAACAAGACACTTATTAAGTCTCCACAACAGCTTCAGGAGATAAGGCAACTTCAAATCCCAGAGTTCATTGAGCTTTCATTTTGGCTAAATGTCAAAATTAGAAATCATCTTACTTTTAGATTTTGGATAAATTCAGCATCTTTACTGCAACGTTTGGTTTCTGAATGCAGCTACAAAAGTGTCCTGCATTATGGCAACACTCTGGCTGTAGTCTTCTGCATAGCACCAGCCGCTGAGGCTTATGGGTAGGGTAGTATTTCACATGGAAAATGTAATTTCTCAGAAATAGCTGAAACATTTCATAGCGTAAAGAATAAACATTGTATTTTGGAGCGCTACCAATAAAGACTTTAAAAAAATAATAGATTTTCATTCACATCTGTTCTTGTTTTACTTGTTTATACTAGAGTATCTGTAGACCTTACTTGGTTAATTCATCAATTATTTTGCCTATAATGATATAATAATAATAATAATATAAATGTGACGGGTGAAGTAGTGTAATCATTTCCCCATAGCTCAAAGTGACGTCTTGTAAATGCTTCTTTTGTTTTGGCCAACAGTGCAGAACTCAAAGATATTCAGTTTACTTTTTTTTTTTTTACCCCAACTTGCTTGTGTAATATCTTTTGAGAATTTCAACATAAATCCATTGCGTTGTTAACATATCTATGAGACTCCTTCACGTTACTGTTAAAAGGAAACTTTCAAATAATTTAAAATAAAAAGTGTGAAAATATTGCTGGGACAGTGCCCCCGCCCCCACCCCCTCTACTCGTCGGGGGAGTAGGTGTAGGCGTCTCCGCGGGGGTCCGGAGAGGGAGACGGAGGCTCTTCCTCCGGCAGCTCCACCGAGTTCTCTTTGATGGTGCTCCTGCGGCTGATGCTCCCTCCCAGCCCCAGGCTCCGCATGCTGCTGCCGCCGCCACTGCTCCGGGGACTGGGGCTGCTGAACACCGCCTCTCCCCCGCTGCCGCCGCCACGCCTGGGAACAGCCGACACATCAGGAGGAAGATGAAGAGGAGGAGGAACGGGGGGGGTCAGAAGGAGAGAAGGCTAGAGGAAGGTGGCTTGTTGCAAAGCGAGGTTAAACCAAAAAAGAAAGAGAGCTGAAGCCCCTGAAATCTTGCTGCAGGTGTAAACTGGAGGCAGTGATGAGGTAACGCAAGTTAAAGAGCCCGTAGAGAAAGAGGAGAATATATTCCCAGCATGCTTTGAGGACAGTTTGCAGATCAGTAGTGTCTGAAGACAGGTGTGAAACAGGACGTGAAAGGAGGAAGAGGAAATGTAAAATCACAAATGATCTCATGCCTTCACAGTTCTTTTTTTCAGACACTACCAAAGTTTAAGGCCTCATTTTAAATAATTAGGACCTAATTACCTTTTATTTAGCTAAACTATTATGTTTCAGGTGGACCTGGACGTTTCTAATAGTCTTAACATTTTAAGAAAAGATAGTGTTCTGACAAACTGACTGACTTTTTAATTGCAATATTAAATTGATAAGCAGTACATGGAAAAACAAAACAGCTAATAATCAGAAAAATGAGTTCTGGACTAGGAACATTCCCACTGCGTTAACATTGTGAGATAGGGCATGCGTTGTCGGAGGTCTGCGTTCTCCGAGTCCCCTTTGAGTTCTCCTCTTGTATGCAGTTTATCACGAGAGAAAATAGCAGCAAATCTTCACATTTGAGAAGCTGCTTAAAAAACAACTCAACTGAACAACTATTTTAAAAAACAGTAATTGTTTATCGACTAAATTATTAATCAACTGATTTCAGCTTAACTAGAGAGCACTGTCAACTTTAGTTTCTGACAGTGCTCTCTAGCAAAAAAAATATTTTAGTGTTTTTCTAAAACACTAAAATGAAGAAAAATAAATACTCACAAACCTAAAAGAAAATCCAGTCAGAAATGTCTCTAGTTTTCTAATTATTTTTTCATCCGTATTATAGTAGTCGCATTATGAAGATGTCTCCCCATCACTCAGGCTACATTTAAATTTCTACCTTTTGGTTTTTAAACGTTGAGTTTTGAGCCAAAAGCGATCTCCGTGCACACAAGTGTTTCTAGCTCCAGCAGAAGAACTAATCTCCGTTTAAACTAACACACCCAAACTGCATATCTCATCAACATTCTCGTATACTGGGGATGCGTGTGCGGAGTAAACGGGAGGCAGCGTGTATACTCCGCCCAGTAGTTGCCATGTTAACGGCAGGCAGAGATTCCAAACCAAAATGGGGTCAGAAGTGTTTTCTAATGTCTCCGGTATAGGGGCTCTGAAACGCCAGAGCAGTGTGAATGCGAGGTGTAAACGTAGCAAAAGATATTCGTTTTTTTAAATCAAAACTTAGCAACGTAAATGGGTGTCAGCCCTATGTACCCACAGACCAATGGTCCCACATTTCTAAGAATTTATTTTCCACTGAAAATTAGGCCCTGTGTTCCCACATTTCTAAGATTTTTCTTAAAATTAGGCCCTATGTTAGGGTTAGGGTTACATTCCATATGTAGTCCAATGCTACTGGATAATAGGTTGTGTGTAATTGGCTACCAAATTGGGAGAAAGGGGGATAAAATCTGAAACAAAAAAAGAAAAAATTCTTAGAAATGTGGAAACTGTGGGAACATAGGGCCTAATTTTGAAAAACAATCTTAGAAATGTGGGAACATAGGGCTGTGGGAACATAGGCAGAGTTGAGTGGGGTACCTGAGTTTGCTCCGGAGCGACGCCATGTCTCTGCTGAGCGTGTCGTTGGCCTCGGTGGCCTCGTCCAGCTCCCGCTGCAGCTTCCTGCGAGCTGCTGCCACCCGCTGAGCCTCCTCCTCCGCCTCCTCCAGCTGGTGCTTCAGCTGCTTCACCCGCACGTTGCCCTTCTCGGCCTGCACAGTGCCCACAAACACATATGGGACTGTGAAGGCATCATGAATGACAGGGGCATTATACCTTTGTTACTTGTAGTTTCACTCCAGAGTTACCTGGTCTTTGTACTGCTGCGCCTGCTTCCTCTCATCCTCCATCTGGATGGTCAAATCCTTCAGCTTCTTCTCTTTCTGACGCAGATTCTTGGCATTGGCCTGACGCTCTCTACACGACACATCAAATTATCACCATAATATTATTTATAATAATTATTAAAAAAAATAGGACTTTGACTGTTGTCCTCAGGTCAAATTTGACCCATTTTCAAATCAGAAATTTGGGTTTTCTTTCAACCTAATTGTCAAATAAAAATAACTTGGATGGTTCCCTGCAACGCTCTTCACAAGTAAAATAAATGATCAGTTCACTACTTTCATTGAATTTAGGTTTTTTTATTCAATTTCATAGCAATTGAAAAAGAAAAAACGATAAAAGAACAAACGATAAAAGACCGCTGAAAAAAGTGACAAAAATGTTGGAAAAGATTCAAAAACGTGTGGGGGGACAACAAAAATGTCAAAAAGCACGGGAAAAAAATATCAAAAACTTTGGAAATAGTGACAAAAACATTGGGAAAAGTTTCAAAAACATCAAGAGAAGTGACAAAAACGACAAAAACAAGTGACAAAAACATCAGGAAAAGCGACAAAAGTGTCGAAAAAGACGACCACAACGTTGAAAAAAAAGTTGGTATTTTAATTTTGACCCAGAAAAAAGCTTTGAGGGCTGGGTGCTGGATCCTAACAGTGAATATTCATAAATAAAGCTAATAAGACAGCACTCCCATTTGATAGTTTATTGCCACACAACAGAGGTTTCGGGCAGCGCCCTTCCTCAGCGTGTGCACAGTCAATTACTACCACTACTACTCACACAGGTGGGTTTAATTATACATCCACTACTACCACTACTACTCACACAGGTGGGTTTAATTATACAACCACTACTACCACTACTACTCACACAGGTGGGTTTAATTATACAACCACTACTACCACTACTACCCACACAGGTGGGTTTAATTATACAACCACTACTACCACTACTACCCACACAGGTGGGTTTATTATACAACCACTACTACCACTACTACTCACACAGGTGGGTTTAATTATACAACCAGTACTACCACTACTACTCACACAGGTGGGTTTATTATACAACCACTACTACCACTACTACCCACACAGGTGGGTTTATTATACAACCAGTACTACCACTACTACCCACACAGGTGGGTTTATTATACAACCAGTACTACCACTACTACCCACACAGGTGGCTTTAATTATACATCCACTACTACCACTACTACCCACACAGGTGGCTTTAATTATACAACCACTACTACCACTACTACTCACACAGGTGGGTTTAATTATACAACCACTACTACCACTACTACCCACACAGGTGGGTTTAATTATACAACCACTACTACCACTACTACCCACACAGGTGGGTTTATTATACAACCACTACTACCACTACTACCCACACAGGTGGGTTTATTATACAACCACTACTACCACTACTACTCACACAGGTGGGTTTATTATACAACCACTACTACCACTACTACCCACACAGGTGGGTTTAATTATACAACCACTACTACCACTACTACCCACACAGGTGGGTTTATTATACAACCACTACTACCACTACTACTCACACAGGTGGGTTTATTATACAACCACTACTACCACTACTACTCACACAGGTGGGTTTATTATACAACCACTACTACCACTACTACCCACACAGGTGGGTTTAATTATACAACCACTACTACCACTACTACCTACACAGGTGGGTTTAATTATACAACCACTACTACCACTACTACCCACACAGGTGGGTTTATTATACAACCACTACTACCACTACTACCCACACAGGTGGGTTTATTATACAACCACTACTACCACTACTACTCACACAGGTGGGTTTATTATACAACCACTACTACCACTACTACTCACACAGGTGGGTTTAATTATACAACCAGTACTACCACTACTACTCACACAGGTGGGTTTATTATACAACCACTACTACCACTACTACCCACACAGGTGGGTTTATTATACAACCAGTACTACCACTACTACCCACACAGCTGGGTTTATTATACAACCACTACTACCACTACTACTCACACAGGTGGCTTTAATTATACATCCACTACTACCACTACTACCCACACAGGTGGCTTTAATTATACAACCACTACTACCACTACTACCCACACAGGTGGCTTTAATTATACAACCACTACTACCACTACTACTCACACAGGTGGGTTTAATTATACAACCAGTACTACCACTACTACCCACACAGGTGGCTTTAATTATACATCCACTACTACCACTACTACTCACACAGGTGGGTTTAATTATACAACCACTACTACCACTACTACCCACACAGGTGGGTTTAATTATACAACCACTACTACCACTACTACCCACACAGGTGGGTTTAATTATACAACCACTACTACCACTACAACCCACACAGGTGGGTTTAATTATACAACCACTACTACCACTACTACTCACACAGGTGGGTTTAATTATACAACCACTACTACCACTACAACCCACACAGGTGGGTTTAATTATACAACCACTACTACCACAACAACCCACACAGGTGGGTTTAATTATACAACCACTACTACCACTACTACTCACACAGGTGGGTTTATTATACAAACAATACTACCACTACAACCCATACAGGTGGGTTTAATTATACAACCACTACTACCACTACTACCCACACAGGAGGGTTTAATTATACAACCAGTACTGCACAGGTGGCGTTAATCATCCACAACGAGCACATCAATCCCAACGGAGGGAGCTGCAACCAACCCAGATCAGGGTTAGTAAACAAACCGCAACATAAATAAGCAGTGAAACATAATTGAATGAATACAACTAAAATCTTCAAGAAAAACTAAAACCAAACTAAAACTACATAATCAGGCCAATAATCCGAATAATAATTATAGCACTTTTCAAGACAAAGTTATTACGGTAAGTGCTTTAAGTGGCTGAACCAGGAATAAAACATGTTAGCACCACAATGAGGCAAATGAAATCAGACAAATAATAATAAATAAAATGATTAAGATAGAAACAATAAAACAGCTAAGACCCAAAAGGCGTCTTCTTTCTTCTCTAAAAAAATATTTTACTTATTGTTGGTCTCTTTGTTGTACTGCTTAAATTCTAGTAGGAAATAAACTTTTGGAACTCAGTTTCCCACCATGCACCAGTACCTGCTCTCAATCTCCAGCTGCTCCTCTGCCTCTCTCAGCTTGGCCTCGAGGGCGGCGATGGAGGCTTTGAGTTTGGAGCGGCCCTGGCCCTCCATCTCCTGCACCTTGGCTTTCAGCTCTCGGGTCTGCCTCTCCAGCTGCTGTCTGGAGCCCTCGCGGCTCTGGGAGGTGGAGCGCTCCACCGCCAGCTCTGCACCCAGCTGCTCCACCTGCACCACAAAGACAAAGGAAACATGAGAAAGAAACATGAAGAGGAAGGAACTTAGCTTCCATGCTATGGAAACAAAGCCTCTCCCCTCTGGACCAGGGGTGTAACGATACATCCATCTGGATCCATATATTGATTCAATCCTCAACGATCCAATACACAAAGAATGGATATAATATGGCGTGGTGATTTACAGCCCTGCTCTGGGCCTACCAGCTGCTGGCTCTTCCTCAGCCGGTCATTGAGGCTCTCCACGTTGGCCTGCTCCTCCTCCAGCTCCTCCTCCAGCTGGCTGATCTTAGCATCCAGGCGACGCTTCTCATCCGACAGCAGCGATCTGAACACAAGGAGGAGGATGGAGGGAAGGTTGGAAAGTAAATCTGATCAGAGAGGACATTTACATTTTCACTGTGCATCGCAAGACTTTTTTTTTATAAGCTCTTCTACTCACAAGAATATATTCTTCTGAGGGGAAAATAATATGTTGCGAAATGAAAAGTTAAAAGAAAAGTTACATCTTTACAAACCAATGGGTAATTTAAATTAGAATTAGATTGAATTGTACTTTATATTTCCTGTTAGCATCACACAACTGTTATTCCTTCTGATGTTTACAATCTGATGACTGTGGCAACAGAAAAACATGTTAAACTCTGCCAATAATCTAATAAAAATCCAAAATAATAGATGTATTTATTTGATCTCAAATTCTACACTATTGGCTACAATTTTCAGGGTGCCCAGGGGAAATGTCCTAATAATTTTGGCGTCCATCTTGGTGTTGGTGTCCTCCTGAGGACTAGACATTCAAAGTCTCACATAGAGTCAAAGGTCTGAACCATGACTGCTGTTTAAAAGTGCCATCTTTCCAGAAATACCGGTGTCTCCTTCCACCGAACAAAAAAAAACCCAGAATTTAATTACTATACATAACAAAGTGAACTTTTTTATTTGTCACTCTGTTGTCTGTCACATAATAAAAAAACAATATATGTGTGTTAATAACATAACCCACTTTCCAGACGAGTTACTGGCCAGCTCTTCAGACAGCTCGTCTCTTTCTGCCTCTGCCTGTTTACGAGCTCTCTCAACTGCTGCCAACATCTGGACAGAGAAACACGAATGAAAATCATGTTATCTCTCCCTAATTTCATCAACAACAACTCAAACATGTTCATGTCATAATTGACGGGAAACAACAAGCTTTTTATTGTGAAGCTGCAGTGTAAGAAGGCACCACAGGCGTCACCTCGTGCAGCTGGACGACGTCCGCCTCCATGGCCTTGGATCGGCGCTCAGACTCTCTGGCTGAGGCCAGGACCTCCTTCTGGGCCCCACGCGAGTCCTCCAGGTCCCTCTGGAGGTCCTTCACCTGGCCCTGTGACCAGAGCGGAGCAGGTCATGCAGGCTTGTAAATATATCTGACGCAGGTTGACTCTTGTAGTTTAGTAACTCTGAGTAACCACTCGAACAAGAAAACAAAACTATGTTTCAAGATGTAAAATACTCGATCAAAACTAGCAGTGCAGCTTTAGTTGCATTGAGGCTAGTCTATATCCACGACGTTCCGCTTCCGGGATTGCTCCGTTGCCATCGGAAATTCTGCCAGATTTCACTCTTTTGTGTTTTAAACTTTGCCGGATTTATGAGGACTATGGTTAACTGCTCCTCAGATATCTGCAGGTCAATGGTGCGATCACTTCCCACTGCCTCAAGATAGCAATACGCCCAGAATGCACCTGAACACACCTCCTTGTAAGACCAGCACGCCCATGGGCGCAAAGATGGGCGCAGGTGCATTTGCTATTTAAACGACGCGGGCGCTGGATGGGAAATTGACAACTGGGTCGGTCTTAAACAAGACAGGGCCCTATCTGTCCAATCTGCTGTTTCCAAGATCAAGAACATGTTTACACGATGACCCAGTGTATTTATTATTGCAGAAATGTACATAATAATCGGTTTAGCCCACTGATATATCGGATATCCGTCACCTTCCTCTTTCTTTGTGTTGGAATTCTAAACTCTGGTAGATTTCTGAGGACTATTGTTAACTGCTCCTCAGATCTCTGCAGGGTAAATCCAGATCTGTCCAATCTGAGTTTTCTGTTGCACAACTAAAACTACTTTTGAACGTACACGTTCCACCAAAACAAGTTCCTTCCCGAGGCTATTTTGCAGCGGCACCGTGGCTTTTCCCATTTTCACAATGATGATTGTGACTGATTTAAAGAATAAACCAGAGCACATTTTTCTCCCATCCCAGAATGCTATGTGGACTAGCCAGACCCTCCTCCGCAGCGCTGTGGAGGATGGTCTGGCAAAGCCAGACTACTTTGAGGCTGACCTGGATCTTGCGGAGCTGCTTGACGGCTTCGTCGCGCCCCCTGCTGGTGGCCTCCAGTTGGTCCTCCATGTCCTTCAGCTCCCCCTCCAGCTTCTTCTTGCTGCCCGATGCTTGACCTCGCTGCTTCCTCTCCTCCTCCAGCTCCGCCTCCAGCTCACGCACCTGATGGAGTGACAGCAGGGAGGACAGTTAGACATACTGTCATTTTACTCTTTATTTTAGTTTGATTTATTTGATTTTATAACAATGTGGGTGAGTACACACGCTGTCCAAACTACAAATTCATTTAAAAAGGTCCCATATTGTAAATACAGGTTTTTTTTAAATTATAAATCAGGTCGACCTGCTGTGAAGGTATCAAAAACCCGCAATCCACAGAGAAATGCACACAGCCCGTAATCCAAAGCTGGGCCTGTTAGAGAGCCGTCAGGACTTCTGTTCGGTTGTGATGTCACAATTACGGTATACTATATATAGGTAGAAAGTGCCGCTACAGTGCCGGCTGCAATGACGGTGTAGAGACTGATGCTGAAGACCCGGAAACGCTGACCAATCAGAGCAGACTTTTTGGGAGGGGGGCTTAAAGAGACAGGCGCTAAAACGGAGCATTTCACACAGACTGTATAAGAAAAATGTGAACATTGAATCTACCATATTCAAATTGTATTTATATACAATTTCTAAGAGTATTGTCCACTTTATTCACTTTGCCTTCATGCATAATATCTGCACAAGCTAAAATCACACTAGAATAAAAAGCTGTGTGACCTGTGAAACTGAGGATGGAAGCTGCAAAACTAGTTGTTAGGACACACCAGAGAACAGAAGGAGATAAGGAAACATGAAACTTCCCTTCCTGCAGCATGATCAGGGCCACGTTCAGCCCCTACAAAACGTAGCAACACGTTTTTCAAAAGTGAAACGAGGGTGCGTTGCACACACTGCTGTGTGCGCAAGCGCTCTGCCTTTTCGTCACCACGGGTTTACAGACACGTCTCTGCTGATTGGGTATCCCCTGTGACGCAGCCACTAAATGAGAGACACACCCACCAAACGAGAGAATACATAACTCAAAGCACCGTTCCGAGGAAACATGTCGTTCAACCAGGAAACCGTAGCAAAAACACCGTTTTAAGATTGAACGTGCCCCGGATCTTGCGTTAAGAGCAGCAGCAGGTTGTACTCAGCCTGTTTGAGCAGCTGCTTCCTCTTCTCCTCGCCCAGCTCATCGCGGGCGTGCAGCTCCCTCTCGTGCTGCGCTCGGAGAGCCTGAGTGTTGACATCCAGACGCAGCTTGGCGTCCTCGGCCACCTGCAGCTCGTCCTCCAGCTCCTCCATCTGCGTCCTCATCTCGTCCACGATGGCCTCCAGGCCGCGCTTGGCCTTCTCCAGGTCGTGGACCTGACGGAGAACCGAGACAGGATAATCAATCAGTCAGCATGTATTGATATAGCGCTTTACAGCAACCAGCAGGTATCCACTTTACATCAAGGACCAATAATAAAACAACATACTATACAATAAAAAGAATAAAACATAGAATACAGCAAAATCAGAAAAGGTTGCATAAAAACAGGAGGAAGAAAGGGAAAATGTCACAGCGCTACTATGTATTGAAAGCCATTCTAAGAAAAATTATGTTTTGAGTTTGGATTTAAAATGAGTAATAGTGCGGATGTCAGGAGGTAACTTGTTTCAAAGTCTTGGGACAGCAACTGCAAAAGCGCGATCACCCCATAATTACTACCTTGACCTTGGGACTTCTAAAATGAGTTGATTGGGTGACCGTAATGACCTGTTAAAATCTCAGACAAATATGGCGGGGCCAGGCCATTTAAGGCCTTAAAAACAAACATTCAAATTGATTCTAAAATGCACCGGGAGCCAATGGAGAGTGTAGAGAAAGGGGGGATAAGATCAGAAAAGATGTCAAAGAAAATAAAAATGATTTGTTCATGTTCAGATGTTTCCTCTTACACTCTTCCCCACGTCATCCTTGGAGCTGATGAGGTCCTCCATGTCAGCACGGAGCCCCTTCATGGTCTTCTCCGCCTCCTCCAGAGCGCCCTGGCTTTCCTCCAGCGCTCTGGCCAGAGCCAAGACCCGCGTTTCCTTCTCCCTCGCCTCCGCCTCCGCCCGATCCCGCTCCTCCGCAAACTTACAGGACACGGCGCGCTCCTCTGCCAGCATCTGACGGACACGAAGACAGAGGAGACCACCGGAGATTAGATGTGAAAGTAAAATGAACAGAAAGTAGGCTACAGGGAACATCTGCATTGAGGGAAGTTTTTATGTAGGAATGTTTGGAGCGTTTTAAAATGTCTTTTAATGTAAATGACGGGGAACAAAATCCACAGTACTCCTGTGCAAAAATACGTAGTAAATAAAGCGTATGTGAAGTTAGACAACGCTAAGAAAATATCTCCCAGAGTTGCAGTCAGACCTGATCAAACTTCTTCTGCTTCTTCTCCAGGTTGGAGACGAGCTGCCGCTGGCTGTCCAGGTCCATGAGGACGTCCTCCAGCTCCTGCTGCATCCGGCCGCGGCTCTTCTCCAGCTTGTCGTAGGCCGACGCCTTCTCCTCGTACTCGCTGTTGGCCGCCTCCAGCTCGCGCTGCAGGCGCTTCTTCCCCTCCTCCAGCGCCTCCACCGTGCCCGACATCTCGTCCAGCTTCTTCTTGGAGTCAGACAGCTGACAGAAGGTGAAACAGTGAGAGCTTACAGGAGTTTGTCAGGTTGATACCGGGTGCTACCTTTCAGTGTTTGTGACGCCGCTGATTGTTCTCCGACTGTCTCCTGACTTGAACAGTGCACATTTCATATCTGTCTGATGCACTGACCTGCATGTTGAGGCTAGAGACCTGCCTCTCCACGGCCCGCTTGGCCTCCGTCTCCTCCTCCAGCTGCTCCATCAGGCTGTTCCTGTCGTCCTCCGTCTGACGCAGACGTCCAGACAGATTCAGCTTCTGTCGGGTCTCCTCTGACAGCAGCTCCTGGAGAAGAAGGACGAGGAGAAAAGATGTTTGTCCACCAGACTGAAATATCTACCTACGGTGAGTGAAATGTTGCACGTTCATGGTCCCAAGAAGACAAACCCCACTGACTTTGGTGATCCCCTGAATGTTCCCTCCAGCACCACCAGTGAGTGGGTCAAGGTTTTCACTTATTCAGGGAACTGTCTCAACATCTACATGAAGGATTGGCACTACATTTTGTACAGACATTCATAGTCCTCAGAGGATGATTTGAAACCACAATTAGCTAATTAGCAAATGTTAGCATACTAACCAGTAGGGCTGAAACGATTCATCGAGTTACTCGAGTAACTCGATTACAAAAATTCCTCGAGGCAAAAACTCTGCCTCGAAGCCTCGTTAAATTCCTATGACGCGCACTATACACGCAGGGATCTGATTGTTCCACATGGACCGTTGTTCAGGAAGCACACCACTAGCGCGTGATACATTTTGAATTCAGTTGGTGTGATGGCGGAGAGTAAAGATGTCCAGAAATGGCAGAGAATGTCTAAAGTTTGGGATCATTACATACTACAAAAGGAAGAGAACAAGGTGCAACATTAAGTAGACCTGGCATACCACAGCAGTACGACTTCAATGATTCAGCATCTGAACCGTAAACATCCGCTCCACGCCGTTTCACCGAGCGTCGCTGAAACAAGGTAACGTAGCCTAAGCAGCCGCTGATTTTAATCGCATACTGTATTTGTAGCGATGTCGTGATGCGGTTTGACTAGATATGATGTTTAGCTTTGATGTTTTTAAGTAGTAAACTTATTCACGTTCAATTGCAAGAGAGTATAGCCTAAAAAAAGAACCCCTTCACACACACACGCGCACACACAAGCATGCACCCTCGTCTCTCTCACTCTTTCTCACACACGGCACGCGTGCACACACAACACACACACACACACACACACACACACACACACACACACACACACACACACACACACACACACACACACACACACACACACACACACACACAGGTTGCTAGGTTACCATAGCAAATAGGCTCACCCCAGAAACTATATATTATTTGTTAGTAGCCTAATGGTAAATGCTGCAGGTGTAGAAATCTACATACAACAGATATTTACTTTGATGTCAGGGCTAGATTACAGCATGAAACTTAATTAAATGAAATTGCCAAATGTTGGAGTTGGAATGAATACCTCTGTTCTTTTGAGAAATAAAAGCCAAATGCTTGATCATTTCACAGCCACATCATTTTCGTTATGCATTATTTGTTTTGGTTGTTTAAAAACGCAAAAAAAAATGTATCCGATTAATCGATTGATAAAGTGCTAGATTAATCGATTACAAAAAGAATCGATAGCTGCAGCCCTACTAACCAGCCCCCCCAGGAACAGCGCTCAGCCTTTCCTCCAGTTTTTTTTTTTCCAGTGGCTACTTGCAGTATTGCAACAAATGCACAACGATGCAAACTGCAACAACCCCCCCTGCAGCCCAGAAAGGGTTTTCCCCCATAGGCCACCATTGTAAAAAAAACGACTATAAAACTGCTGCCAGGACACCTCCAACTGCAAACAAGGCCGGTTATGATTTTTTCTATGCTGAATTTTTAATCCATGGACTTTTTATATTTGAAAAAACCCTCGAGCCGAGAAAAGCGATTTAAAAACCTGTGACGTCACCACAATGTAAAGTCTCTGGGCCGAACGGAGAAACACTACTGCGCATATTCAGTGGGCCGCATATCACGGAAGTAAACCCAGAAGCATAGAAACCTTTTTTGGCATATGTGCCACTGAGCAACTCTCATATGGCTCTGCCATATCCATATAATATCCATATCATATAATATATCTGTGATACTAACTTGCTAAACAAATATGATGAACGTGGTAAAGATTAGACCTGCTAAACATGAGCATGTTAGCATTGTCATTGTGAGCATGTTGGTATGCTAATGTTAGCCATTTAGCTCAAAGCAGACCTACAACTTTAAGTGGTGTGTATATTGTATATGTGTGTGTGGTGACCTACAACTTTAAGTGGTGTGTATATTGTATATGTGTGTGTGGTGACCTACAACTTTAAGTGGTGTGTATATTGTATATGTGTGTGTGGTGTCCCTCACCTGTGCATCCTGGAGCTGGGAGGACAGACTGGAGACGTCTTTGCTCAGCTTGATGTTCTTTCCTTCTGCCTCGTTCAACAGACCCGTCACACTGTCCAGCTCCGTCTGGAGGAGGCAAAGAGAAGGAAGGTAGAGGGACAGAGACAAAGAGACAGATGGAGGAAGGGTGGACATTGAATTTGCTCTATATTCTAGTCTACCTGTAACTAAAATCAGGACTAACACATCAAATGTAACAAAGATGAATGCTGGTTGAACTATAGATAATGCAAACATAGAACATAGAGCTGCAAAGATTAATCGATCAATTGATTAGTTGTCAAGTTTTAAATTAATCGCCAACTATTTTGATAAACGATTGATCGGTTTGAGTCCTTTTTCATGAAAAAAAAGGTAAGAATTCTCTAATTAGAGCTTCTTAAATATGAATAGTTTGTAGTTGCTTCTCTCCTCTGTGACAGTAAACTAAATATCTGTGAGTTGTGGAAAAAACAAGACATTTCAGGATGTCACCTTTGGCTTTGAGAAACACTGATTTTCCGCACTTTGATATTTCATACACCAAAAACAAATCGATTAATCGAGAAAATAACAGATTACTCGACTATGAAAATGATCCTTAGTTGCAGCCCTGTTCATTTTCTGCTCATTTATTGTTCAGTTTTCCGTTGGCCACTGTTTACCTTTCAGTGTTGTTGCTGGAGACATATTGACCTTGATACATATAGTACGGCATATATTTGGATACAAGCAGTCGTTGATATATGGTGCTTCAGTGTTGACTCATTAGTGTTTTTGTGACTCACCGTCATCTTGGAGACTCGCTCCCCGAGCTCGGTCCTCTGCCGCTCGCTCTCGTTGAAGCGCGAGTTCAGCTCGTTCAGCTGGCCCTCCACCTTCTTCTTCTTGTGCTCCACGTCCTGTTTGGCGCTGGCGAGGGATCGCAGGTCAGCGCTCAGATCTGCAGACTCCTTCTCCAGAGCCTGCTTGGCTTTCTCCAGACCAGCTCTCACCTGGGTGGAGAGACGTGGAGCTAAGTGAGGGACTGAGTCCGCCTCGGTACGTGTTTTTTTGAATTTAATAGAAGTGCACTGGTCACATATAAGGGAGACGTTTTTTTTTGTAAATTTTCACATTCATCTCTTATCATTCTTTATCATTACTTAAATATGCATGTAGGTCATACCATGTTTTTTTTACTGCTGCTTTAATATCTGCATTCTCAAAAAAAAAAGTTTTGTGCTGTTGGAGAGACAAAACTAGAAATTAAACTAGAATTTTTTCAATTTTCTCAGATTATTAAAACTAAACAACTAACCTAAAAAAAATCTAATGATTAATCGATCAAAACAAGTTAGTTGCAGCCCTAGTCCCTATAAACGCTGTGTGACAGTGTGTTCGGTGGATTATTCAGAGTAACTGTTTCAGAAAAAAAAGTTTTTTAATTTCTGTTAGTGCGTGCGTGCGTGCGTGCGTGCGTGCGTGCCTGCGTGCGTGCGTGCGTGCGTGCGTGTGTGTATACCCTCTTGGCCTGCTCCAGCTGCTCACTGAGCTCCTCCACAGCCTGGCTGTGTTTCTGTCTCAGGTCCTGGACTTGGACCTCGTGGCTCCGCCCCTCGTCCTCCATGGCTTTCTTCAGCATGCTCACCTCCTGCTCACGCTTGGCCCTGTCAGCCACACATATACACACCACATCACCAAGACACATCCAACAGAGACACGGCTTACACATGTCCACTTTTATGCAGGTTACGCTGTTATCTAGTCCTCTGTTTGTATTAGAATGTGACCACTCAGGTACAGGTACTGTATATGTAGGAAACATCAGACCGTACAGACCTTAGCTCTTGCTGGGCGGCGGTGGTACCCAGGCTGTCCTCCAGCTCGGTGCGCAGAGCGTTCAGCTCCTCTCCGAGGTCCCGCCGGGCCGCCTCCACCTTCGCCCTGGCCGCCCTCTCGGCCTCCAAGTCCTCCTGTAGCTCTGAGAGAAAAACCTCCAACTCCCGAATTCGTTTCACTGCCGCCCCACGCTGGTTACACTCCTCCTCCAAGCTGTGCACACAAAATAAGGTTCTGATAAAGTTTCTAATATATACCACATCTGGCTCTCTT
The DNA here is from genome assembly GCA_023631565.1 of Gymnocephalus cernua. Lineage (NCBI taxonomy): Eukaryota > Metazoa > Chordata > Actinopteri > Perciformes > Percidae > Gymnocephalus > Gymnocephalus cernua. Next base: position 23,677,647 of record CM042441.1, read on the forward strand.
TCAGGAGTTTCATTATTGTCTGGGTGAAAATGTCTTTGTAGGATCAGCTGCCATAAGGATACTGAGGACATCTGCTCTAGTTTTTCTGGTAAAAAAAGAATTTAGTCGTTCTGTTGAGTTTCAGCAACTTTGAGGGAGTTTTTCTACAGTCAGAATATTACACATTTTAAGGGGATTCCAGTACTTTTCTATAACACTTTTTTCCCGTCCTGCCTAGAAAAGCCTTTGAAACAACATCTAACCCTTTGTGTTGAGGAAAGATCTGCGAAGCTTTGTTTTAAAGGTCCCATGTCTTTATCCTAATATGCTTGAAATTAACTTTATTATACACCTGTGTTATCTGAAGATGAAAGTGTTTATGCCTGTTCTGAATGACCACACTTAAAGGCACACATTCAGAAGTCATACAGAAGTCATGTAACTTCACAAAGTTACCAGAAAAACCCAAAATGTCTCTACGCAGGAAAAGCCCTGTATCGTCACTATGGTCGTTCTGTCCAACAGTGTGTTGTGTTGTCGTGGACATCGTGTGCTTACCGGGCCTGTGTGGCCTGCAGCTCCTCTTCCTTGGCGGCCAGCTGGGCTCGGAGTTCGGCTAGTTGGGCCTGCAGGTCGGCGTGCTGGTCCTGCAGGTCGCCCAGCTCCGCCTCCACCTTCCTCTTGGCCTTCTCCATGTCCAGGCGACCCTTCTCCTCCTTCTTCATACGCACTGCAGGAGATTGGCGTTATGGGGAAAAATAATTGTTAGGTCAATTTGTTATTAAGCACTCCGAGCTTCCTGCACTTGCCCCCTTCACAATACATTTTCTTTTTTCTTGTTGGAAATGTGTCGTAGCATCCTAGAAGATGAATGAAATTTGAGTTCTCAGCCATATACAATATTTTAAATCTTCTAGGCTAAATCTCATTTATAAATCCAAATTGACAGGTAAAAAGTCTAACTTTGCAATATATTTATAAAGGAGTTCATAGCCTTGATTTATGTTTCTCTAAATTCTGTAAACATAATAATAATAATAATGTAATAATATTTCTTCTGCACATCTTATGTGTGCTTTGTATTTATTGTATTACACACAAGGATATTGTCCTTGTTCGTTTATTTAAATACAGAAAAGAGAAAAAAAACTAAAAACTAAAATATAAACTGATGATTGACAGTTTTTGATTAGTAAGACCAAGGGCAATACATTATTAGCTGCCTTCTTCTATATATCTAAACAGATGTGAGGAGTATTTTGCCGACTGACACTCCAGGTCTGAGATCATGGACTCGTGTTTGGTCTTGAGTTTGGTCAGGTTCTTGGACTTCTCCTCCTCCTCTGCCAGGTTAGAGCTCATGTCAGCCAGCCGCTCCTCCAGAAGCTTTCGCTCCTGTAGACACACGGGAGCACAGCGTGTGTTACTGTGTGTTAAAACACAGACCACAACACAAAGACAAAACTGCTGAACTCTTTCTACCTTCTGCAGTTTGTTATTCTGGTCCTCCATCATCAGAATGTCCTCCTCCAGTTTCTTGACTTTGCCCTCCACAGACACTTTCTCCATCTGCAGCTTCTGACGAGCGTCTTCCTCCTCTGCTATGTGGGCCTCCATCAGCTGCACAGAAAAACATCATGTGTGGTGGAATATAGGTGAAAAATAGAGCATGTAACAAAATAAAAAGGGTGCAGGATGTTTGTTCTATTCATTTATTAATGATATTCTTTTTTACGGTTATGGTTATGGTAAGCGAAGGATGTGCAACATCTGGTAGGGCATTGGTGCAATATTTTGGATTTGATAGTGAATGTGTAATATATACGAAGTTGTGCAATACATAAGTTATTGATCACAGTATGATCTAATGGGAAAAGTGCAATATCTGGGTAGAATATGAGGGGGAGGATGTGCAGTAGGTTCTCTTTCTCATGCGTGCGTGCGTGTGCGCGCGTGTGTGTGTGTGTGTGTGTGCGTGTGTGTATATATGGGGGGTTGTGTGTGTTTACATGTTTATTTAATGCTAGTTGATCATATTTGTATTAGACATTTGTATGTTGATGTGCGATGTGTTGCCATGTTTGTTTTCTCGACTGCTCAAGACAAATTTCTCATACAGGAGATGAAGGTGTATCTCATCTTACTGCACATATGAACATTTTTGGTTATGTACGTCATTTTAGAAGATTAATTAATAAGATGACAATGTCAATTAGTCCCCAATAATGAGATACTCTGTCTCATAAGACTGTGTAATAATAATAATAATAATATGTTGTGTGGACCTGCAGCTGCTGCTCCATCTCCTTCCTCTCGTTGTGCAGGGCGTTGCTGCGGTCCTCCTCCTCCTCCAGCCGGGACTCCATCTCGTGCAGCACCTCCTCCAGCTCCTGCTTCTTGGCCTCCAGCCGCACCCTCATCTCCTCTGCCTCAGCGTACAGCTCCGTCTCCGTGTGCAACTTCATCTCCAGCTGGGCTCGCTCCTCCATCAGCTACAAACACACACTCCTGTCATTTATGGAACTTTTAAGACAAAAAAAAAAAATAAAAGATAAGATAAAGAGCTGTATTTCTTTCACCTGGGTGTGTTTCTGGGTGATGTCCTTCAGCTCGGCCTCCACCTTGACCGCCACCTCCTTCGCTGCCTTTAGCTCCTCATCTTTCTGACCCATTTCTTCTTCTTGTCGGGTGACCTGCAGCAGGGGCTTCACCTGAACCACGGACAGACACGTCACACATCCACAACTCAGCCTGGCTACATTTTCAATATACAGTTCATGGTTTCATCTCATTTACAGGAAATGTGTTTTTTAAAAAGGTATAATATGGAACATATTTCCCTAAAAATACAATGTACAGACCATAGACTGTTAATATTAATGGACAGAGCATGTATGACGTCACCCATTGGTTTGTGGAGATCTGCTATGAGTCATCGAGTTTGCTGTTACGGGCGCGGCCATCCTGGTTGCGGATGTGACGATTTTAGACGAGAGGGAGGAGTGAGGGAGGAGCCACGTTACGTTACACACTTTCACTGGCAATCACATCATAGCCACGCCCTAAAACACCCCCCCGCTTTATCGCCGATTTTAAAATCGCCGAGACCATAATTCAAAAAATGAACATCATTCTGTGTTGCAGAAGACTTAAAACTAGCGATTATCGACTATCGATGAGACCATAAACTCATTATGAAAATGTTTACTGAGGTAATAAATCAAGTGGGAAGTAGGTCACTTTCTCATAGACTTCTACAGAAAGCGACCTCCTTTTGCAACTGCACGTGTCACCCCCTGCTGGAATTCAGATTAAGGCACTTCCGCATTTTCAGCACTTCGCCAAACAAGTATGCTTTGTCCATTAATATTAACAGTCTATGGTACAGCCTAATACAGAAGTAATCCCTCTCAATCATCACGTATGACCCACTAGCAGTGTGTGGTGGTGTCTGTATCTGCAGAGAACCTGCCCTCTGCCTGGATTCTCTCTTTTCTTTTTGGTCAGTCGGGACGTTTATAGGCGTCAACAAAGAGCCTTTAGGCCCCACGTGGGTGTGTAACCCCCAGCTAATAACAGCAAGCAGGTTGTGCCGCCCTCTCATTCCAAACTGCTGCTGTGCCCCTCAGTGTCTCAATTCGACGCACAGATTTAATTGACACACAGAGCCAGACAGGACAAAACTCTGCGTTCACTTATAATCCGGCAATCCGGAGGTGTTTGAATGTTTATCAGTGTTTTAGAACATAACCACCGTGAAAAATTGCTTGTTTTTGCTCTGATTCTCCACTTTTTTAAGCTTGTGTGTGTGTGTGTGTGTGTGTGTGTGTGTGTGTGTGTGTGTGTGAGAGACCTTAGTAAAGAGCCTCCACCACTGCCAGTTCTTGAGTTTGAGGTAGCAGGCGCAGTTCCTCTGGATCACCTTCATGGCGGTCAGTTGCTGCTGACGTTTACTGAAAGCTCTGACAACACACAAAGAAAGATTAACTAAGCAGCAAGAGCTGGAAGAAGTACTCAGCTCTAGTATTAAGTACATGTAGCAATACTACAGTGTAAATACTCTGTTACAAGTAAAATCCCAGCAAATTTTACTTGGGTAAAAGCATTAGCATCAAAATATACTTAAAGTACCAAAAGTGAAAGTACTCATTATGCAGAATAATATATATTACTGGACTGTAATTATTGATGCATTAATGTGTTCATCTCTATAATGTTGCAGCTGCTAAAGGTGGAGCTCAGTTTAATTACTTTATATACTGTACTGCTGGGTCATTTGTGAATTTCCCCCCTGGTTCAATAAAGTTTGCTCTTAATCTATAAAAATACATCATGATTCATTTGATTGTGTTTTATATTAATAATCTGAATCTGCAATGTAACTAAAGTTGTCAGATAAATGTAGTGGAGTAAAAAGTACAATATTTACCTCTGAGATGTAGTGGAGTAGAAGTATAAAGTAGCAGAAAATGGAAATACTTGAGTAAAGTACAAGTACCCTAAACTTGTACTTGCGTAGCAGCATCTAGTCTAACTGTTGCTCTTACTTGCGGGCCAGGAAGCCTCTTGCTTGTGCCTGGAAGGCGATGATGACGACGGTCAGTTTGAGGTCTCTCTCCTCCTCCAGCTGGGCCAGGACTCCCGTCCTGAAGAACATCTTACTCTGACCGATACGATACAGGTTAGGATCCAGATCCAGGTGCTTCACCTGCAGGTCAGCGGAGCAGAGCAGAGGAGAGGAGAGGAATGTGCTTAAAGGACAGAAATCTCTGCTACTGTTTCATGTAAATTCATATTCAAATGACATGTTCATTAAAGTTGTGGAAGCTGTTACACTGTGGACAACCTCTTAACTTTTAGTATGCAGGTATTCTCAAAACAAAATAGACTGTATCAGCAGTATTATATTGTATACGTGTGATAACACAACACTGTCCAGTTCCATCTAGCTCACCATCAGACAGCATGACTGCTTCCCATCCATGAAGCCCTTTGGGATGGCATTGGCAGCCAGAATCTCATATCTACAACCACAGAAAAAAACACTTTGTTGTCACTGTACTGTAACAACTGGAGAGGTATGCATATGATTAATTTAAAGACATATGCACTGGTCAATTTTGAGATTTTGCTTCCATAATATGTCTTCTTACAGAAAGAAAACAATCAAAATACATATTTAGGTGTTTATTGATTTATTTACTACACTTTTTTTTTATTTGTGTCTGTAGATTTCTCCTGAGAGTATAATACGTACATATGATCCAAAGTATAAAATGCTAAGGATTTGATTGGATAATGTGTCTGTAATAGTGGTTTCCAATAAAAATAAATGGAATTTTACAAAACATATATTTAAAGGCTGTTTATGGCTCCAAATCAGTTTTGTTCTCATACTCCAAAAATCTCCACTTCAGTAGCATGAGGGCTTTGTTCATATATATCATAGCCGGATTTATACAACATTGTATTACTAAAAACATGGAGAAAATAGATTTTTTTTTTGCATGGCTGTTGACAGTATTTTCTGAATTATGGAGTGATAAAAAGAGATATCCAAAACTACCTCTGTAAAAACCTTTGACTCTAATATGTCCACAAAATAGACCAAGAGTTTTGAACCTGGCTTTATCCAATGTTCAGATTTCTCTTCTGGAAATGTATGCAAATTAGCACATATTTAGATATGTGCATAAGATAACATTTCAGAAAACATAATTGGCTTGATGCAAGTAATCCATTAGTTAACATGTGCACCCTATTCCCCTGTAGTGTCTTAAACAAAAAACATGCAAACTTGTCCCAGAGATGGGTGAAGTGATGATTTAATTTCACACACTGTGTTGGTCGTTTTATTTTGAAAGTTTGCAGGTTTGTGTCTGCCCTCCAGTGGTCACAGAGAGGAACTGCAACAGTACGTTAAAACGAAAAAGCTAAAACAGTGGTAATATAATAGCAGTGCCAAGTAAATATTAAGACAGATACTGCCAACATCAGTACAAACACAACAATTCATGTTGTTTACGATTAAAGAATAATAATCAATACATGTGGTGTCAGACGGTTTCCTCACCTCTGTCTGAACTCCTGGAACACGATGCGGTTGGGGAATCCCTGCCTGCAGATTCTGATGCCCTCCAGCACGCCGTTACACCTGAGCTGCTCCAGCACCAGGTTGGAGTCCATCTTCCCAGCCTGCAGCACAGCAGCAGCACTCAGTGTCTTCTCTACACACTGCAGCTTCAGCTCAAATAAAATAATTTGTTCTGGATACATTCGGAGAGAAAGAACTAGGGCTGGGACGATGTGCTTTTGTCCCGATTAGATTCTTTCACGATACATGGGTGCCGATTAGATTTGTATCTATTTCTGCTTTCCGTCTGTTTTGCTGGAAACGGATATGATGTAGTCGCCGTCAGCAGTACCGTATAAATAGAAAATATTTAGGTGAATGATTGGTAAAATAAAAAATATAGATTCTAGGGAAAATAATCAATTTAAAAAATCGTCGCAAAACAAATCATAATACATGCCATTTTGGATTTTTCCCATGCACCCCTAGAAGGAAACACGGCTGTCCTACCCTCTTCTCGTGGTTGGGGATGATGCAGCGGACAAAGTTGGGCTGCGTGTTGTGCAGCGTGGTCATCAGCTTGCCCAGAGACTCCTTGTACAGCTGACCCACTGTGCGAAACATGCCCTTCTTGGATTTCGGGGGCGCCGAACTCTCTGACATCTTGGTTATGGTCTCCAGACCCACCACTCGATCCGCTGACACAGAAGAGATGGATACCACATGTGATTACCATGACTACAGATTTGTAGTGAAATGAGGACTCGTTGCCCTGTCACGGAGGACTAACCGTCTTTCCACAGGTCCTGGATGAAGTTACTGGAGGAGTTGTTGAGCAGAGCGGTCACGTTGTCGTTCAGAGGATCCATGTTCTTAGTTAACCAGGTAGCTGCATTATAGTCCACCTAGAAATGGAAAAGCCAGGGTTGTGACCAAGTCATCATTTTTGCTCAAGTCCCAAATAAGTCTCAAGTAATTCAGTCCAAGTCTCAATCAAGTCTCCAGTTATTTTTTGGGGGCTAGTCAAGTCAAGTCACAGGTTATGTCAAGTCAAGTTGAGTCCTTAGTTAAGGCAAGTCATCCGAGTCATCATGCCTCAAGTCAAGTCAAGTCTCGAGTCATTAACTTACAAGTCCAAGTGGAGTCTCAAGTCATTTATTTTTTGTCAAGTCAAGTCGCAAGTCATGCAAACTGTGACTCGAGTCCAAGTCACCAGGTCTCAAGTCCACATGTGATCCTCACCTTACCGGCGTAGTGCAGAACAGTGAACATCAGTTTATCTTTGTGTTGTTTGGGTTTGGAGAATTTAACGTGACTGGCGTGGGTGTTCAGCAGTTTCTCCACGAAGGAGACGTCGGTGGCTTTGGGGAACCAGCACTCCTCGTCCAACAGGGCCAGGATGCCAGGAGGGTTGTTCTGCAGGACAGTCACGGACACGGAGGCTCAGTTAAGACAACATCTTAAATCTAAATTATTTTCCATCGAGGCTAGGACATTTGCCCACAGTTGGGATTGGATGGGGGACAGGTGTTAGAGTTCAGGTTTCAGTTTCAAGCTAAATGCACGCTTGGTAGAGGTGATACAGGTGTGTATCCCAACTATTATTGGCCCTCTGGACAGGAACATTTTTGGAAGCATCTCTTTAATGCTAGTGCTTATTAAAGGTTGTACGTTTTATTTTAATGGCTAGACAATGAGCTGAACTTATCAAATTAACTTCAAACATTTTGTCATTGCATAACTTTTCACAGAATAACACCACTGAGTAAAATGTAAGGATGTTTTTTTGAAGAGTGAACAATGGGGTGGCAGTAGCTCAGTCCATGGGGAGTTGGGTTTGGAACCGGAGGGTTGCTTGAGCAAGGCCTGTCCAGCAGTCGCAGCCCCCTCACACTGACATCTCTCCATTTGTGCATGTATGGGTCCTGATCATGTGTGTGTGTTTCAGGCGTGTGTGTAATGTAGCTTGTGTGAAAAAAAATTTAATTTCCCCCCTGGGGATCAATAAAGTATAAACTATTATTATTATTACTATTATGTTGGTTAAATCCTTGTCTCTGCATGCAAGTCATTTGGACCTCTTGTATTCTCAGCATTGTGAAAGGTAAAACTCTATGTTTAATAATCACATCTATAAACCCCTGTTAATGTGTGTGTCAACTCTGACCGGCCTCTCGATGAGCTCGATGCAGGGCTGCAGGTCCAGGCCGAAGTCGATGAAGCTCCACTGGATGCCCTCTCGCTTGTACTCCTCCTGCTCCAGGACGAACATGGTGTGGTTGAAGAGCTGCTGCAGACGCTCGTTGGTGTAGTTGATGCAGAGCTGCTCGAAGGAGTTGTCCTGAGGCGGAGAAACGTCACAGCAGTGATCAGAAAACCACACAAACAAAAACAAACACTCAAGTATTTAAAGGTTTTCAGTCAGCGTTCACCTCAAAGATCTCAAAGCCAGCGATGTCCAGGATGCCCAGGAAGGAGGACGACTGCCTCTTACTCTTGTCCAGCGTCTTGTTGACTCTGGCCAAGATCCATCGAAACAGGCGCTCGTACATGGCCTTAGCCAGAGCCTCCACCGCAAAATCAGCCTGGAGGGGGATGGAGGCGCAATAACTCAACTGCCCTACTTTAATTTCAGAGTCTCAGATACTTTGACTATTTCTGTTTACCTGGACTACATTTCAAAGGGAACTAGAAGGGCACTCTCTTTCTTCCGATATTTTATAATTTGTGTATCCGCCCCATGATTTGTATCCTCTCCCAAATGTATTAAGTTCTTCCTTGCTCCATGCTACACCCTTCCACTAAGTTTTATGAAAAACAGGCAAGAAGTTTTTTTCTGTAATCCTGCTGATAGATAAACAGACAAAACACAAAAACGGACAAACCGAAAACACAACTTCCTTGGCGGACGCAAATAATCCAGAAGAGCCTGTATTTTCTGTGCTGATGAGGTCTGGTTTGCGGTTACCTGCTGCTTGGTCTGTGCCTTCTGCACCACCTCCCGGCCCACTTTTATTCGAGGAGTGAGGATGGCTCGGATGAAGTCGGTGATATTGATGCCCTGCAGGTGACACACCTTCTGAGCAGCTGGGGTTGAATGGGTAACAAGAGACGGAGAAGAAGAAGAAGAGGTCAGAGACGCTTAAAGGTACATTTAAAGTGCTGGTGTTGGTATTTGAAATGGTTACCAGTGTCGTCGGGCATGGTGGCCTGCTCGCTGTTCCTCTCCTTCTCAAATTTGATGTTGCCCAGCTGGAGCACAGTGGACACCACCTTCATCATCCCTGCAGAGAGGACGACAAGCAAGATTGTGCATACATTTGCAGCTAAAGTTCTAAAACTTCTAAAATAGTTGTGTTGCCTGATCCAAATAATTAAATTACAAATACCTGCTGGAGATCTGTTCACATACTTCTATTTCCAAACATAATACAGCTGCACAGTGAACACCCAAACTACATTAAAGTTGGTGTAGCAAAGAGCCATTTCAGTAAGATGTGCAGCACAAAAGCTCTGCATGCCAGGTTTCATTTAAACGGTTTGTGTACGGTATGTGTCCAGGGAGAGAGGAACTGTGGATTCCTTATGAAATTAAGTTTTGGAGAACATTTAGACAGCCTCTCTTTGTCCCAGCATGAACAAAATACTAAAGGTGGAAAGGTTTTCTAGTGATTTTACTTTCCCCACTCTTTTCCTTGAATTAATTCCACTTTCTCTCTAAAAAGGACACCGTCTTTGAGGTGAAAAATGATTTAGAAAAAGGTTGGATGGATGGTTGGAGTTTGTACCTATTCTCTCCTCCTCAGTGAAGCCCATGATCTCCATTGCCTCCAGAGTCTCAATGAACATCTCGTCATCCTCCTGACCGGAGATCTCCACGTGGCCGGCCACCAGGAAACGGTAGCAGCGAAAGTCCTCCAGCAGAAGCTCCTCTAAACACACACACACGCACACACACACACACACACACACACACACACACACACACACACACACACACACACACACACACACACACACACACACACACACACACACACACACAGTTAAAGTTTTGATCATACCTGAAGGAAGGATCATTTGTTTGTGGTCAAACCCACAGCAGATGACATAAATATCAGTTTGATCTTTCACCTTCTTCACAGATGTATAGAGATCAATATCCTCTTAATATGACTCGTTAAGAAGACCTTTCAAATGGTTTTATGTTCTCAGCAATGTTTTTCCCCAGGTCAATATGTTTAATGTATGTTTCCCTGGGTCAATATGTTGAAATCACCTGCAGCTTACAGCCTACTGATGTTATACCCCTTGAAACCTATACTTTTAATTTTGCGGCTAAACTCCACAGTGGCTGAATGGAATTGAAACATTCAAACTGTGGGACCCTAGGAACATATGGATGACCCTGACGGGGGAAGTAGGAGAGGTTAAGAATTGAAGGGATCACCAAAGTTAGTACAATTCAGGGGAACATGAATGTCTGAACCAAATTTCATGGCAACCCATTTGATAGATGGAGATAGACAAAGACATCTGAATAGCATAAACAGAACGTTTTTTGGACTATATCTGCACCAATACGGTTTCCCCTCATCTTCAGTCTTGATGCCAAGCTAGGCTGAACACATTCAAGACCTGTCTGTGTGCTAGAGATAAGGTGTTAGAAAGGAATAGAAAATATTCTATTTTCTCCTTTTTGCAATTTTTCTATGTGCAAAATCTGTTATTAAAAACACAACACACCATATCACATCCAGATAGAACACTTTAAAGCTTTAGTGCGTAATTTCTTGATATTAATGCTTAATAGATGCTTTAAGCATCTGTGAACATATGTTATGTTCAAGCCATTGACAAATGAGTCGCTACAAAGCTAATTAAGACTATTAGCTACACAAAACTCTCTCTGTATTTCTCAGTATGGCTATGTTCAGAAGATTGTGGCGTTTCGGCGACTTTGCGCATAGAAACTGGAGTGAAGATATTTAGGCTACCTCTTCTGAAGAATCCATAGTGTTTTTCTAATCCTTCGTGTCCTCCTTGGCTACTAGCAACTGCGTGGAGGAAGGGTGGGGGGCGGTGCGCAGTCACGGAAGGTTTGTATCATGTGGACGCACCGACAGTTTTGTTGTCATTACTTAGAATTCCGCATGGGGGCGACAGAAACTACGCACTACAGCTTTAAAATACATTTACATAAAAACACAACGCACAATAGAAGCTACATTAAAAGGAGCACCAGGTACTTGATGGTTAGGCCTGAATCAAGGTTCAATAAATAAATATAAAGTGTTGTGTGCTGAGCTGGCTTCAAAAAGTGGCTGTCCTTGCTGATTATTATCTTGCCTGACTCTGGGTTAGAGACAGCTCATTTTTAAGATATGTCACACTGACTCTGTAAGCCCATTAAACCTTACAGTAAGAAGAATGTTTTGTATTGTGGCTGCTCACCCCTCAGCTTGTCTTTGGCTCCGGCCACCATGTAGTAGAAGATGTGAAAGGCTCTCTCAGTCATGCTCTGACGGATACAGCGAGACTTCTCCAGCAGGTCTGATCGGGTCACGAGAGGGTTAAGCCGATAACCAGGCCTGTTTTCTAGTAATATCTCAAGCAAAAATGGCCCTTTTTACCTTATTATTCCATTTATATTCATAATTTAACAAACAACTTTGATCTATATATATAAAAAAAAAGAAAAAAGGATACAGGTGTCAATATTGGCCCCGACAATATAACCGGTCACATCGAAGTTGAGCTTGATGAACTTTCCCTGTGGACAGAGAGGACAACAGCTGCTACACGACACCTTAAACCACTCAGAGAACTAAAAGTGTTGACTCACAAACTGATTAAAAACTTACAAATCGTGAGGAGTTGTCGTTCTTGATGGTTTTGGCGTTTCCGAATGCCTCCAGGATGGGATTGGCCTGTAGCAGCTGCTTCTCTAGCTCCCCCTGCAGCCCATAACAAGTTACACATAGTGGTGGAGTGTAGATTTTGAGTGCAGACTTTTACTCATACGACCCCATGTCAGAAAATCCCAACTATCCCTTAGATAGTAGTAAGTAGTAGAACTTCTACTACTTACATATTGTGTGCCTATGAGATTTTATACTCACGAATGCCAGAGATCCTCCCTGCTGCAGCTGCTGCTGAAGGAAGAAACAGGAACTGGTAACAAACTCCACCAAAAATTGGCTGCTTGAAATGCAGCAGAGCAGCAGGTTTTTCACAGCTGCAGTTACTGTTCAGATTAAGATTTTAGTGCATCAACAAAACATATGATTATGATCATATGTTTTGTAAAATATGATTCAGTGATATTGGCAAGTTAAAATGCTGCATTCATCAATCAAATAATATGCATCCATTAAAATAATCCAATAGCATCATATAAACATTATTAATTCCACTCATTGTTCCACATAATAAGTACTTTTGAGAGTATTTTTTACCTTGTGGTATTGATACTTTTTGCTCCAAATTTGGAAGAAATGTGACACATGCTGTGTTTGGGCAGGTGTAAGATTGGCACGCATCTTTGTCATTTGTTTAATTTAATTATTATTTGTCTGCTATGTAGATCCAGCTTCTCAATCTTAAAACATCTCAAAAGTTTCTGAAGACGTTTGTACTCACAGGGTTGGCGTCCTTCTTGCCCTTGTGAGAGGAGGCGACGACAGCCAGGTACTGAATCACCTTCTTGGTGTTTTCTGTCTTCCCCGCTCCAGACTCACCCCTGGGTGACGGAGGAGAGGCGATGGAGAGAGGGATGAAACATGGGAGGAGGAAAAGAGGAGAATAAGACAGAGAATCATAATAGTTTAGTTTATTAGCACAAAAAAAGTCCCGAAAACAAAAGCACAGCACAGCTTGTGCCGGAGAGGTAAAAAGATAGAGAGAAGAGAGTGAGACAGTGTTGAAAATGGAGACAGGATGACAAATAAATAATGTTAATCTGGATTTTTTTTGAAGGCCAGTTTTTATTTATTTTCAACTGAAGCTGATATTTTGTGACAATATTCAATCCCTGATGGTAGATAAGGGCTAAAACAAATAATTGGAATAAGGAATCAAGTGTTAAAGTCATTTTTTTAAGATACAAATATTAATATCAACCAGATCCAACATCTCAAATGTAAATATTTGCTGTTTTTTTGTCTTCTACAATAATAAACTGAGTATTTGGGAGTTTTGAACTATTGTCTGGACAAAAACAATAATTTTCAAGTATTTTACATGTGTTTGACGTTTTACAGACCAAACGATTAATTGAAAAAATATTTAATTAATAATGATTTTAATTGTTACTTGCAGCCTTTCATAAATGTAAACATAAATATATACACACAATTACATTGTGGGGCCTCACCTCCTTTTTGGAGAAAAAAAATCCAAGTCCCCACAACATCAATAATTAAATTTGTTAGGGTTAACACTTATTTTAAATCTCCAGGGACTGAATGTAAGTCAGTGTAATGTCCCATTAAGTTATGGAAATGTGTGTGTGTGTGTGTGTGTGTGTGTGTGTGTGTGTGTGTGTGTGTGTGTGTGTGTGTGTGTGTGTGTGTGTGTGTGTGTGTGTGTGTGTGTGTGTGTGTGTGTGTGTGTTGTCACATGAATGGTACAGTGTGATCGATGGTTAAGTATGTTTTGACTCACGTGCAGAGAATAGACTGATCCTCACGGTCTGTGGAGAGAGAGAGAGAGAGAGAGGGAGGGAGGGAGGGAGGGAGGGAGTGATGTTTAAAGAGGGAAATAATGTGAAATGTTGACTGAGCTGAACTCACTTGAAACCAAGCTGAACACACCAAACATGAACTCTGAAGGCGGTGCCGATTCACTCTGACACAAGAGCAAACAGCTCTGAAATCTCGTTTGGGGGGAGATTAGCCTCCATCACTCATATCATCTAAAAATAGCAGGTGGATGCAGGGCTCCATCGCTGTAATCTTGTCTCCCTGCTCCATGTATGGCCATTCTGGGGCTGAATGGAAAGTAAGCAGTTGGTCTGAGGTCACTGGTGGACCATCCAGAGACCAGATGACATGCTCTGAGGCTGGTTAGGGTTAGGGTAGGGCTGCTTGCTGCCACTATTCGACCTTTATTTTGGTAATTGTGTGTGTGTGTGTGTGTGTGTGTGTGTGTGTGTGTGTGTGTGTGTGTGTGTGTGTGCGCGTGCGTGCGTGTGTTTACTATATTTGTGGGGTCCAAAAACTGGGAGTCCAGTATACTTGTGGGGTCCCGACAGCTTTGTGGTCCAAAATGCTGGACCCCACAAGTTTAAAGGGCTGCGGAATAGGGTTAGAATTAGGTTATGGTTAGGGTGAGGGTAAGGGTAAGGGTTAAGGTTAGGCCTTTAGTTGTGATGGTTAAGGTAAGGGGCTAGGAAATTCATGTCAATGACGGATCCCCACAAAGATAGTGCCATAAACCTGTTTGTGTGTGTGTGTGTGTGTGTGTGTGTGTGTGTGTGTGTGTGTGTGTGTGTGTGTGTGTGTGTGTGTGTGTGTGTGTGTGTGTGTGTGTGTGTGTGTCAACCATTACCTTAAAGGGATGGTTCAGATTATGAATTCAATAGATTTTAGACACCTGAAATATTAATTAATATCAGTTTAGGTGCTATATATGGAGTATTTTCACCGCTTTACTTTGCTGTCAGACAGCACTTTACAATGGGGAAGTGATAGCTGTTATTTCCATATATGCTCTTTTTGAATCCACCAGACTCCTTTGACAAAAGCAATTATTTTACCTCGCAGAACATTTGAGTTGCTGGTCTATCGCTGCCTCCATTGGTTAGTTTGTGTTATTGTGTGACTTTGGTGTTTTAAATGTTAGTTCCAATTCGCCAGAGTCACACAATAACACAAACTAACTAACTAACTAACTAACTAACTAACTAACTAACCTGTGACCCATATATATATACACACTACTGCTACTACAATACAGTTCTGGGGTGAAAATGGCATTTCAAAATGCCGATTTAATGTGTTATGTGTTAAAGCTCAGTATGTTAAAATGCAACAGCGGTAAACACACACACACACACGCACGCACGCATGCATGCACGCACCTTGCATCATGTTCCTGTAGGCGTTGTCTGTGATGGAGTAGATGTGAGGCGGCACCTCGTGGCGTTTCTTGCCCTTATACATCTCAATGATCTTCTCAGAGTAGATGGGCAGCATCTTGTAGGGGTTCACCACCACACAGAACAGACCTGAGTACGTCTGTGGAGGGGGGAAAGGGGGGTGGGGGGCAGAGAGGAAATCACCACGTCAGATCAGCTTGGGAACTTTACAGTGATCCTTCTGGTTTGTTGTTGTTAAACTTAACAGATTCCTTGATTTCTCCTGGAATACTGTCCTCTAAACTTGAGGAATAGTGGAACATTGAGTGTGTAAGAGATACATCATATGTGCTCTGCCCCTGTAACTGGAGGTTGTCTGGTTTCATATAGATATCCTCAGGACGTGTTCTCCTATGTGAGATGCATCTTGTTTTTTTCTTTATTATCTTTAACTGTCCACCTTCTAATTAAACATCCAAGTGAAAGGTAAAGGTGTTTCAGTTGTTCGGTATTTGTTTGCTTTAACTGTGTTTAGTTTATCTTTTGTTCATGCAAGACTAGGTTAATGGGTGTGGGCTTTCAGACATTTCAAATAAAGTCTGAAGAGACGTTAAATACATGTTAAGATGTTCCTGTGGGTCAGAGATACAGACATTCATGTTTTCCAGCTTCAAGTGTCAATCAGCTCATCCAGGAATTCACAGTAGAGCTGAAACATTTCATCAATTATTAGTCCATCGATCAGAAAATAGAATGGCAACTTATTTTGTCAAACGATTTGGAAATAAATGTCAATCATTCACTGGTTCCAGCTTCATAAAAGTTTGTTTTTCTGCGCTACGTTATGTTAAAATAAACAAACTATTCTGGGGTTTGGGGCAATTTTAGGCTTTGGACATTTTTCTATATTTTCTGACATTCCAAATAATCAGCAGATTATACTGATACTGATAATGAAAATAATTAATAATTTATACTCATATCTGCAGTATCTGTAAGAACCAGCAATGTAAAAAAAAGTGCACATTTCTGCTGCATGTAGTGACCAAATCAATTTGCCCAATTTGCCTTTACCCACTTTGTCAATATATCAACGCTACTGATGTTCATTTATCAACAATCTCATTTTGTAAATATTTTGTGAAAGCATCAATTACAATATCGCTGCAGTATCGATATCATGATCCGTATCATGATATTTGATTTTCTCCCTATCACCCAGCTCCACCTACATATATTTAAAACATAACTCCATATTTACAGATACTACACAGACTTTCACACTGACATAGTGCACAACCTCTCAAACTGAAATATTATACAAAAACATCACATTATTGAAATGTGTTGCATGAACCCTACAACACAATATGTTTAATTTAGAATTTAGATTTAGGTTCCCATGATGTATAATTGATTTTACGTTCCATTGTGGGACTCATATGTTAAATGGTAAATGTACTGCATGTATATAGCGCCCTTCTACATGACCAGGCAAACTGCTTTACAACTTGCTACCCATTTACACACTCATTCAGTGTCTTGCTCAAGGACACTTCGATAAGGCAGGAGCAGCAGGGGGGGGGGTCGAACCGCTAACCTTGTGATGAAGGAATTTTTTGGCTGCTCAGATACTGTTCATATAACTCATATATGGACTGGAGGTGATCTCCATGGCAGTCTGTATTAGATGCATCAGCGTGGGTTTTGATTTTACATCCCATACCTTATTAGACTTTGTAAGACTGACTGAAAAAATAAAAACATAAGCTGTTGATCCTCCCAGGACATCCTGAGTCTATGTAGGGAGCAGAGTGTCTGCACACAGTCCCTAAACAAGGACTTTTCCACCTGAAAGTTTGTCAGTGTCAACTTCAATGAGGTTTGTACTGAGAATAGTTCTCCTGATATTTAGGTTTACATGTAGATTTAAAAGTGCTGCTGTTATTTCTGTTCCCACAGCAACAATGTCAGCTTGATTTTCTTGTAACCTTCATTATTTCACGTTTATCCAGAGACCTTTGGCGTGCAGAGTTGAGACGGGACAACACAAAGTTGTCCTAAAACATCATCAGCATTCCGGGATGGGAGACAAACATGCTCTGGTTTATTGGCATTTCTTTCAACCACTCACAATCGGCATGGGCGGCGCTAAGCTCCATGCAAAATACCCTCGGGAAGGAAGTTGTTTTGGTGCAGTGCTTAATTAAAGTGGATCCGGCGACTCAAAACGGGGGTTGGAGGTGACAGAACAAAAAAAATAAATTACACTGCCTACATAGCTTCTCTGACTAAAAAAACCTAAACAACGCTGTGTGTACATCAGGGCAATGTTTATTTTAATTTCAGAACATGCACTGCATCGGTGCTAAATGTAAAAAAAAAAAGAAGTATACTGCAACAATCGTTTTCACAAGCAGCAATTATCCATCGGACTATTAAATTAACCAAAAAACCCACCGTGGTCTCCACATTCTTGATCGGCAGAAACGATTTTTGCTTGTATGGGATCCGACTGGCCAGCGTATTTGAAAGAGTTAAGCAAACTTTGTTGTTTTTTTTACATTTATCCCCTGAGTGAAATGAGGCTATAACAGCAATCTCAACCAGCACAAGCGCTTGTGTCACTGAAATGCAGCGCTGCGCTGTTGAAGTGCCTCCCCTCCCTCCGTCTCTCTCCCCACTCCGTCTTACCCAGAAAATTCACCTCAAAACGCATCGAAAATGCAAACACAAGATTTGTGTGGAACTTCAATGGAGAATAAAGACTGACAAGACAGATAACAACATTGAACACTACACAAACAGTAATTTATTTTTTTCATTTAGGCAATTCATTTTTCATAGTGACACAGGAGGTGCCGGATCCAATAAAAAAGGTTCCGGATCCAATAAAAAAGGTTCCGGATCCAACGTCGGAGGTGCCGGAACATGTTCCGGCTCAAATTAAGCCCTGTTTTGGTGGAACTAGGTACGTTCAAAGGTTGTTTTAGTCGTGCAACAGAAAACTCAGATTGGACAGATAGTCTAGCTAGCTGTCTGGATTTACCCTGCAGAGATCTGAGGAGCAGTTAACCAGAGTCCTCAGAAATCCACCGCAGTTTAAAATTCCAAAACAAAGGAAGCGGAAAAATACACGCATCCGGCAGAATTTCCGGCGGCACCGGAGCAATCCCGGAAGTGGAACATCGTGAATATAGACTCCTGTTCCTGTAACTCAGAGTTCAAGTTTCTTAATTTAAGGGAACATAATTTTTGGTTTCTTGATGCTCATGTTAGTTCTGTTTTCCCTTTCTCTGCTCAGATGTTTCACTTTAAAAACCTAGAACAATTCTGAGACATACATTTTGTTGTGATGTGCTCAAATGTGAGCTGCACTTTCTACGATTTTCTGGGAAACAGCGATGTGCGTAACTTCTACAGGGTGTCTGTTTTATGTTCAATCCACATCATTATTGTTATTATTATAATTCTTTTTCTTCGACTTATTCTTCATAATGACAAACAAGTAATTTCTTTTTGAAGTTTTATTGTTGTCTGTGCTTGTGTCTTGATAACTCTTTTCTTTTTGAAAATTAAAATGATGACATCGCCCGGGGCCCCGTTTCAGGAAGGAGGTTTAACAAACTCTGGGCCAGATGTACGTACATTTGCGAACGTAGCGTTATCAGCGCCATGGCTCACCCGCAGATAGCGAACGCAATGATACCATAGTTTACGCCATATTTACCAAACCTGCAGGTCATCCGTAATTAGCGCCTTTCTCCGCCCACTATACCGTAAACTGTAGGTACTTGTGCTATGATACGGCTGAGTGCAGACTGCGATATTCCCACTGCTGATGCTATGACTGTTTGAAATTATCCTGATGCCAATATTTGTAATGTAGCGAGGAGTTTAACAACTGCTGGAATGTGAACTCTGAGTCGGAGATTCGATGTCATCTTTGATTTCTTCCAGTAACTGTAATCTTGCATGGCTGCTTAATCTGTGATCCTTGTGGCAAAACTCCTTTCAGCTCGTCTCCTTGGCCTATGTCTTCGTCTTGCTCGGATTACTGCTGTCATTTCACCAGGAGGCATATGTGAGGAAACCCGCTTCCAGGTTTACACCTGCTTTTAAGAGGCGGAGAATTTTCACCGCAAAATAGAGGCGCGCTATCACTGGCGGTGTTTGTACATACCGCAGAATACGTAATTAAGCACTCTTTACGCTTCCCCTCCCATCTCTTTACGGTAAACTCCCACTTTCCCCGCGACCCTCCCATGAATAAATATGCATGACATGAAAAACGCAATTTGCCCTTTTCAGCTCCCACGACATGCAGTTTGCGCTTTTACATCATTGCGGTCTGTTTGTACATACCTCGCCATGATTTTACGCGCACGTTGCGACACAAATACGCCTGAAGTGGGCGCAAAAGCGTTAGTACATCTGGCCCTCTGAGTCTAACCCTGATCTCTGAGTTGATTTATCCTGAGATGGGAAACTCTGAGTTTTTGGTTCCAGAACAGCTGACTTGAGTTGGTTCAATCAACTCAGAGTAGGTTGACTCAGAGTTAAGCGTGTGCACCACCACTATAAAAAGGCAGCATGAATTGAGCCATGATACTACGATTCACCATGGTAACAACCAGGCGCGTACGCAGTAATGGGCCAGGGCGGCACTGGCCAGCCCACTTTACTCACTGGCCCGTCCAGCCAATTTTCATCAAAATACGTTTTGTTATGAAAAATATTCAAAAGTATGTAAAAAAAAAGAAAAGAAATAATAACAGAACTAGTTGTGTGTGTTTAATGTGTATTTTCTTCTGATTAAAACAAAACTGTTTAAACCATACAATCAAACAAAAAGCCTATGTCAAACGCCTTCGGAACGTAGTTGGTTGCTATGGTAACAACAGGCTGCCTTCAGCAGCTAACGTTAGTTAGCTGGCTTTTTAGACAATGCAAAAAAAAAAAAAAGTTACCACGACAACAATGGCTTCTCTTTAAAGTGGTATGGACAGTTTTCTTGGATGTGTAAATAAGGACGAGCTTTCCTGCAGCATGTGCAGACATTCCCCCAGCGGAGCTGACAGCCAATCAGAGAGAGAGGAGGCCCTCACAGAGGTAACATTCAGTAGGCTAAAACGTGTTTCATGCTTCCTGTGTTATTAATTAAGTAACCTACCTTCCTATTTAGTAAGAAATGGTGAACACTGATGATAGCTTCTAGCTGAAACACGTGTGTTTTGCCCATATTAATATTCAATATCATCTCCCGACGTATGTTTAACTCCCTGCGAAGTAATACAGCTTCTTCATCGACGGGAATGTGGACAAAAGGAAATGCCATGTTTTGAGAAAAAAATAATTTTTATAGTCAACCTAACAGTTAATAAACCTACAATGTTTTGTATGCAGATAACAAACTGCGCTGACATGCGCCTAATACAGACTGAATGAATGAAGAGCGCTGTGTCAGAGGGAGGAGACTGAGAGAAACTCAAGGTTTCTTGAAGAAAACCTGCTCCCGACCAGGTTAGGTTCACAGACTCAGTTACCATAGTAACTGACTCTGAGGTTAAGTTACCTCTCTTTCTGAAACAGAAAACCCAGAGTTTCCCTCATCTCAGGGTTAACTAACTCTTTCTGAAACGGACCCCTGCAGTGCAGAACCTGTTTAGGCAACAAAACCACTTTAAGAAAAGATCGTGGTTTGGGGTTCAAATAAGAAGGTGTGTTACGTTACTAACATATGCAGTGTTATTAAAGCAACAAAAAATCTGTTCAAATAAGGCTTGTTGACTTTTGGTTTCACACAGGACACAAACAGCGGCCTCTTGGGTGGAAGCCCTGCAGCCCTGCAAGCCCTTGCTCACTATTATGTGGACTATATATATACGAATTATAGTGTGCATTACTTTTCATGGTACATAAGTACAAACAGTGAACGAGAACAGCCTGCAATAAAGATACGTTTCAAAACCAAAATTAGATTCAGGTTAGATTTAGGGAACACATTATGTGATGGTCCTGTGTCTCCGTGAGAGTAAGTGAGTGTGAGAGAGAGACAGAGAGAGAGAGAGAGAGAGAGAGAGATACAGATAGAGAGAGATAGAGAGAGTGTGAGAGAGAGACAGAGAGAGAGAGAGATAGATAGATAGATAGATAGATAGATAGATAGATAGAGAGTGTGAGTGAGCGTGAGAGAGAGTGTGAGTGTGAGTGTGAGTGTGAGTGTGTGTGTGTGTGTGTGTGTGTGTGTGTGTGTGTGTGTGTGTGTGTGTGTGTGTGTGTGTGTGTGTGTGTGTGTGTGTGCGCGCGCGCCCCTCACTCACATAGATCAGGCTGGAGAAGTATCTCTCTCGCAGGTTTTGGAGGACGGAGGCTTCGTTGAGGAAGGTGAGGGCGGCCATGTCCTCCACCTTGCTGAACTTTGGCGGGTTCATCTTCTGGATGTCGTCTTTGTTCACCGTCATCTTCTGACCGTTGGAGAGCTCCACCAGCACCTGCACCCAGAAACACACTCTGTCACAATCAAGCTTTTGATTACCTCTGCGTAGTCTTTAAAGACCAGAGTGTCTCTCTAACTTCCCTTACAGACGTAATAAATATGTATTGATGTCAAGCATTTCTGTGCTGTCTTTGTTGTTTTATTGACCATTAGATAGTTTTTTGCATTATATTTATTAATCTTTAAAAAGAAAATCTGGTCTTGTCCATAAAAAGAGAAGGATGATTAAAAAAAGTATATTAATTCACTTTAATAGACATACTATATGTGTGTTATGTTATTTGGCATGTGAAGCGTTCATTAAAGACTTTTTTCAAAAAAACTGTCATCATTTGGAGAGAAAATATCAGGAGCATGAAAGCGGTAAAATACAAAAGCGTACAGCAGTATGCAGAGACAACGGAGAATCTGTTGTGACATCATCAGGGCGTGCATTACCTCATCACCCTTCTCCTCCTTTATGCTGGCAGCCTCGAAGCCCTCCTTCTCCGACGGTATCCACACCATCTTCTTGGCCGACCAATCGGCTTGCGCCACCCCGCTGTTGTGAAAGTCATTATCCAAAAAGAGGAACTTGGCATCGTCGGGGGCCGGGTCAGCCATGTTGGAAGTATCGCGGTTAGTGGACGAATCGATCTGAGGCGCGGCGGCGTCGGAGTCGAAGCGGATCGCTGGCGGTTCAGAGGCGATAGAGCTGACGTCTGGATCGTCACTGGCGACTGGGTCAGCCTCTGGTGGGTCGATGGGAGTCGGGTTGACCTCTGACCTGCTGACATAACAGACGGCAGAAATCAGAAAGACTGACGTTTTTACAATAAGGTTATTGTAACTATTAAACAAACTGGACATGTAAATCAGGGCTCTTTAGAGGTGCTGGTAAGCAAACTGCACAGAGCCAGGCTAGCTGCCCCCCCCCCCCCACACACCTCGTTTCCAGTCTTTATGCTAAGCTAAGCTAATCAGCTGCTAGCGGTAGCTTCATATTTACACAAGAGTGGTATCAATCTTCTTGCCTGTAACTCCATTTTTATACTTTTGCACTTCTTAAATCTACTCGATTTCCACTGTTCTTATTTCATACTTAAAAAAATACTTAAATAGTCTCATTTGTTGTTTTATTTGTTTCGTATGTTTATGCCAAGTTGCTTCTGATGGCCACAGGCCAGCACCTGCTATCTGGCAGCTCCGCCACCATCTGCGTATGAATGTGTGTGTGAATGGGTGAATGAGAGACAAATAGTAAAAGCGCTGTCCGTTAAGGTAGAAAAGCACTATATAAAAACAATTAATTTACCATTTTTGTGTGTATGAAATGTGCTATATACATAAACTCGCCGTGCCGTAATTTATTAACTCATTAACACAATCTTGTAAAAACTCTTGAGGGTCTAAAGTGCCAAAAAGTAAAAACTTCTCTGTAGCATTTTCAATTCATGCCTAAATAAGCAACATGCAAAGTTAAAGACTGGAGGAAAAAAAAACATCTTTAAGTATAATTAAGAGTTTAACACAGAGCAGATTTAATGGACAGAGCTGGAAACATACAGTGAGCAAACAACCCTAAACATCTGTCATCGCAGTTTGATTGAACAGAGAGATCAAACTTCTACATAACATCAAACAGAGGAGGACAAACCATCAGTCTATCAGTCTTCAGTGACTGTCACACAGCTGGAATCATCACACAGTTAATGAGCATCAATAAAACACATTAGCTCACGCTTTCTTTCTTCCTTCTATGATCTCAAACGTCTGCCTTTGCATCCGACTGTGACTCGGATCATTTAAATTTGGTTTTAGTGACAGATTACTGCAGATAACCGCCGTGGTGCATTTCCCTCTAGGTTTGCAATGAGCTACTTACTCCCTTATCCTCGCCTCTGCCTCTTCATGTAGGTCACAGGGCTGCTTTGACCTCCCATCGAACAGCCGGTAATAAAACATGAAAAGCAGCAAACAGATAACCCCTGTAATCAAACAACCCAGCTGCCATGCTGGGATGCCCATGTTTGGCTAACCCTTTGCTCCTGGTAGCTTTGGTAGCCCAAAGAGGGATGCTAGGGACTTAGCAGGCATACTACCTTATAAGGTGCAGCTCATGTGTCCAGCCAAGCTTACAATTTACACCAAAATGGTGACATGACACAAGGTGCATCCATGTGTGTCTGCCGGCTGGCACACACACATACACACACTAACACACGCACACTAACACACACGCACACACAGAAAGCAGAGCAGTATCTCTAATAAAGATTTCTTACATTTTTACAATTGAAGCTTTACTTTAACTGTCAACAAACCAGATTAATGATTTAAATACGATCCTGGAGCTTCTTCTTTCTTTTTTCAACCATTTTAACAAAACCAATAGCCTGCTGCATTATCCTAAATCTCTTAAACTTTATTTATCATATCCATAATGGATCATCCATGTATTAGGCCTACTCTTCAACAGCAAATATGAGAACATATTGCTCTACAGAAATATGACTTTAGTTATTAATAAGCTACTATTGGAAGTCATGTTGCACGTTTAAATAGGTTAATATTATTGGCATTTGTAACTAATTGAACAATATAATTCCTTGCTTGGAAGTAGAAAAGCCTCTACCTGTCCCCTGTATAATATATGAATAATAAAGAAAGTCCTTATACTCACTGTGCAGTGCTTCAGCCCTCAGAGCAGCAGAATGGAGGCTCAAGTCCAGGGTTATGAGAAAGTCATGTCAGGTAAACGAACTGATGATGATGATGATGATGATGAGTTGGTCCTTCCTTCTTCCACACTATTTAAACCGGCCCGCGACACCTGTGGGTGGAGCCGCGCGCGCGACCCGCTTCGTTTCCATAGTTGGCAGCAGCCACCAGCGACGTGCATCCAGCCAATCACAGCGAGAGGAGAGGTTTAATTGTTCTCGCTTCAAATTAAAAGCTTTGGATTTGTACACAGATGTGATGTCGAGTAGTTTACTTTTAATCTGATGAGTAAAGTAGAGGTAGACTTTACTTGAGTATTTCCTTTTTCTGTTAACTTAGTTTACACACACTTTACTCCACTGCATTTCAGAGGAAAATATTAGGCTACAATTAATAAGAAATATTGCTTCAATACACTTGACAGCTATAGTTACTCACATGTACTCACAGGTACTACATAGCAAAAATTACTTATAAAAAAGGATATAATACATTTTAATAATGAATGCCTAATGAACAGTAAAGTTAGGGTCCGATACTGTGCTCATCATCATTGTAATTGTAAAACTACCAGATACAACTGTACCCAACTGTAGGCTACTACTTTATGCATAACTGCATGTGATGTTAGTTAGCATTAGTTACACTTGGCAGAAAGTAAGGGACACAAGCTAGTATAATGGTTAAAAGCTTAAAGCTAAACGCTCTAAAGTGTGGCTGTATTTTACTCAAAAGGATTCCAACATTGGTAGTCGGTCCAAAACGTGCAACAATGTGTAGCTAAGGGGGCGTCTTCATCCAATTTACTCTAAATGTCAATAAAGGTAGGCCTACCAATAATCTACTTTTATTTTGAAAGGTTTGCGCGGAAGATTTAACATAATGGCTTGCCGTAGAACTCTCGTTTCCATGGTGACCATACTTAACTACACAGGGCACTTAATTTACTATTAGCTTATTAAACTAGTGTTAACCCTGTTTACTTTTTTCTTCTTGTTAACCTTTTTCTGGACTAAGAGTAAAATGTCTGAGCCCCCGGAGCAGGAGGACTTTGATAAATGCTTCACCGTGTTTGACGGCTCTTCTCCGGAGGACGTGTCCCACGCACGGCAGCTGTGGAGCTCACTGTCTCTCCTGCCGCCCCTGGAATCCGGGCTGGTGTCCGCAGACATCCGTCAGAGACTGCCGGTGTCCCGGACGCAGCGCAGCAGCAGCATTTCCAAACACCCCGTCCCGCAACCGCCGAGTGTCCCTGCTCTCCGGCAGAGACGGGAGGAGAGGCAGCGGTATGTGGCCATGGCCGACCAGAGGAGGGAGATCCTGGCTCTGCTGAGGAGGCAGAGGGAGCAGAGGATTCAGAAGGAGCTGCTCTCTGTGGACTTCAAACCCAATTTGAAGTTCGGCCGACATAAAATATTGAAGCTGCAAAAACCACCAGACTCTGAGATGGACGACGAAGAGCTGGTGAAGCAGCTGCAGTAGCTAAACCACCATGATTAAGTTTCAAAAAGGCTTCACACATGTTCACTTTATAGAAGAACAAACATGTCAAAATTAAAAATCTGTTTATAACATGGTCCGTTTAACTTTAAGCAGACAGTTAGGCCTGTTCCGTTTCTAAATGCAGAAATCCTCTGAGGTCTGGTCTTGAGGCTTATTTCAAAATACCTGAAAAGTTAGCTACTAGCCTACTGTCCCAACTGAATAGTCTTGCTACATATTCTAACTAATGTGGACTGGAAATAGTTCTTTTTAAAGTGTGACACTGTTAACAGTCTTTTT
The DNA here is from genome assembly GCA_023631565.1 of Gymnocephalus cernua. Classification (NCBI taxonomy): domain Eukaryota; kingdom Metazoa; phylum Chordata; class Actinopteri; order Perciformes; family Percidae; genus Gymnocephalus; species Gymnocephalus cernua. Next base: position 23,703,759 of record CM042441.1, read on the forward strand.
TTTTTTACATTTGCTAATTAGGTCTTATCACAAAGTACAGTTCAGGCCATGAGAGTTGGACAAATTAAAATTGTCTAACTGATTATGGCACCAGATGAAAAGTCAGAGGATTACCAAATTCATTCATGTTTTTGGCCACTGTTGAAGGCCCTGCACACCCAGTACTTACACTGGCTGAGTAGACTTCTAGGTGTTGTTAGCAGGAAAAAGCACAGGTGTAATTGATTCATCATTAAAAAGATAATCAGTAAAGAAGTACAACGATAAATGGGTTAAACTTGTGTTTTTTTCTGCTGTGACAAGTCAAAAAGTCTGTTGAAGAATTATAGAATCAGATTTTCACATATAACCTAAGGAAATTGCCTTGGTGTTTCTGCGTATAACAATAAACACAGTAAGAGAAAATAAAAAGCAAGAACTGCAAAAGTCAAGTATCATAAATATACAATAGAAAAATTTACAATAAAATAAGTCTGTCTACAATCTTTTGTGTGATGTTGCGAGCGCTACTCGATGCCTGATCATCATGAAATGATAACAGTGGACTGAGATGTCAATGTAACACACAAACACACACACACACACTTTGGTGTGTACTCAATTGATTAATTTGGCTCTGGGGGGAGTGTGTGATCGGTTAATGTCACAGACAGAGGACTCTGATTGTTCACTAAACATGTTTAGGCGTTGGACTGTTGGTCGGACCAAACCACACATCTGAAGAAGTTTTGATGGAGACTCTTTTGATAAAACAATGAACTGAAAAGATGAATGGACAGAATAACTGCTAATGAAAATAAACCAATAAACCAATAAACCAGCCCTTTCTCTCAGTGTGAAAGGTTTTAGTGTATCACATACATATCTCAGGCCGTTCACCAGTCCAGCAAAGAGTTAGAAATAATGAGCTTATATGCATTGTGATATAAAACGGCTTCAAATTGATCAGAATCAGTTTTATTGGCCAAGTATACTTACAAACACAAGGAATTTGACTTTGGTAGGTGTTAACTCTCTATACATTCAACAAACAGACATAGTAGTAAACATTCAGTAGACAAATAGTAATATAGACACATACTGTACTGTGTACTGTAATAGAGACAACAATATACATAGAGGCACATATCAACATAATATACAAAAATACAATTATAAAAAAAGACATAATATCAAGACAAGTACAGAGTGGGATGTAAGGTGCAAAAAGTAATAGTGCAAAGCAGTGTGCAAGATTATATTGATTATAATTTAGACTGGATTTATGTTGCTCCTAGAATGTTTATATATACTGTTTTAATTACAATTAAATGTTCTGATTGCAAACCACATGAAGCATTTAACCTGCCTAGTATTTTAAGCAAGAATATATTTGTAAAACTGAATTATCTGATTCATGTCTTAACCTTTTTCTGGTGTCAGCTGGAGCCAGCAGTTTGCTTCAAATAGAATTACGTAACGTGAAGTGAAGCCTGTCTAGATATTCAAATTCCAAATATCCAATGGAGATGGCCCAACCATAATAGGATAAGAAGAGGCCCGCTGAATGTTGACTAATTTGGTTAAAGTTTTCAAAGCACAAAGAGCACACAGAAGCTCGTCGTCTACAAACGCTCTTTAACCTCTCCAACCTCGAGTATCCCTTTAATTCACCCTTAAGTAGCTGTGGAGTGATCGTCCTCCTTAAATCCATCTTGAGTATCGACAATTCACTTCTGTGCTGGCTGTCATAACGTTCCTCACGAGTGAAGAATAGTGTGTGATTATCTGTATATTTATTTATATTCTGAGAGAAATGGAACATACAGAGGATATGGATGAACAGCAGAAAAAATGTAGATTGTTCTGGAGAAACTGTTTACAGCCATTTTAATGCAATGTTTGTAGTCTGCATAAAAACAAAAGCTGTGGACACTGTAGGTTAATATAATAATCTTGCAGTAAAGAAAGTGTCAAAACATCTACTTTTTAAACTGTTTTCACTTTAATAAAATTATAAATCTGGTTATATTCTATATTGTTGTTATTATCAAGAAATTCCACACAAAAAAGACTCAAACCAACAATGAATATATCTACTAACAAGTATTGTGTGTGTGCATCACAGCCTGATATATCTTCTTCCTCTGTGCCATAGAGCTCCATTGTTATTAAAAACACATCAATGAGCCACACTGTTGTCCTGGGTGACATGTTCCTTCATTACCATGAACACATATTGTAGTTTATTTTGACTCAATCCCATTTACACCATCCTGCTGCCACAGATACTCACTAGAGCACCAAATGTAGATTAATCCACCGCTGAAAATAGTCCACAACAAATGAGTCTGCAGCCATGCTAACAGCTCTTCGAGGCTGTACTTATCAGTTTTAAATGCTGTCTTAGCATGCTAACATTAACTGGTTAGGCTGATGGGAATGTCAGTAGTTCTGCAGGTATTTAAATGTTGTAAATTTGACCTGATGATGGCGCTAGATGGAAAGTCAGCAACAAAGTTATTACAATTCATCCTGTGGGAAACATGAATGTCTGAACAAATTATGATGGCACTCCATCCAAAACTTGTGCAGATATTTCACTCAAAAACTACAAATCTCCACCTACTGGTGGCGCTATAGAGGATACATTGTTTTCAGATGTTTCAGTCTGGATCCAAGTTGTGCGCTGACTGACAGTCGTTTAGTCTAAATTCTTAGTTTAACAGTAAAATGATGTGCTTGTTAATATCTTGATACCCTTGAGCCCAATAAACATACATCCAGTACACACACAGTACACACTGATCCAGGTTTAAACATGCCTTGTTTGTGCTGAAGGTTGGTGTAATGAAAAGAATTTACCAAAAGATGTCAGTAAAAACTCATGTATGGACTTCATCTGGCAAACAGCAACCTTAGAGTGTGTGAGGAGATGCTGCTCACATTGTAAACTGTTTTTCATAAATACTGTAAAAAGGTGACTTTAAGTGGTTTATCTTCCATGACAACCAGTGGCTATCTGTGTGCTCCTGAGGTGAACCCAAAATAATTATAACCATGAAACCCAGAAGCTCTCTGGTTGTGTTAGTGTCTCATATCTCAGCCCTGCAGTTTCTTTTCTCAAGGGTGAAAACAGATCACTGTGATATCTCTACACCAGCTGTTGCTCGCTCAGTTTGCACTTCATCACCGCTCATATGAGAGACAGGAGCTCTGAGGGAGTATTATGGTCAGTGGAAACTGATGTTCCTGATATTTACCTGACATTTCATGCAGAGCCTTAAGACACTGTAGGGTCTGATACAGAGCTCAATGTTCTGCTGCACAGCGTTGGCAACATGTTGCTTAAAGGAGAACTCCGGCCAATTTTTACGTTAGTCTTGCTAAATATAACTATGCAAGATCTGTCTATAGCAAAAACATTTAGCGCAATATCAGCTACATAGACGGAGCTGCTGCAGCTAACGCCCACCGCTCAACTTAGCTAAACGGCAGTTATGGGGGCATAAATGAAATAATGCCTTTGTGTATCTTAACAGACACAAAATGCAATTAAAATGTCTGTGTAACATGAACAGGGCCCTTACATGACAACAAGATGCATTTTCAACATTCACCTACCCTGTTAGCTGCTAGCTAGCTAGCTGTCGTCTGGGACGAGAGAGTGTTCAGTCAGGCTTCGGTAATAATCATCATACAGCAGTCCCGTGTGTATTTGTAGCACATATATGGATATGGATACAGACATTTTAATTGCATTTTGTGTCTGTTAAGGCACACAAAGGCACTATTTAATTTATGCCCCCATAACTGTTGTTACTGTTGTAACTAAAGTTGAGCGGTGGGCATTAGCTGCAGCAGCTCCGTCTAGGTAGCTGCTGTTGCGCTAACTGTTTTTGCTATAGACAGGTCTCGCATAGTTATATTTAGCAAGATTAACGTAAAAATTGGCCGGAGTTCTCCTTTAAAGTCCAATGTGTAGGAACTTTTCCCATCTAGCATTGAGATTGTATATTGCAATCAACTCTCTCGCACCACGCACTTAGTAGCCTACGTATTACGGTAGCCTTCACGCTTCAAAAAGCCGATCTTTTGCTCTTTTCAATATCCTTTTTCTTTTTCTGTGCGAAGAAGACTCCTGTTCTGCCCGCGGCTGCTTTCCGAACATTCATCTCTCTCGGTCAATTTTTTGGACCCACTACGCCGCTGTGCATATTAAGAGTATTAATTACGATAACCATTAGCATCATTAGCGGCACCTGTAAGTTTATCATGTGACAGCGAAAACATGAAAGGCGGAGCAGTATGTCCTGTATGTCCCTTACCGGCTAACGTATTTCAAGATGGCGCATGAAAATGGAGCGTCTACCCCAGTTCATGCAAATGCAAATGTAACATTCCAAGCCAAAAGGAATACTTAGAATTGATGGTGGTGGTAAATATTCATGAAAAAGTTTGTGAACGTTCATTAATATCAAAAAGTTACACACTAAAGCTTTAAATGTTGAACTCCATGTAAATGTTGTCTGATGTTTTTGGATCAATAATGTTTTGTATTCTTCATCAAATCACTCTGATCATAAGTTAAACATTAGTATTGAGTCAGTGTAGTTTCTGACATCTTCACTGTTCAGAGCTATGCAGAGAATAATAAAGAGCCATTGATCACGCTTAATTTCCAGACATCACCACAATAGGGTTGTAATTAAAATGGATGGTGTGTGTGTGTGTGTGTGTGTGTGTGTGTGTGTGTGTGTGTGTGTGTGTGTGTGTGTGTGCATGTCTTGGTCTGACAGGGCTAGCCATTACTCTCCACAGCCAACATCTATCAAAAGACACCACATTTACTATTATTCATTTTATTAAGTAAAATTTGGTGTATATTTAGACACAGGCCCACATCCACACAAATCAGGTATTCAGATTCTGGGAGGCCACACAATCAGCTGGGTTTGATTATAAATCAGGCAGTCAAGAACACACACACACACACACACATGCACGCACGCACGCACGCACACACGCACGCACGCACACACACACACACACATGCTTTTGTACCCCTATACTTGTGAGGGCTGTGATTTATAATGCGTTAAATTTCCCCTTGAGAAAATATGGACCTGAGAAAATGTCATCACTGTCAAGGTCTGGAGCTCACACACACAAAAACACACACACACACACACACACACACACACACACACACACACACACACACACACACACACACACACACACACACGCATGTGCACATGCATACTCACCCACAGAGACAAACACACACACACACACACACACACACACACGGCTGATTGGTGTGTACTCAATTGATTCACTTGGCTCTGGGGGGAGTGTGTGATTGGTTAATGTCACAGACAGAGGACTCTGATTAACAAACTGCCATTTCTCTCCACTTACACACAGATGAGGAACATTGGTTAATGCATTTAAACACTCCAGTGTGGCTTTTAGTGGCTGTGTAATATAACATTTCAAATTCCAAAACCTGAAAACTAAATGTTACACAAACCAGCGGTGCTTCAGTGGAAAGAAAGAAGTGTTTACTAACAATAACTTACTTCTGTCTTCAAGAATGCAGATGTCATCCCATCCTTATTACCTGCAGGGCATGGGTCCAAACTGCCAAACAGGAAGTGAGAGCTTCCTATGGGCTTTATAGCAGAGGCAACTCAGGCTTGAGTAGAATACAGGGGGGTTCAATGCTTCAGGTCTTTTTTAAACCTGCACTGTGCAATTTTTGGCAGTGAGAGTAACCACACAACCCTGTGTAGCCCTAACCCTCTTGTCCCTACCTGCCCCCTTAAAGGTATAGTGGAGGATTTTCTTTTTCCGGGTGGATCATCAAGACTATTGGTCCTCCTAGTTGTCAATCATTCTGCTGATATGTTTACGTAAGGTCGTCGTACGTGCTCGTCCCTAGGTAGTTTTCGCTTTCTGCGGCCTCTAGCCCGACCGCTGGTGCTGGCTCTTGCGCCCCCGCCCTGACCTCGTCTCCCTCGGCCTCTAGGCGCACACCCCCCTCCCCCCCCCCCCCCTCCTGGATCTTGGTCGGGATGAACAGGGCACGGGCTCGTAGTCAATATCAGATTCGACAAGACTTTCTTCTTGAAAGCTCTAAACGCACCAGCAATAAAAAAAACAACAACTTAGATGCTAGACCAGGGGTCGGGAACCTTTTTGACTAAGAGAGCCATGAAAGCAAAAAAATTGGAAATTTATTTCAGTGAGAGCCATATAATATATTTTAAAAGTGAATTCAACTAAATGTCAGTATAATAAGCCTCTGAATTTATTCTTTTAAATAATGTTGTTATAACACTCACCATTAATGCGACTTCTGGTGCTGCATGGATTTGCTGATGTCTTTGTAGTCGGGTTGGTACTTGGTGAGGTTAAGCTTCATGCAAGCGTTGAGGCTTTCATCCGTTAAACGTGATCGTAGGTTGGACTTGATGTTTTTAAGATGTGAGAATGACTGCTCACATGCATACGTAGATCCAAACATGGTCAATACAGCAATACTCACACGCTGCAGTGTGTGGTATGTGACAGGAAGCGCGTTCCAAGTTTTGAGAATCAGCTGGTCTTCGGGTTGGAGTTTTTTCATTTCTGTCCACATGTGCTTGCTCGCCAACTCCGCTTTCTGTCGTGTGATTCTTTCCAAATCTTCATTCAGTGACTTGAACTTATTCACCCACATGTCTGAGGCCTTCAGGTCAGCCACTTCTGCTTCAAAATCTCTGATGGAGACACCAGGGATGTAATTCAGGTCGGCTGTGTTCAGTGAACACTCGTTTGGATGGGTGATGAACTTGAAAAGACGAGTGTGCTCACGAAATTCTCCAAAGCGTGCTTTGAAGGACTGTAGGAGACTGGATGTGCAGCCAGCTAGCTGGTGGAGATCAAGGTTTTGAATGGGCTCACTTGCTGTGCATGCATCTTTAAATTGGCTCAGTTTTTCAAAATGTAGTAAACGACCTGTTTCAAGATCCGTGATGAAAAGCTCCAGCTTGTTTTCAAAAGCAAATACAGCTTGTTGAAGGGATAACACTGTATTTCCAATGCCTTGCATTTTCACGTTGAGCTGGTTCAGATGTTCAGTCAGATCTACGAGATAGTAAAACTTGAGGAGCCACTCGGTGTCGGCTAGCTCAGGATGCCCGACGCCTTTCATTTCAAGGAAAGTCCGGATTTCGTTCAGGCAAGCCGCAAAACGGCTAAGCACCTTCCCTCTTGACAACCAACGCACATTGCTGTGCAAAAGCAGACCATGATAGTTATTTACAACTTCATCCAGCAGTGTTTTAAACTGGCGATCATTTAAGGCTCGGGCAACAATAAAGTTGATCACACGAATGACCAGCGACATCACTTCGCCAAACTGCCTGTCACACATCTGAGCACAAAGTGCCTCCTGGTGTATAATGCAATGGAAACTTAGGATGGGTCTATTTTCATGTTCACGGAGAAGCGCCAAAAATCCTTTGTTTTTCCCCACCATACACGGAGCACCATCAGTACACACTGAGAGAAGTTTATCCATAGGTAGACTTTTTTCTTGAGCAAACTCCATGAAAGACTTGAATAAATCCTCACCTCTTGTGGACCCTTTTAATGGCAGAACAGCAAGACTTTCTTCGCGCAGTGTGTCACCAACAGCATATCTTGCAATCACGCTGAACTGCGACAAATGGCTCACGTCTGTTGATTCATCCAAAGCCAGAGAAAAGAACGGCGCTGCATTTATGTCCTTCACTTGCGTTTCCTCCACTTTGTTTGCCATCACGATGGTACGATCATGAACAGTTCTTGCCGACAGAGGCATGTCTTGTATCCGTTTGATTATCTTGTCTTTGTTCGGAAGATCATCAAAAAGTTCATTGGCTACATCCAGCATGAACGTTTTAGCATACTCGCCATCTGTGAATGGTTTTCCGTTCCTCACTATTGCTAAAGAACCAGCAAAGCTAGCCGAATTATAGTCACCTTGCCGGGTCCATACGCGGAGTTGCTGCTGGCTAGCTTGCACCCTGCTCAGAAGCTCTTGGCACGCTTTCTTTCTGCTGTCTCCCGCAGGGTATTTTGAGGCAAAGGTAGCGTGGCGCGTGTCGAAGTGCCGCTTTACATTCGACCGTTTCAACGATGTAATTTTGTCATTGCAAATTAGACACACCGCAGAACCCGCTCTCTCCACAAAGGCGAATTCTTCGGTCCATTCGTCCTGAAATGTACGATACTCGTCGTCTTTTTTTCTTTTCGCCATCTTCTTCGTCGAAGGGTTAGCTTTGAGCTAATGACCGAGCAGACGCAGTCTCAGACTGATTCAAAAGGGGGCGTTTACCTGTTTTACCCAGCAACGGCAAACGTAGGCCAGTATCATCCAATTAAAATAATGGACAATTGCTCCTGCAGCCCTGAACAGGACATGCGCAGTGAAAAATCGATGGATGGATTAAAACAAGTGAGAATATTTTGTTTTATCTGCGAGCCATATGCAATCATCAAAAGAGCCACATCTGGCTCGCGAGCCATAGGTTCCCGACCCCTGTGCTAGACGATAGCTTGTTTGTTAGCCTGTAGCATGCTAAAGTTAGCTATAGAGATGCTTGTCGTAAATAGATTTTCACTTACCGGTGGCGAGTCTGACATATAGTGGAAAAAGTGTAAATCTTCTTTTGGAAACATGTAAACAGAGCGTGCACGAGGAGAACTAGGCGTGTGCATGCTCTCTCGTGCACACGTTTAATAGGCGTTCCCTCTCGGGAGCAGGTATTGTTGTGCATGTGCATTTTTTCAAAAAGTGGAGAGGGCGGTTCTTTTCTAAAATTCTGGAAAATCCTCCATTATACCTTTAATCTCTAGCTGATGGACGTAAAATGCATCACTTCTGCTGCACCATCACAGGAACAGTCACTACAGACACCAGACAACTCTACACTGCGAAATACATAGAGCTTTCCCTAGCGACAATAGGCTTTATCAGACTTGTGTGAACTCATTTCACTACAGCTTTAAGAACCTTGAACAACTTAAACATTGTTCATATTTTTGTGTTAGGACAAGTAGAATAATGATTAGAAATTGTTTTGTCGGAGTGGCGTGTTGGTTAAGTTCAGGTGCATCCGTCAGCTTTCAAGGGCATTTTCTGTCCCCTAAAATGTATACGGTAATTGCAGCTTTCATTCCTCTGAATCCTCTGATGTCAAGTTTTTGGATACAGACTTTATGCAATTTCTCTTTTTGAGATTTTCAAACTGTCTGTCAGTCTGTTGTTAAATAATACAACACCTAGAGCCTCAGAGGGCTGCTCCCTGATGCAACCTCACAGTAATAGTCTAGTTAAGGAGCCAGTAAGCCTCAAATAGCTCTGTGGGATCCAGACTGTTGCTTGTGAGAGCTGTGGGTCAAAGTTTTGGGGTTGGGGTGGCATGATAGGCAGATGGGGGTCATTAGACATTTCTGAGACAGATGGGGGTCATTAGACATTTCTGAGACAGATGTTTGTTTAATGTGTTTTTAATTTAATTTAATTTTAAAAGACTCACTTATAGATCCAAATATCTGAGCATAAAGGCTCATTAAAAGCAAGTTTGAACCCAAAAGCACAACTGACTAGCCTAGAAATCTAGACGTACCCTAGCGGCAGCAAATGTAATTTGCAGCCAGGGTCGTCTAGTAACTCTCCTTTGGCTTGTGAGGTGGAAAAACCAAACTCTAGTCTGGCCAATCACATCGTGTATAGAGTCGGTGGGCGGGCCTAACATAATGACGGCAGAGTTGCGACGGTTCCGCGTGAATTCCCTGCTACTTGAAAACAAAGAAGATGGCTGCTTGCTGCTGGCGAACAGCGGTCTTTCGAATCGGCTTTGGCTGCGACTCTGGAAGACTTGGAGTTAAGCTTTTCTTTGAGAAAAGAACAAAGAACGACACTGAAGTCATTCTTAAAAAACTAGTGTTGCTCTGGTTGGTTGTAGCGTTATCCTATTGCGTGCAGAGGGAATTTGAAAGACAACTGTTTATCCCGCCTTCTCGGATTGAGCCCTGCCAATGGTGAGTTCCCAGACCCAACATCTTGATGTGGGTCTGACTTGTCAGGCTGACACCAAGCCGGTAAAATAAAAAACGTACTCAAAGTTGAAAACAGGGAAATGGACCAGTATGCTACTGGGCTGATGGGAAATGTAGGAGCAGGTGTGCAGGAGGGAGTGCAGGGTGCAGCGACAGGAGCTGTTTTAATATGAATGTCACATTCCACATTCCATTCTGTGAGAACTCTGAAGAAAGCCTCTCTCATCTGTTTTATTTGTATGGTAAATTTCAACACTGTTTTCCTACCAACCTGAAGTTGAGACAATCCTTCTGCCCATCCTGACTCTTTTGTATCTCTCTACACGTCATCTAAATGAATGTAACAATTGTTGTTGAAAATGTGTCTATCCCTGTGTGTCTCATTAAACCTTGAGAACATCGTGAACTGACCCCTGCTTTGTGTCGCATTGTCCTCCGAGATCTCGACCCTGCTTTCAGAATCTGCTGACAGGGGTCAAGCCAGTATGGATGACAGGATTGGAACCGCAAAACACTCGTTATCAGATTGTTTCACAGCAACAGGATTGTTAGTACAAGGCAGAGGGGGGAAAAAAAGCAGACGAGAAAAATGTGAGCCGAACATTGTGATAAAGCAATAACAAGTGTTCACATTTATAATGAACACACATACCTGCGTGCACCAGCACACTGAAGTGCTTTATTTACTCAGTTGGCGAAGAACACTGAGGATATTTATGGATCTGTCTCTGTTGTCTGTGACAACCTTTTGTGTAACACAAGAACACAGAAGAAAAAAAACACGTCAATGACAATAAACTGGACAGGGACACAAATCACAGCGACACAAGCTTTCCAGAGGCTCATCCCCGAGGCTGAGTTTAAAGGGAGGTGATATACAACTGTCTCCTCTCCACTCAAAGCTGCATACCCTGCGGGATGTTTTACAGTTGATAAGTACCAGGAGCAGTCTTGTAAAAAGTCCCACTTTTAATGAACAGGCTCCGTGGCTGCGGTGAGACTTTGAAACGTCCTTTGGGATTCACCAGAATGGTCTCAAAGCTGTGTTAAAGGCCTACCCTGCTCTTTTCTCTGATCCCACAGCTTCACTGTACCAGCAGAAGGCTGCTGTCAGCACAGACATGAAGGCAGTAAAACAGTTTACTGCTAACAAAGAGACATCTTTATATTGTTTTGTTTTTTTGTTCTAGTTTCTTGGCTCAATCTATTAGAGCTGGCTTTGGCAGGGAACGCCTCTAAACAAATCATTTGTTCGTTGTTAACCTGAGAGCTAAATGTTTAACAAGGCATTTTACAAAGCTTTACCTCCACTCAAGTTAGATTGAATTAACTTGAACTGCCTAAACATAAGCATCATGGCTTCGACATCCCATCCTGAACTCCATCACATCGGCTTTTTGTTACACATGCAGCAGCAGAGTCCCGTCTCTTCCACCAGCGCAAAACACACCCAGGCACGAAAGTTAGCGCCGTTCCCTTTCCTCTAAGGAAAACTGGCTGGAGTTTGTGCAATCTGCTCAATCATTCACCATTATGAAAAATGGTGAAATTCAACGTAAACGACCAACTCACTAAATTATAGATGCCCAAGCTCACTACCACCTACGGCCGCAGATTGAGCTGAAGCAGGGTCAGGGAAGTGCTGTGACATTGTTCCCACAGCTCATTGTTCAGAAACCCCAATAGTTAGAAAAACTTACCATTGGACCCAAAGCCCATAGTAGACAGCCCGTTTCTCAAAAATAAAAGCACACTTTTGTTTATTTAACTTAGTTCACAGAAGAGCTGTTAAAGTAAAATATCAGCCAAAATGTCTTTCTTTAGGAGTCATACAAAGTCCTACCTTATGATTTACATTATCTGTTAAAGTGAGCAAAATGTTAATGGAGTCTGGAAAGTAGTAAGGCCGGCAGTCACTAAACTCCAACTCCAGAGTTTGTATTTTCAAAACAACAGGCCTTCGGAGCAGTGGGCTTTTGTTTTAAGGGATAATGGGCATTTTATCCAATAGGACATTTTTCAAACTACTGGGGGGCCTTCGGACCAATGCGCACTCCAAGTCAGGAAAATCGACTCACTTGTGTGACACAACTTGATGCGATGCAGGGGGCGAAAAGATTCTGCCCTTGTGTGTTGTAAGTCATTAAAAAAATCTTGCTTTGTCAAATGATTATTTATAGGTGAGGTTAAATGTACATTTAGTGCGAAATTCAACCAGCAAGTTGCTCTTTAAAGTTATAGGTTTCCTGCAGGCTCATCAAGCAGGTCAACTGGTGGTTTGGAGCTCTGTGGACCGCAAGTGAGCTAACAACAAGCTTGTGAGAAAAGTCAAAGCTTGTTAGCTTGGGGAGCTTTGGGCTTGGGAAAAAAAAAAAACATTTCTTTCAAAATATATTTTCTTTTGCCAATGTGTTGTTTATAAATGTAATTTTAGTGCTGCAGCATCAGCTGAATCAAATATTCACATTCAATTATAACATCTAGCTATCCTCTGATCAGATACATAAAAGTCCCAGTTAATGGGAAGGGTTACGCATTGATCACCCTCTGAGAAGCCTTAGAAGTGGAGAGTCCGGGTTGAAGGATGGGCAGTTCAATTCATGAGAATAAAGGGTATTGATCTCTGAGATGTCCCATTGGAAATTAATTGTATCATTATAAATGCCTCCTATTTTCTGATGATGAAAATAAGCTGTTTCCCTCCTTCTTCTGGATGTTCTGTCTATTTGTATTGCTAATGCCAGATACACTGCAAACAATGCCCATTTATGATTATGATTTAATGTCGTGTTGTCATTAATAGAGGTCATACTGTACAGCGAGCCTGTTTGCACAGACTGAAAAATGCAAGTGCACCTTGAGATGAAGCATTGCTATCACCAAGCCCCATTAAGCCCAGGATCAGCACAGAAATATGCATCTAACGTATTCTCCAAGGACTGAGACTGTGCTGCACCTCATTTAGCGCCAAACAAGAGGCTCCTGTCATTATTTGGACACTGTACAAGTGCATCATGTATCAACTAGGAGTGTACTACGAAGTTAAATTAAAGTTTTGACCCACGTCTCATCAAATATGACGTTTTGTCCTAATTCAAAGCTGCACCAATTCATTATTTTATATTAACAATGGATCAAATATCTGCCGAACTGGGGAAACTGTGCCGAACCCAGAGACAAATGTCACTCAACTCATCAGTAGTCTCAGCTTTATGGAGCTTTTTAGCATCTTTCAGATGATAGTTTTGGTTTAACAGTGGCTTTGTTGTTGCTGTGTTGTCTCTGTCCAGGGGGGTGTTCCAGGTCCTTGAATTGCATCCACGTTTTCTTCACTTGCTTCCCTTCTTCGTTCGTCCCACCGAGGAAATCTTGCGAGAAGAGAGGAAACGGGGAAATGTGTTTTGAGAGGTCCTTTCCTCTGAAAATGTGGCATGGGACACACCTCCCTACACCACTGACTTTACAGATTCCTCCCATCTATTTGGTGGGTTTCCTTATGTTTTGGTCAATAAATTACCGTATTCTTTAATAAACCTGTGAGTCTCTTCTGTTGTTGCAGTCTTAGAGCTGGGCTGTGACAATGCCAACAATGACTATGCCAATTTTGTGTTTACATCTTTTTGTGCTGCCCCCCAAGAGGCCGAAAAATCAATCAATGCTGCTTTAAAGGTGCTACATTTACTTTTCTCCCAACATGTAAACACATGAATGAGTATGTGGAATGTTTAGCACTTTGTGTGTGCAACAAGGTTGAATTTAGCCTAAAATCTGCCAGATTGTGTTATGAATATAATCTGCAATCTGAACTGTTAGAGTCAACACATTCAGACTGGGTTTGTACTCCCTCCCCCACATGCATACTGTCGGTTTGGGACAGGTTTGGGCCTGAAAACAGCAGTTGAGAAAATAATCTCCCTATAAGGTCTGCTGTCAAATTGAATATTAAAATAACATTCAAAATTGAAATTACACTTGAGATAATACCAATAACACTGACTAAATCATTGACATCAGAAACATTGACTACATGCTCCTTATCTTTGTAATAAAACAAAACAATGTAGACTAAAAGGTCCAGTATTCATCACACTACAGTTCATTGCTTTGTTTATCTTATTTCGAAAACATGAAGTGTATAAAATGGGTCACCTGGATGTATAATCAATGAGTATATTGATATTTCTCCAACAGCTGGAAGAGATTTAACATTCCGTTTTTAAAAAGTGATGTCTTCTCAGCCCAGTGAATAAAACAAACAATCCTTTGGTGCACTGGAAGTGATGTATTAAATGCTTTATGTTTGATAAATAAACTACGCCAGCTTCAACACAAGGTATCATGCAGTAAATTACCTCCAGTCTTCCCTGTGTGCAGATGACGTCCCCTCCCCTCCTGTGTGCAGCTCTGTATGTGGTAATGGGGAAGGCAGAAGCTCTCTCTGCGTCTCTGCTTAGTTATAAATCCTCCACCTCCATTTACAAAACAGAAGCTTTAGCTGATTAGCTAATCCTCCCACTCTGCATCTCTGCCGGCCATTATGGCTCAGAGAGTCCATTCATCACGAGTGCATGTGGACATATTATGGATCAAAGTGATTCCAGCTGACATGTCTGTAAGGGATGTGAGGGAAAGGGATCCATAACGGCAGGTCAGCATGGAGCTCCATTCATGTCCAGGCGCCTGGATAGCTCAGTTGGTAGAGTGGGCGACCATATATAGGGGTTTACACCTCAACGCAGCGGCTGCAGGTTTGACACCGACCTGCGGCCCTTTGCTGCATGTCATTCCCCCTCTCTCTCCCCTTTCATGTCTAAGCTGTCCTATACAGATAAAGGCCTAACATGCCCCAACAAATAATCTAAAAGAAAAGTTACAAATTTAGATGTTGTGCACTCAAGTTGTTCTGATTTATAGTAATAAATTGTGCCCTCATTACTTAATTTGTTCCTTTGAATTATTAATTGATTTGCACTACGACTACAACAAATTTGCTGCGTTTAAAATACCAAAATCCGAAGTGTAACTCAAGCGCTCGTTGATGTAGTTATGTTGTCATGGGCTTGTGTGTGTCTGTGAACATGGCCCATGAATTGTCAGTTAAGAGCACCTGTGGAGATAGCTTTAGTTTACCTGCCCCATTGCATGCCTGTGTGCAGCGTCAGCTAACTGAGCTGTTAGTATCGGGGTAAAAAGTGCATGGAAACTGGCTTACGGCAAGAGGTTTTTCTTCCATTCTTTAGGTGGGGAGAGAGAAGGGGACCAGAAACAGTGAAACAAAAACACATAATTGGTTGACGCTTCACAGCGCCATTGAAAATGCCTGTTGCTTTGTCACTCGTAGTGGGAACATAGCATTACTATAAGGATCTACTTTCGGGGCACCTTGCTTGCTAATGCAACTACAGTAGCTATTTCTGTAAAAATCTGAGTTTATTTGGAAAGCTTATGAAGGCTCACGCCGCTTGAACCGAGATATGTACGTTGCATAATGGAGGTGGTCAGAATGGACGCAATTATAGAACAAATTCAAAGACACTGGAATTTCTAACCTTGACACGCCAGATGGTTTGTTACACAGAACCATCTGAGAAGCCGTCATTGGAAACTGTTTGGAAAAGGGCAGGCACTTTCAAAAAATACCTGGCAGGTGATTGGACGTACCATCTGTCTATCACATCCTGTCTATCTCATTGTTGTTTTGAACAAACAGTCACAGCCATCACACACACCTGCTGTCACTAGATCCTCATCGACCGCACGGATTGGTTCGGTTAGCTGGTAGTACAGACACGTTACTTGAAGCCTGACCAGATGGCTTATTTTTGATGTGGAGGACACACAGAAAGCAAAGATTAAACTAGAGTTGAGACCTTAAAGGTGCACTATGAGTTCCTGCATGGTTTCAGCGTGATCTCATTTTTGTCTCAAATCGTGGGCATCTCTTCTTGATGCGCTAGCTGACAACACAACACAGGGGTCATAAACGTCAGACAAACACTAGGGGCACAGGCTGTGAACCAAAATACAAAAATGGGGGAGGGGGTTAGTGACAGTTAGTCAGTTAGTCATGACAATTACGAAAACATGGGGGGAGGGGCGAGATTGCTCTGTTCTGTTTGGAATTTACTTGGAACGTCAACCAAAGTAACCATGCAGGAACTCATAGTGCACCTTTAAGTGTGCTGTGTCTGTAATGTGCTTGATGTGCTGGAGGAAATCAAATGGAATCCAGTTGGGAAAAAAAGACAGGAAACAGGATGTGTAATACATAGAGAAATATATGTAGATAAATACATTCAAACATTTTTTTTTACATTCGTCACCAGCATGTTTACATCTGCGTACAGAGAGGATTCATGACCTGCCACCAACCAGCAGTTTACAGACAGGCAGGATTTATAACTTGAGTTTGGATTACGTCGGCCCTAGCAACCTCCCCTTTACTTCTGCAACTCTCAGACAATTTAATCCCGGCTGTTTACAATCCACCACGCTTTATGTAACACCCAGATTGAGAAAGGAGAAACTGCAGTGACCACAGCAGTAGAAGAAGCTGGGGTTTCTGGCTGACTCATCGCAAATTTCAATGCCTCATCGCAGACATGGCTCATCTGTGTTAGTGAATACGAGATTACTTCTCAGGTCATTACTTTGTTTTTGTAAATGCGTAAAACCAAAGTGCTGGAAAAAAAAAAAACGTGTCTTAATGTCTTAATCAAGTCTTACAACATAATTTCCTTTATCTCTGTTTGTTCATTTAACTCTGGCTAATGAACACATAAACTGTTTGGTGTGACATTTTCAAATCAGCGTCTGCATTACATTTAAATGACTATCATTTCAGCCTGTAGTTAGAGCCCTCTTCACATTTGGGCTCAATTTCCACTTTCACCACTACAGGAATTTAACAACCCGTAATTGAAGATGTCGCCGTTTTGTTTCCACCGTTTTGTTTCCAATTTCACCATTTTCCATTTGTTTCCACTGTTCTCCACTCACTTTGGGTGACACAATCTTGGAACAAAATTTCAGCACTAATATAAGTTCCAGATACTTTCAGGGGAAAGAAATGCAGGTAACACTTTACTTGAAGGTATCTACATAAGAATGACATGATACAGTCATGAACACATGAACACATGAACCCTAACCCTAACCCTAACCCTAACTCTAACCATAACTTGTTATGACAAAAAACAAATGACACTTACTAAAAGAAGTTTATAATGTTTACGACACGTTCATGACAGTGTCATGTCACTCTTATGTATAGAAAGTGTAACCGAATGCAACAGCAATACAACACAACACTTAATAACATATTAGTAACGTGTAAACTGTAGATTGTGTACACAATGTTGGAGAGTTGTTTTTTTTAGTAGTTTAACTAGCCTACATTTGCCAGTAATGTGGAGGTAGTCTAGCTATTTTCAGAAACAGTTACATTCCCAGTAGTGATCTTGTTTTTCCCTGTCAGGTTGCAGCTTCAATCAAGATTTTTTGAGATCTAACAAGTATGTTTTTGTTCTGCCTTTAATGAGGAAACGTTTCCCTGTTTAAATTAAATCAATCAATACTGCTCTGCTAGGCTCTTTTTCTCCACTGCACTAGCTATGGCGGGTCACTTTCGTCCCAGGCAAATATTTTTTTTTTATCATTTTATCATTCCTGGTTAGACTGAGTAAACCCAGCCCGATCTGCCAGTGATTTGATTTCACCCTGCAGCTCAGGCTGGAAACCCTCTCTCCTGCTTCCATTACAATTTTGCGGGAAGCAATCACAAACTGGCTTATCCACCTGGC
The DNA here is from genome assembly GCA_023631565.1 of Gymnocephalus cernua. Lineage (NCBI taxonomy): Eukaryota > Metazoa > Chordata > Actinopteri > Perciformes > Percidae > Gymnocephalus > Gymnocephalus cernua. The sequence goes on from CM042441.1 coordinate 23,721,635, forward strand.
GCACTATTGGCAGGTTTAACACGATGACGATAGAGAAGCGACCAAGCAGCTTTTTGTTTACATTCAACATAGCGGCCACCGAAGCGCAGCAACCCGTTGATGCCGCTGTCTAAGGACTAACCAATTGTGTACAGAGTCCTTTGAACTATTCCTGTTGATCACACCTCTTGTGCAGAGAAAATACAGAGCAGACTCCCCAGAGTAATGTTCAATCTTCAAAGACTGAGCCTGGTCTGGTGATAGCAGACTAATTCTTGATAGATTTGTAAGATCAGGAAAATGCCTTTGCAGATGGATGGATGGATTATGATAAAAATGGGCCCCTGGGCACAGACATGTACTGTAAGAGACCCCCCATCCTGTTTACAGTAGGAACAAGACAGTCTATTTTTTGGTAATTCTCTCTGTGATTGTTTTGCTTCTATTTTGCATTTTGCTTTGCATCTCTTTGTAGTAACTTTGGGTCTCATTGTGATCATTTGGTGTCTCTTTGTAGTAAATCTGGGTGGTTATGTGTATGTTTTTGGTAGTTTTGTGAGTTTGGACCCCTGGCCCCTTGGGCTGCTGGGCTTGTGCCCCGGTACGTCGGTTCAGTAATCCATCCATGACCATAAGGAATGCTATGTGACCAAATCACACATTTTGTGGCTGCAAATGGGTATAACTAGGTAGAACCATGCACCAACGCCTCACAGGTCCTGAGAAGTTCAGGTCATGGGAAGCTCCAGGTTTCAGGTTGTTAAGTTCCTGCAGTGGGGAAAAAAGAAGCCTTTTAGACTTCTAGATCTTTAGATCATTACTTCAGGCCGGCGATTCACTACCTTCTAAAGTAGGGACGAAATACAGAGACATTCATAGATTATCTTTATTATTTATTAACAACGCTTCAGTGCCTTTCTAGCTGTGATGTATAGGTCAGCTGCTAACACAACCGCTCAATTTCAGCTTTTTCATTTTGAAATCTGGAGCGCCCAGTTACTATCAGGATTTATTTCCTAGGTACAGTGTACGTCGCCTTGAGACTCACACACAGCACATTTGTGCCGTTCATTTTCAGAGAGGTCAGAGGTGAACGGTTCCCTGCAGCAGATTCCCCAAGGACACTGTGCTGGTGAAGCCCATTAACTTTCTGAGAGGGTTGACCGTCTGACCTTTTGGTGATGGAGCTGTCAGTCATGGGTTTGGCCCAAAAAATGTATAACCCACAGCCATGCCAACAAACACAACTGTCAGAGTGGTGACGCTTTCCATCTTTCCATGAAATATGTGTTAGGGAAAGAGTGAAAGCCTTTATAATTTGCTTTGTGCTCTAATCATTTATTTTAAGGTGCATGGTGTCAATATTTGCCCAAAGCCCTTTCAAAACTGTCAAACTATTGCATGTGAAAAAGACTGTTCCTCTCCTGCTTCTTAACTACTTTGAAATATACAGAGACAATAGACAACGGGTCTCATACAAGAACATTTGTGTATTATTTTCCTAAACTGCCCTTACTTTATTCCCTTTGCCTTGCAAGAGTGTTTAAAGTTGGATTCAGCGAACTCTCCCAACTGCACAACTTGTCACAAATTCGTTTCAGCCCGATGGATACCACCTGTTCATGAGCAGGTGCACATTTGTGCTCTTTGATCATTAATGTACTCGATGCCCTCAAACTGCTCAATTTGTGAGAAAGTGTAATTAACAAAAAATGTCACCGACGAATAAAAAGAAGAACTTCACACTGCAGAGCGTCAAGTCTTCAAAGAGGGAATGGTGTGATGTCAAAAAGTTTGACTAAATCCGAGAGCTCCGTGACTAAAATGAAAGGCGGTCCAGTTGAAGTGATGCACCTGGACAGAGAACTGCATAAAGAGCCTGAGGAGGCTGTTGAACTGTGACAAAGATCTGCCATTGAACTGCAGGCTGTCATGTAAATGAAATCGTTTTTTTTTTTTTAAAGTTGACGACAGGCCGGGACCGTTCTTGAATCCTGTTTGTGCATGCAACTTAAAAGCACAACACAATTGGTATAATATTAGGCAAATATTCACACCTACGCTCATGAAATGCACTATTAGAAGAACTGAAAGAGGAAAAATACTAATTTGTTAGGTCTTAGAAAGTGAACAGGCTTTCTTGTCACAGCTTGTCCTGAAGCAAGAATTAAATATGGAAACTATCGCAAAGCTGCTAAGGACTGAAGAAGCATTCAAACGTTTTCTCATTATACTCCAGTTTTCACCAACAGGATCAACACAGCTGAACAAACATTTAGTTTTTTAGCAATAACTCCTAACACTAGTTTTTACATTCAGCGTCATAAATAGGGCTCGGCCTGGACATGACCTGTTTTAAAAGTGCTATGTGTAGTATATTGTGTTTGTCACAAGGCTTCCTAACCCGAGGCAGATCATGCTCCTTCCTTCCCTGCTTCCCCACCTCTGAATCAGTCTGTTGGTTCTGAAGAACCACAGGAAGGATGAAAGAATAATGGATCCAGACTGTAAAACCTCAGTAAAATACCTTTATGCTGCAGTTCTTCTAATGACTAAAATATGCTGGTTTAAATAAGACAAAGTCCTGCTGTCACATCTTTCCCGGACGCAACTGCCCGACTCATCACCCCCTCCAAATCTTGGCACCACATCACTCCAGTCCTAAAACAACTCCACTGGCTTCCTATCTCCCACCGGATCACCTACAAAATCCTGGTCCTCACCTACAAAGCCCTCCACCATCTGGCCCCCTCATACCTCACTGACCTCCTGTCCCCCTACCAACCCTCACGGTCCCTCAGATCCACCTCAGCCGGTCTCCTCTGCATCCACAAGTCCAAACTCCGCAGTTTTGGGAACAGAGCCTTCTCCAGGGCAGCTCCCAGGCTCTGGAACTCCCTCCCCCAAGAGATCCGCACCTCCGAGTCCCTCACCATCTTCCAGTCCCGCCTCAAAACCCATCTCTTCACCTCTGCCTATCTGTAGCCCCCTTTTCTTCTGTGACAGAATCTTGTTTTGCTCTGTCTTGTTTTCTTTTGCTTTGTTTTGTCTTGTATTGTCCTGCTTTGTTTTACTTTCTAATCTAGCTCCCTGTAAAGCGACTTTGAGTCTGTGAAAAGCGCTATATAAATTCAATTTATTATTATTATTATCTGGGCTAGCTCCTGCTCTTCTAACCTCTCATTAAGTTTTTCTTTCTTTCTTTCTTTCTTTTCTTTTCTGTGTTCCTGAAAAAGTGACACGTTCCTGTGGTTTACTATACCCATATTCGTATCTCCTTCATGACTTTAACAAAGCTCCCAAGTTTTTTCTGCATGCATTACACCTCATCACAACTGTTGGTTTCTCTCTTATCCAAGATATCCACCCAAGATATCCACCCACGCTCTCTTCATATATGTCATATTTCTAAATTTTTAAGCCGTTTTCTCATATGAACTCCGGACAATGTCAGAAGTTTCCCTTTCACACACAACAGGAGATTGTTTCTGTCGCGTTCTTACTTACTGGAAATACTCTGTTTGGTTTAGGCGAGGGGTGGCACCTGGGTGGAGCGTGCAGGAGGCAGGACATGACGCGGATTACACTGCGGTCACTTTGCCGGTTCGTAATTTGGTCATAAACAACAAAGTCTCTTGCTATTCCTTGTATATAACTGACAATTTTGGCGTTGGCCCTTACAGACAGAAGTTCTGCATCTAATGACGTTTTTCCATGACATGGTACCTGCTCGACTCGCCTCGACTCTACTCGCCTCTTTTGGTTTTCCATTATGAAAAAAAGTCCCTTGTACCTGCCAACAGGTACTTTTTTTTAGTACCACCTCCGTCGAGGTTCCAAGCGAGCTGAGGCGATACCAAAAGGTGACGTGAAAACCTGCAGACTACTGATTGGCCGGAGAGAATCGTCACTGATCACTGCTTCATCTGTGCTAGCAACTGACGGGGGTGTCCTGAACAAACCCGCCATTTTTAAATAGTTTAGCCAGCTGTGGGTTTTTTGCTGCCTCCAAGCTCCATTTGAAACAAAATTTGTCTTGTCGCTGTGGAAACAACAACACACCTTCGACGTTCTCTGTGTGTGTTGCGTTAGGTCACGGCAGTTTACTGCGGCGCCGCTATGACGACCAACCACGCTCGCCTCACGCATGAGGCGGTACTAAATCTGCAATGGAAACAGGAGGACGGGGCCGAGTGGTACTAGCAGTGGGTAAGCGCCATTAGAAACACCATCATCACTGCAACTCGCTCGCTGTAAATTATCCGGACAATGAGCTGATCTCTTCACTCATGGGCTCAATCGGACATTACACAGACTTTGTGCTAGGCAGCTGGCAGGGTAAAGTCTGCTTAATGTCCGGTCCAACTGATTCGGACATTTGCGTTTTCCCATACGGCTCCTCTGGGTAATGTCTGGATAACTTCAGGACTGCAGTGCATGTGTAAAACGGGCTTTAGTTGTAATCTGCGCTGTCTAAAATACATCGATGAAATAAATAGAACATATTCCTTCCGTTACAAATAAAACATTCAATTAATAGGCAATAAAACACCCCAACTTAGTTCAGTACTTCCAGGTGTTTTGTTGCTACATTCAGTCTTACTTGGTCTGGTATGACCAGTAGCTTATAGTAGCTAATGTTAGCCAACTTAAGGTAGATATTCCTGTGTAACTGAACTGATTGATTGACTGATTATTATTATTATTATTATTATTATTATTATTATTATTAATATTAGTGCTACTGTTACTCTTCAGCATTCGCCATTGTTTTATAATTGGCACTTCTGTTACATTGGCCCACTTTAGTGTATCAAAATTTATAAAATCAATGTTGAAATACTACACATAGCACCTTGAAATTAACTAGAGAACACCTGCTTTTGGTCCAAGAAGAATCTTAATTCTCAGAGTCAAAGATCTCTGTCTGTTTTTCACACTTTATATTGCCTTTCCATTAATATATAAATAACATATCTGTCTAATTTTATTTATTCCACTGACTTCGTCTCTTCTTGAAGAGTTAATAATCTTCTTCAAACTAAGGACTGCTGTGCTTTCTCATTCGGTGGCAGAACCCGTGGCCTAGTTTAGACCTAAAGGAGCAGTTCGCCCCATCATCCCACACGACCCCTCACGTTCCCGTAGATCGCTCAGCACTGCTCCTCTCCCAGCGAGTCTGTGTTCTCCCCCAGGTCTATTGTGGCTGACGGGGCTCTCATCTTGCCCCTTCCGGGACCAGGACCCGGACCAGGACCGGGACTCGGCCCCCCAACGATAAGACCGGCTCTGGTTCCGCCGTGGCCGGGGTAGACCTCCACAGTGCTGGAGATGGACTGGAGGGAGCGGTCCCGGAAGTAGTGGAACGCTTCCTGGTCCAGGTAGTTCTGCTCCTCGCGCAGGCCCTGCTCAAACAGCTTGCGTTTGTGTCTGAACTCGATCACCGTCTTGGTGTAGGAGTTGAGGGTGGTGACGGAGGCAGCCATGCAGCAAGTGAAGGAACCCCAGGCCATGCTGGTTGGAGAGAGACACAGGGAGGGAAGAAGAAGAAGCAGTCAATCGCTCTACTCATACTGACATATTTTAGCCACGCTAGTGGTGTGGCTCGATGGTTGGCTGCTGGTCGGTCCACCGCTTTGGTCCAGACTGAAATATCTTGGCAATCATTGGATAGATTGCCAAGACATTTGGGACAGATATTTATGTTCCCCAAGATAATTAATCCTGACAACTTTGGTGATCTCCTAATGTTTCTGTTTTTTTTGGGGTTTTTTTACCGTCAGCAGGTCAAAGTTTTAACTTCTTCAGTAAAATATGTTGGCACTTACAGGAAGAATTGGTATAATATTTTGTACAGACATTTATGGTTCACAGACGATGAAAACCTGATGACTCTGATGATCCTCTGACTTTTCCGCTAGCGCCAACATGAGGTTGGCATTTGTCGTTTTGAGTGAAATGTCTCTACAACATTGGATGTTCATGTTCCCCTCAGGATAAATTGTAACATACTGTTGCTGCCGGATTTTGATATTTATTGTGTGAAGGTACATGTTGGCCTGATGGTGGTGCTAGAGAAAAGGTGAGGGGGTTACTAAAATCATTGGATATCATCCGCTGGGGATCATGAATATGAATATGTACTGTGTGTTTTCCTGGTAAGTCCCAAATTCCCATTTACCTTTCCCTGCATTTTTGTTTAAGTAATGGCTGTGTTTCCCAGTCTGATGGACAGTCTACTACTTAGAGCTTTGGTGCTAGCTGCGGGATCATATATTCACACAAACGTCCATGATAATCTGGCCAGTAGTTGTTAAGATATCTTACTCTGGACCAAATTGTTAGATGGGTAGAGGATAGACACCAAATTCCCCAGCTGGGGATCAATAAAAAGGTGTATCTTATCTTATCTTAAAACCCTTATTTGCCACTGGTGGAAAACTTTAATGAAATCTTGTTTCCCACAGCTGCACGTAAAAGGGAATATTGATGGAATATTCATTTTCATTAGCCATGTAAACAGCTTAGTAGGAATATTGTCTTTTTTTAATTAAGGGCAAAAACTGGAATATTTTGTGCGCTCGATGGTGTTTTAAGCCCCCAGTGTCGACTTCAAGGCAGCGCTGCGACTGTGCCTGTTGCACCTAACCTTAACCCTAATCATTGCCTAATTCTAGTGCCTTCCAGGCAGCGCTGCCTGGAATACGACGTTGGGGGCTTAAAACACCAAACACCATTATGTGCATGTAAAGATTGTAAATGACACTCAACCAAATAACTGTTACAAAAAGTGAATATGTTTGACTGATTGCCCATTCATTACAGAGTTAGTATGCCAGCTGTTGCCTCAGGCTGTAAATGAAGCTACGGTCAGTTTCTATAGAACAGAACATCACTCCCTCAGAATAGAGCACATTTATAGTCTTTATTCATCCCGAAGGAGCTTTTTGGCCTCCTGCTCCGATAGAAATTCCTCATTCCTTCTGATTTTACGACTCCCTCGTGGTGTTAAATTAAATGAGCACTTGAATGACTGACAGAGAAAATCACCTTTAATGGGTTCATGTTCCAGATATTTCACTTTTTCTGTCGTCATGTTTTATTCTTATTTTCCTTCCAAAATCCTTGTTCGTGACTCTTTACAGTTTTCTGTCTTTCATTGTTTACTGTGGCTAATTATAATCCATGTGTAATGCTGACTACTATATACAGTAACTGAACATGGTTATTATTAGGGAGAACGGTAACAAGTAGTAACCTTGGAAACAGCAGTAAGGAAAACAAGGTCTGTTTAGTAGCTAGCGTGGATGAAAAGTCCTAAAGTGCTCTGTGTTCTTCTCTGTCCTTGATCCACAAATGAGCAAAAGGAGCTCAGACAGCAGCTGCAGCCGCTTGGCTTTACCTTCACGCAGAGAGCAGTGGAGGTCAAGGTGCGTCTTGTCTGGTTAATTATCCCAGAAACGGCAGCTGCGTCGCTCCCTGTGTACCTGTCAACACACCCCTACAGCTCCACTACAGCAGCAACAACACCTGCAGCTACATCCTGGACACAGGATTCATGATGGACTGAACAGAGGGATGCTGGGTCTGTGTATCCACCTGTGTATGTGTGTGTGTGTGTGTGTGTGTGTGTGTGTGTGTGTGTGTGTGTGTGTGTGTGTGTGTGTGTGTGTGTGTGTGTGTGTATGGTCTGATTTTAGTGAAACACTGGATAATTATATATTATGTTATTTTAAAGTGATAATAAAGGGCTCTTTTAACAAAACCCCTTTTAATCAAATCCAAATTAGGGGCGTGTGTGTGTGTGTGTGTGTGTGTGTGTGTGTGTGTGTGTTTGGACTAACCAGAAGGACCAGCCGTAGTCCCAGCTGTGAGGCCTCCAGTCTTCAGGACCCAGACTGACTGTGATCTGGAACACCTGAGTGTACATCATGTGGGCCACCATACCCAGAAGACCTGCAAAACACAAAACACACACACACACACACACACACACACACACACACACACACACACACACACACACACACACACACACACACACACACACACACACACACACACACACACACACACACACACACACACACACACAGTGTCAAACAAAATCCCAAATGGGTATGAATAAACGCACATCTATGTCGCAGTATCATACAACCCTGGGAAATATTTTTTCACTCAAGTTGAAACATTTTCAACTGATGTGGACGCGTCTTTGTGTCTCTCTCTCATCACTTATTGAATGGAAATGCATGACATTTAGTACAGATTTCCATGTTCCCCTCAGGATGAATTGTTATAACTTTGCTGATCCTCTGACTTTTCATCTAGCTCAACCATCAGGTCAACATTGTTCCAATACTATTCCAATACTTTGTTGGTATGTTGTTTGATTTATGACCAAATAGCTGCAGAACTAATGACATCCCTAGCAGCCTCAGCTGGACTTTGTGTTTACTGATAATTTTATAAAAGTTAGCATGGTAACACGCTAAACTGAGATGGTTAACATTATATCTGCCAAACATCAGCATGTCCGCATGACTGTAGACTTGTGTTTATTCATGCTCACTGTTAAGTTTTCCCTGGTTAAAACCAATGCCGTTGTGGACTTTTAAAGCCTGGTGAGATACATTTGTAATATTGGGACTTGGGAAAAACAAGTTTTTATTGACTTGTCATTTCTGTGAGTCTTTTTTATGGTTAAATTAAATGAGACTCAACAACTAGAGAATAAACTGCCACAGAATGTGTTATGAATTTTCATGATCCCAAGATGATGATCCATCAGATCAAAAATGATCCCTTTACAATAAAAAGGAATCTTAAAAACTAATAACTGGATTTCCATAACTGGTGCTGTAGATACTTTTTCTCCCCAGAGGATGAGGGACCTTTTCCTCTCACAAACTTACACTTTTGAATGCCATTAATCTCAAGGCGCTAAAAAAGTGCAGCTACGTCCTCAGTGTTTCCTCGACCTTACATAACAACACTAACCCTCCGCACAAGCACATAATCTGCCGTGATAATTACCATTAACAAAACAACGGTAAATCACTTTGCCTCTGAGCAGCAGCTCAACATATGATTAGTAATAAATCAGAACACATGTTACCATGATAATTAGTCATTAAACAGAACCAATTGATTTAGTGTGAGACACCCAATCAATTAGAGATGGGGACACAATCACTCATCACCATATGGTAAATCAAAAAAGCCACAATGACATTAATGCAGCGGCTATACATCATAACCTTTCTGTGTGTGTGTGTGTGTGTGTGTGTCACGTGGAAGTGTGTGATGGGTAAGAGCCACATGTATGTGTTTGTAATCTGTGTGCGTGTGTGTGTGTGTGTGTGTGTGTGGGGGGGGGGGGGCATCGTAAATAAAACTCAGTTGCTCCAGATTTACAGTTCACCATAAAGAGAGCATAATTCATAATTTCTCCTCAATCTTGACACCCTGATAATAGACTCTAAGGTGTGTGTGTGTGTGTGTGTGTGTGTGTGTGTGTGTGTGTGTGTGTGTGTGTGTGTGTGTGCGTGTGTGTGTGTGTTTGTGCGTGTGTGTGTGTGTGTGTGTGTGTGTGTGTGTGTGTGTGTGTGTGTCAATCTACTTTCCTGTGCGTTCGGCTGTATACATTTTGTCAACAATATAGCTTTAATCATGAATGTTTATGTCCAAATCAACATGTAAAAAGCAGTTTTATATTATAATCATACAAGTATATCATGCTTTAGTTAATAGCTTATAGTTTCATAACATAACATAATATATTATATTTCTATTATAATTCTACTTTGTACTTTAATACAGACGGTACATATATAACACTTTTTGATCACATTATAAATGAGTCTAGTGTACGCTGTTTAAATATCCTTGACTTGCTGACACTGCTGCTATTAATCACATCATTCACTTTTACAGTACCTTGTAATTATTACCTTTGTAATATTAATCAGGATTATAATCTTAAATATTATAACTTAATGATAATTATCATTTGAAGTTGAGAAAAATGAGTTTTTTTTACCGTCTTTCAATAAAAAGAGGAATCTATAAAATAATTAAGTATGTGTTGTATTGTCTTTTAGAATTCAAGCCTTGATCCTGTTTCACTAACATAGGCTGGACTCCCCTCGCTGCCATGATATTGATTTCAAGACATCGATGGACCATTTTCCTGGTAAAGGATTTCCATTAGCATCTCATGTCATTAAGAACTGTGAATCAGATCTATCACTCGCGGTGTGATGAGTATAGAATAGGAGTGGCATAAAGCCTGCAGATGTGCTTTTAAAATAACCAGGGGTCAGTTGGCCTGAGGAAAAGGAGAGCAGTGTGCAACATGGTGGACACAGAGCCAACTTCTTGTGTAAGAGGTTTAACATGAGTTGGGAGAAAAAAAATCCGACAATCCTACACAGCGAAGGCTTCCAGAGGATAACCTCTGACCCCGGACGGCCTCTTACAAATCTGCATCAGTCTCCCTGCTTATCTTCAGGGCACTTCTGAATGTGTTAGAGGAATGTAATGTCTGTCTTCCCTGCACAACTTCACTTATTTCTAAAAGTCAAAGAAGAAATAGTCTTTTAAAAGGTTGTGTGTGTCTTATCAGGCGTCCCATATTACCGGACAGCACGGTGAAGACGGCGGCAAAGGCGTTGAGTTTGAGTCCGTCGATGACGTTGCTGGAGTGGAACAGCTCGAGACACATCAGGCTGAAGCCGACCACCAGCAGCAGGATGTAGAGCACCTCCGACACCACCGACAACCACAGCACACCTGCAAACACACACAACTCGGTTAGAGATAAAAGTTGTTAGAAGTGAGCCTATTGCTTAGAAATGCGAACATTAAAAATATGAAGCACAGCTCTTTCTTGTCCAGGTATGTTTTTCCATACTGTTCTATAATACAGTCTTGCAGTACAAGAACAATAACATCAAGTGGTACAGAGGGTGACTCTTTGGGGGCGGGACATCGGATGTCCCTCCCCCTTCCGCTCTCCGTCTTTTGCAAACTCTGTTCGCTTCGCAAACTTCGAGCTAGTAAGCTACACGCTGAAAATGGCAAGTTTTGAAGACAAGGCTGCCTGTTTGGTTCTTTTGGGAAATGATTGTAAAGAGTTACAAAGAATATGTTTACAGCATTTATTGTCTAACTGGGACGTTTTTGGACTGATTGGCGGGATTGCTATGGACGAAATACACGCTTTGATTCCAGCTCATTTAAACAGCTCACGCTACTGTATAAAAAAATGCGTGCATGCGAGTTTTGTTTTTAGACATCGGTGCTGCGACAGTCGTAAAATTAAACTGCAGTTATGAGTGATTGTTGATGAATTATTGTATGCAAATTAAGTGTGGCTGACGTTTGTGCAGGTTGGACGGGGCAATAGTTGAGTCGTGATGGTGCTTGGGGGACGGCTTTGAAAAAGTCGTAGCCCCGGGGCCCATGGTACTTTAAATCACCACACTGTAAATTAAAAACAATGTTCAGCATTAGAGCTTTTTTTTTTTTTTTTTTTTTAAATGAACTTCCTCAAGTAGAAATCTTAAGTAGCAGTGTTTCTGGAGCAGGCGTTGTCTTTGAGATGATACCCAAAGGCCCAGCAAAAGAAATGCATCAAACTGAATACAACAATGATTTATGGGATAGTGCTCTCCTGTTATTCTGACTGTATTTTCCCTTTTTTTTATGCGTTATGCTCTCTCACACATGCACACTGAGACGGTTGTGTTGAAAGAGCTGTACTCTGGAGGTCAGGGTTTCGACTTGTCAAACATCTGAAGCTTTTCCGCTCAGGAGCCAAACAACAGAGACCCGCTGAAGAACTGAGTGGTGAAATCTGCCTGTGCTGAGTAGGTTTCAGACAGAGAATGGATTGAGATGGATCAGAGTTTAGACTGAAGGAGTTCGTTTGGCAAATTACGGTAAGAAAAAGCACAATACGTTAAGAAGAAACTGGCTCACCTGCAGCTCATCAGTGTGTCGAAGTCATATAAATACTATAAAAACATGAAGACTAACTCCTTTTTTTAATAATAAATCTGGTCAAAGTGCTGTATAAATACTGTTATCAAAACGCTCAATTCACAGAGAAATTCACACAGCCCGTATTCAGAAACTGTGCCTTTAAACAAGGTCTGGTTGTGATGTCACAACTACACTCATAGTATAGTTGAGACATCACAACCAGACTCATCTCTCTTCTCCAGACAGGATGTGACACGTAGGGCCCTATCTTACACCCAGTGCAGCGCAAAGCCCGACGCTAGTGTCTTTGCTAGTTTAATTTCCCGTCCAGCGCCCGCGTCGTTTAAATAGCAAATGCACCTGCGCCCATCTTTGCGCCCATGGGCGTGCTGGTCGTACAGGGAGGTGTGTTCAGGTGCATTCTGGGTGTGTTGCTATCTTGAGGCAGCGGGAAGTGATCGCACCATTGACAACAAAAACCTGGTCTAAAGTCAATAGCGCAGCATTTCATTATTATTTTATCAGCAGATTAGTAAAATGTGTCTAGGCTTATGCACAGCATGCACACTATGCTTGTTTCACACACACACACACAGGGAAGCGCAGCCGCACACAAACATGCAAAAGATTACAAATAAAAATATTACGGTGCAAATCCGCCACCATAATAGCAATGCGCCAAGGTACGAACGCGCCTGGCTTTTAAAGGAACACGCCGACTTATTGGGACATTAACTTATTCACTGTAACCCCGACAGTTAGACAAGTCGATACATACCCTTCTCATCTCCGTGCGTGTCGTAACTCTGTCTGACGGCTCCACCGTTAGCTTAGCCTAGTACAGATCCTGGAGGTAACCGGCTCCAACTAGCCTACTGGTCCGAGTAAGTGACAAAATAACGGCAACATGTTCCTATTTACATGTTGTGATTTGTATAGTCACAGCGTGTACAAATAACAACGTCACTTGAGACACTATGGCGTTATTTTTTAGTCAAAAGTTATGAGCGTGTAACACACGCTCACGAGCACATTATGTTATTTCACACGCGCAAAAATGAACATTCAGCTGGCATGATAAAAGTACTCGAGCACAAATTCAACAACCGAGAGGTGTAGGTAGCTGCGAGCGAGCGCCTGGCTACTCTTACTCTGCTTGTACAGTGGAATCCTGCTCGCGCGCAGCGGGCTACCTGCTCGCGGAGTGCTGTTTTGCTCGCGGAGTGGATTTCTGCTCGCTCAGCTGATTTCTGCTCGCTCGAGTACATGACTTTTGACAATTTGGAGGCGGAAACCAAGGAAGGCACTGACCCTCTTATGATTGGTCACTTTCACACAGGGACATCCTTGATTGACAGCTCTCATTACAGGAAGCACGGAGTCACAGTATCTGACGGAGTTCAGTCATTCAGTTAACACTGCACAGTGGACGGAATGGCGGCGACACCTGAAGATGTAGATGTAAGTGATATTGTTGTCGTCGTTGTGTTTTGAGAAAAAACTCATTAAATATTGAGAAAAAAACTTGAAATACAACGACTTTATTCTCAATATTTAATGAGTTTATTCTCAACAAATTTCAGATTAAATTGCTATAACACTGTCAAACACACAGCCCCCATCATATCATCAATATCACTTACATCTACATCTTCAGGTGTCGCCGCCATTCCGTCCACTGTGCAGTGTTAACTGAATGACTGAACTCCGTCAGATACTGTGACTCCGTGCTTCCGTGCTTCCTGTAATGAGAGCTGTCAATCAAGGATGTCCCTGTGTGAAAGTGACCAATCATAAGAGGGTCAGTGCCCTCCTTGGTTTCCGCCCCCAAATTGTCAAAAGTCATGTACTCGAGCGAGCAGAAATCAGCTGAGCGAGCAGAAATCCACTCCGCGAGCAAAACAGCACTCCACGAGCAGGTAGCCCGCTGCGCGCGAGCAGGATTCCACTGTACAAGCAGAGTAAGGCGCTCGCTCGCAGCTACCTACACCTCTCGGTTGTTGAATTTGTGCTCGAGTACTTTTATCATGCCAGCTGAAGGTTCATTTTTGCGCGTGTGAAATAACATAATGTGCTCGTGAGCGTGTGTTACACGCTCATAACTTTTGACTAAAAAATAACGCCATAAGACACAGCCATCTTCTAACTGTATACAAACTGGGAACTATATTGTCAGAAAGGGAAGCAGGGCTACTTGGGCGGAGTGATACGCTGCACCTCTGAGCAGAGCTGCAAGCATATCACTCCGCCCAAGTAGTGCTCAGCAGAGCTGCAAGCATATCACTCCGCCCAAGTAGCGCTCAGCAGAGCTGCAAGCGTATTACTCCGCCCAAGTAGCACTGCTTCCCTTTCTGAGAATATAGTTCCCAGTTTGTATACAGTTAGAAAATGGCTGTGTCTCAAGTGACGTTGTTATTTGTACACGCTGTAACTATACAACTTGTAACTTGCCGTTATTTTGTCACTTACTCGGAGCAGTAGGCTAGATGGAGCCGGTTACCTCCAGGATCTGTGCTAGGCTAAGCTAACGGTGGAGCCGTCAGACAGAGTTACAACAAGCACGGAGATGAGAAGGGTATGTATCGACTTGTCTAACTGTCGGGGTTACGGTGAATAAGCTAATGTCCCAATAAGTCGGCGTGTTCCTTTAAAGGGAATGGGAGATGACACTCTGATTGGTTTATTGCATGTTACGCCCAAAACACACCTATGAATTAATGAAGACACTAAGAACAACCCTTTTGAACCATGCGCCCGGCTCACAGACCCATTTTTACGTCAAACTAGCGAAAGTGGATTTGGACACGCCCTAAACTCACCTACGCCATACACTCTTGTTAAAATAGGGCCCTTAGAGCTCAAAACAAGGTGAAGTATTTGTTTCTGATGGGGAAGGGGAGAGTGTGTTTGATATCACCACCTGCTTGTGTGACACACATTTGGCTCTGAACTGTGTCGGCGGGGCCCTCTGGTCAAACAGAGAAAGAAAAGAAAAAATCCCATCAGAGCAGAGAGACACATTACGCAGGATGATGAACACGTTTTACAACCCATCTGCACTTCTTCACGCTCTGGAAATGTGAACATTTTTAAAGCAGAGAGAGAGAGATGTCATTCTGTGACCGAAGCTACCCTCAGGATCCACTATCAGCACCACAACTCAGACTCCACTGCTCCCCACATTTATCATTTCTAAAAGGCAGAAGCCCCTCTTGAATCGGTGATGCTCACAACACAGAATTAAAACAGGATGATCTGAGTTTTTGGTGAGTTTAGTGGAGTTACAGGATCCCTGAACAGCAGAAATGAATCATTAATTGTGTGTCACACTTCTGTCTAGGCAAGAAAAGGCAACCTTATTGCTATATTCAAAGGGTTTTACTAGTCGGCCAGATGCAGGTATTTTCCGTTTCCTTCCGCTTTCTTTGTGTTGGAATTTTAAACTGGTGGATTTCTGAGGACTATGGTTAACTGCTCCTCAGATCTCTGCAGGGTAAATCCAGACAGCTAGCAAGACTATCTGTCCAATCTGAGTTTTCTCTCACACGACTATCTTGCAGCGGCTCTGTGCGGTGCTCATACCTGTCAAGTATCCCGTTTTGGCCGGGAAAGTCCCGTATTTTACCCTTCTTTCCCGCCGTCCTCCCGTATGAGTATTTTCCCGTAAATCTCCCGTATTTTAACCCGTATCATAGTTGAATATCATAGATGCTGTCCCTAGGCTGCCTGCACTCCCAGACCGTTCTCTACATTGATGCAGCCCACTCGCACAGTGCAGCCTGGTTAATGATGACGTATTTATGTTTTGAGTTTTAAGTCCTCCGATGGCAACACCTTGCTAATAAAAACTAACAAACCGTCCATGTACACTTCAGTCACTGGTACTTGTTGGAGGATGGCACCGCTGTTTTAAACAGGTATAGAAAGCGCAACACAGCACTGAAAATAGCGATTTAAAAAACAAGAGCTCTAGAAAGTGACGCGACCAGATTAACTTTTAACTAAAACGCCAAATGAAGACGACGGGTAAGCTAAGCTAGCTAGTTAGGAGAAGTGCAGGATGCTAGCGGTCTTGCAAAACAATACAACGTTGCCTGCAAACCAGCGTTTATGTTTATGAATCAAACTTTTTCTACTAGTCCAGTTTGCTGCTATCAACCTAACAACCATAACTCCAGTTTGGGCAGGTAGCGTTGCTCATTGACAGAATATTATAAGAATTAATAAGAGTGTGGTGTAGACCTGCTCTATATGAAAAACGCCCTGGGTTAATTAATGATGCCAGATGATACGGCTCTACCATAATGAAACTGACTTGACTTGATCAGAAAGCTTTGTAAAAAGGAGAGATTTGTGCTGAGAATTATGACAATTTATAAAATGTGATTTAGTGTCAGAAGCAGAGCCAGTAGTGTGCATTAGGGATATCTGCTGTCAGTGTGGAAGGCACATCTACTGTAAGCTGTTGTAACACAGTGTGTGAACAAGCAAACATGATCAGATTAGTTACAGTATAATCACTTTTTATGCCCAAATATTACTTACTACTACCATTATGCCTTTATCCTCAAAATTAGGATAGTAAATATACAAAGCCCACGACTGATAGGGAAGAGAAAGTTATATGAAATATTATTCAAAGGAAAAAAATGATTATGGTGTCATTAGAAAGTGCAATACAAGGTATCTTGTTCTTTTTTTAATTTCATGTTTTTGGATATCTGTGATTACTTACTTGCACAGAAAATAGATTCTGATATTGTTGAACATCATTGGGTTGTTGTAAAGATGTTAACTTTTCTAATGAATCGACATTGTGAAGCAACACTTGGAAATAGTGATATTTTACAAAAATACACTGAATTGCAAGGCTGTATAGAGTAGGGCGCTATTGCAGACTTATATACTAAGGTTTTGATTACATTTCTTTATGAAGTAAATAAAGTGGGCCGGTCTAAGGCATGAAACTCCAGGGCTGAAAATGAGTCCCACTCCGGCCCTGAATGAAAATAAAATGTAAATGTAAAGACAAGCAATATTATAAATTGTAAATGTTTTCAGCATTCTGCATCAAGTGGTGATTTTAGCTTTCTTGTACACCTGTCTTAAAATGTAAGGGATACTGGAGCTTGGTTGGGGTGGTGGGACTGCTCGCGGTGGGCGCTGGAAAATTGCCTAGTTTTTAAGCCCCAGATCAGGGGCTAATCAGCATTGGCTCGGTGCTCCCAAATCGGCGCTCGAACGCGATGTTTGAACTGTTCAAAGACAATGCATCTCAGACGCATGCAAGATATCTAGCAGGCTAAATAATTGGACATGTCGGGGAGTCCAAGAGCCAATGAGAGCTCAAGATAGGGGTTGAGGGAAAAGCTGGACAGAAAGGACAGAAACTTTAATGTATGTGTTGCATTTGCAACACTACCAAAGTTGTTGTTGTTGCACCTAGAGTAAACAGGCCATAATTAGGCTAGTACAGACGTGTGGAAACCGGCTTTTTTGCGAACACCCCTTCAGGCTTTTTTTCTTTTTATTCTTTGTGATTGGATGTTGTTGGTTGATTTGCATCGCTGCAAATCAACCAACAACATCCAATTTTGATTGTCATGTGTTTAAGTGATAAAACGTAGTTTGGAGACCAGACACATCATCGAGGATTCCTCCTGGTGAAAGATCTCGTAGCGTCTGACTCCCTGTCACTGGTCTGTCAGGTAAAGTCAAAACAACGACTTCAAGACTCCTGATTACAAGACAGCAAGTTGCGTCGTGTGAACTTAGCTTATGAAACATCTGTAGAGCCTTCCGATCAGAAGAAATCAACTAACGGAAAGTCACTGTGACATCAGAACTTGGACATATTGAATGTTGGAGCTGATGATGGCAGTGGTCAGGGGATCATCAAAGCGCACAAGACCATGAATCTCTGCACCTACTTGCATGTTACTACTTGCTAACAGTTACTGAGACAGTAGGAATCTCATATATACAGTCTTTCTCATGGGACTGTGAATGCAGCGTGGCAACAGACTTCCTAATGAAAGCAGAAGGAGCAGCGATTGATCTGAAACAGGCAAAATCTCACACTTGATTTTGAAGTTGTAGCAAGTTAAAGACTGAGGAGGCAGTGGAGAAAACCACTGAAAAATGAAAAAATAAAGCAGGAGAGAAGACAGGAGTGAAAGTGTGAGCAGAAACCTCTGGGGACCATCAGTAATAAGAGCAGCGTGAACCACTTTACGATGTCAAGGTGCAAAATGAATGTGAAAGAGAAACTACAAACCTGCAGCTGAAACCTTCAGGACAACAAACACAGTGAGTAAATTTATGATCTTGTTTTCTTTTATGAACGTGTTCTGCCGCTGGCGTGGCTCTACGGATGGCAATGCTGGTCTGCCCAGACAGAAATATCTCAACAACAGATATTCATGTTCCCCTGAGGATAAATTGTAATAACTTTGGTGATCCCCTGACTTTCCATCTAGCGCCATCCTCAGGTCAACATTTTAATGAGTCCAATAATTAAATTTATGACCAAATACCTGCAGAACTAATGACACTGACTTATTATAATAACATTTTTTACAACATTTTAATGCATCAACATCTACGGTGGCCGATATGGTTGAACAGAAACACAAACTGTTCATGTTGCACAGACATTTTAATTGCACTTTGTGTCTGTTAAGAGGCACAAAGGCACTCTAAAGTCTGCCCTGACAACTGCGGTTTTAGCTGTGGAAGCTAGTGGAGGTAGCTGCAACTACTCCGTGTTGCCTGCATCGATTGGGGTCGGGTTTTTTTCAATCGAAAGTACACGCATATTTATATCGATCAAGATTAACGTAACAATTGGCCGGAATTCTCCTTTAAAAATCTGATTTTTAATGAAGTATCGCTCTGATAAACCAAACTCACTCTGCAGTTTCTTGTTAGCTGCAGCTTTCATTTCCAGCCAGTCGATGGAAACAAATACCAGGGGTATAAAAAGCCTTCAAGGGAAAGTCACAATGCAACAATATTGACCAAAATAATAACCCCCCCTCCTTCTGCTCTTATTGAATATGTATCATCAGTGGAAGGAGCAGAGTGAGGCTTCATTAGAGAGTAAATAAAACGTGTTCTGAAGGGCTGATAACAGGAAGGAACGAACTCATTAGAGCGAGCCTCGTCTCAAATAATTACATCTTTAATGACTTTGTGTGTGTGTGTGTGTGTGTGTGTGTGTGTGTGTGTGTGTGTGTGTGTGTGTGTGTGTGTGTGTGTGTGTGTGTTTTCATAAGTTGGTCAGTGGTGCATGACGTCAACAGTTCGTGGCTGTTATACATTTTTGACTTTCAGAGTTTCTCAAAACATTTCCATGTCGAGAACGCAGATTCTTTTAAGATTTAGACCCAGGGTGGAACTTCAGTGAAAAGATTTTTAATTCATTGATTAAGTCCCAGATTTAGGATTTTAAAAAAAGAAATCAAAACTGTCATTTTAGTACACTTAAATAACTTCTAGTGAATTAAATTAGGGTTGAAACTAATGATGTGTCACTGCTTATTATTGTTTCCATTCATTTTGGAAGCAATCAATTCAAACAATTTAGGCTACTTTGAAAAATGTCAAAAAAGAAAAGTGTCCATTACAAGTTTTAATTGCTTAAATGTAACCACAGTTATTACAACTCAAAGGGATTCAATGGAACTGGGAAAAGAAGCACACTTGATAAATGAGTTCAGTTCTTCAGACTATAACAGATTCATTTTCTGTCTGCTCAATTTATTAGCTCTACATTAAATAGTAGGCCTAATTATAATAATAGTGTCCAATACAAGCTGATTTCATGTTGTACTGGTTTTTATTGAATTATATTCAGATACTTTTCTGAGCTTCTTCCATTGTAGTATTTAGTTTTTTCTTGAACATAAGTGTAAACAACATGGCTACCAGAAGACACTAAACACTTATTGTACACTTGTTACGCTAATTTTAAAGTTTGTGTTCATCAACATTTCTCTTTATAGACAGCTGTAGTTTGATAAAAACAAAAAAGACTAAACATACTTGCTGCTATTTCTTCTTCTCGTTTGCCTCCACATGCCTCCACTCCACAATGGATGGATGCGTCTTTTGTTTCATTTTGCATTACCTGATAATGATTTCAGCTTCATTTTAGTTCTGAGATGCTCTGTTTTCCGTCCCTCTTGTTTGTTTGACTGCAGAAGTTAAAAAAAACAAACTTGAAATAAGGTTCCATCAAAGTTTGGTGTATAGAAAAGCCCAGAGACGTGATTTGTTTCTGATGAGGATCTTCTAAACAAACTAACTACTGCACTTAAATGAACAAAATCTTGCACATATATTTCATCATTTTAGAACTGAGGCAGATGCAAATGAAGATAGATTTTCTATGTGCACAGAGGTCATGAATTTTGGGGGGTTTGATGGCGAGTTTATATTTTACAATTACACATGTTGGATCCTGATATTTTTGACACTAAACATCTTCAAGCAGCACTAATCAATATATGTATCTAATTAAAATGGATGGAGTCTCTGCCTGTGTGTCTACACTTTGATTTTCTCGTCAACCGTTCATCCGATCGACTTCACACTTGGCCGGTGTATCACTGAGGAGCCAAGTGCAGTGTTGAGTGCAAGCTCTTGAGAACCACTGCAATTATTTATTAGTAGTGTGTTATGTACACACTGTGGTGTATTGAAAGGAGAAACCCTATTATCTGTTACACCGCAGAACAGGGTACAGCTCGCTCTCCATCACTTGCTACAGTACAGATGAAGAAAGAGAGACCGGAGATGTTGCATTGTAGAAAACTCAAACACATCAACCATCAGCGATGTAACTTTCACTTTTGTTCTTGGAAATGGTTCCAAATAGCTAGCTGTTAGCAAATGACTTACGTACCGTATGACGTATACCCAAGTATTGCTAGAGGACGCAACTATGTCATGGCAGGTGTATTGCTCAGGACCCGAGAAAGCGCAGTGTGGAGTATAAAGTTGTTTATATGAGCGGTTCTCCAGATAGAGGCCAAGCAATCAGCCCGTTCCCAACAGGGGCACGGCAGTAGTATTCACAACGGATCAAATGGCAATGTGCTGGGCGCCAGGATAGTTCAGTTGGTAGAGCGGGCGCCCATATATAGTATGGAGCTAGAAGAGTCTCAATAAAGATAAATGCACACACTACATTCACATATGCACACACAGGATTCATACATGCACACACATGATTCATAAATACACACACAGGATTCATACATGCACACACATGATTCATAAATACACACACAGGTTACACAAATGCGCACAAAATTCACACACACAAAATTTAAAAAGCACAGAAGATTCAGAAATGCAAACAAAATTTACAAATGCGCACAAGATTCAGAAATGCACAGGACAAGATTCAGAAATGTATTTCTGATGCACACACAAATATACCCTGCTTTACAAACTGCTTGCGGTCTGTGAACTTCCTGCATTTGTGTGTGAATTTTGAGACTCCTCTGACGTGGTGCGACTCACAAATGCGTTTTTTTAAACAGGGAATGATCTGCAACCAATCAGATATCTCCCTTGTTTTAGCCAATCACAAGAATGCACCCCACCTGGGGGATTGTTTAGTTATAAGCCAATCACATGAACGCGTTCACACAGACGCACCATCGTAGCGGAAGGGGCGGAGCTAACAAAAAGTGAAATGCGACAGCGAAACCCACGGAGTATTACAAATGTAAGTTGAATATAAGTCTTTTTGCTATACTTGTATAACATATAAGCCACCTGTTTATGTATATTTTGGTTAATTTTGCATTCGGTGATGATTTTTGTACTGGGATTTATAACGTTTATTTGTACCGTAATTTGACGTGCTATCAAGCTAGCTTTAGCTAGTCTTAGCTAGCTAACAACGGCACAGTTTAACCAACGAGTATAGAAGTTACCGGTACTCTTCGGTTTAACCACTGGCTAATAAGTGATAACCTAGCTAACGTTAGTACATGTGTTGTGGTATACTGTTGTTTACTGTAAACGATTTTAGCATTAGATGTGTGATCTTGTAAATATACATTAAGCTGCGAGCGTTAGCAGTAATGTTACAGTACGTTAATGTATGCTATGTTATAACGTATTAACAGTGCTGTTTCTGAATTTTGAGACTCCTCTGACGTGGCGCGACTGACAAATGCATTTTTTTAAACAGGGAATGATCTGCAACCAATCAGATATCTCCCTTGTTTTAGCCAATCACAAGAACGCACCCCACGTGGGGGATTGTTTACTTATAAGCCAATCACATGAACGCGTTCACACAGCGCCGAAGTCACGCCCTTCTACTTCCGGCTAATGGGACCTATCTTTCGAAAAGATATGAACGAGGGCCAATGGAGAGATAATAATTATTTTTGGATTACAAATATGATGTTCGTCAATTTAAAAGATATTTTTTTAACTGAAGAAAGTCTCAGTTTATTGTTAAACTGTTGAAGTATTAGACTGTGAAAATATGTAATTACAAAGACTAAACACTTCATGGATGACGTCTCGCTGAAGCTACGATGTCTCTGTGTCTCAAATCGCACACTTAATATAACGTTTAACTTTATAACGTTAACATAGAAAATAGTCATATTATATGTGAAAAAGAGTTCTCTGCGCTTCTGTAAACCACAACAATCCGGTGCAACCAGGGCAGGACTAAACAGTTCAGAGAAAAGAATCGCTGGTGCAGCAGTCAAGGACTCTGATGAAGATGTAACTTTACATCAAAACGTAAAAACTATGAAATAAATGCTGCACCAGCAATTCTTTTTCTCTAGTCATATTATATGTTTATATAAGGGTGTTAATTGCAATAGCTATTAATTACAGTGACAATACAAGAGTGAAAGCAGAGGCAACCCAATAGACATTTAAATAGATCTTATTGTTCTATTCATTCATTTCATATATGCTTGCTAGTTATGCAACGCTAAAGATAACACATACCATTAAATACGTTCAATAACATTTTATTTTAAAAGACGGTGCCATTGCTGGGCCTGTACTTTGATGGGGAAAGTGATATGAGGGTGGACTTCAGACTCTCCAGGGGATCCTTTAACGGTACATCCTCGGCGCCATGGCTGGGGACCCGTCATTGATGCCTTTGTCTTTCTCCTTTGGCTAGCCAGCGGTACTTCTTATCTTGGTTTAGCTAGAGCCTTTGCTATGCCCCGGGCCACTGTGCACCGTGCTGTCCACAACACCAGCAGGGAAATCCTCTCTCTCCTTCCCCAGGTCGTTCGCCTTCCAGCAGAGGACTTCCCTCAAGTTGGCAGCATTGATGGCTGCCACGTCCGTGTCCCTAACGATTATATAAGTCAGATCAGGACAGAAACAGCACTGTTAATACGTTATAACATAGCATACATTAACGTACTGTAACATTACTGCTAACGCTCGCAGCTTAATGTATATTTACAAGATCACACATCTAATGCTAAAATCGTTTACAATAAACAACAGTATACCACAACACATGTAACGTTAACTAGGTTATCACGTATTAGCCTGTGGTTAAACCGAAGAGTACCGGTAACTTCTATACTCGTTGGTTAAACTGTGCCGCTGTTAGCTAGCTAAGGCTAGCTAAAGCTAGCTTGATAGCACGTCAAATTACGGTACAAATAAACGTTATAAATCCCAGTACAAAAATCATCACCGATTGCAAAATTAACCAAAATATACATAAACAGGTGACTTATATGTTATACAAGTATAGCAAAAAGACTTATATTCAACTTACATTTGTAATACTCCGTGGGTTTCGCTGTCGCATATAGGGCTGCCATTATCCAAAGTTTTTCACTTTTTGTTAGCTCCGCTCCTTCCGCTACGATGGTGAGTCTGTGTGAACGCGTTCATGTGATTGGCTTATAAGTAAACAATCCCCCAGGTGGGGTGCGTTCTTGTGATTGGCTAAAATAAGGGAGATATTTGATTGGTTGCAGATCATTCCCTGTTTAAAAAAATGCAGGAAGTTCACAGACCGCAAGCAGTTTGTAAATGAAGGTATATTTGTGTGTGCATCAGAAATACATTTCTGAAACTTGTCCTGTGCATTTCCGAATCTTGTGTGCATTTGTAAATTTTGTTTGCATTTCTGAATTGTGTGTGCATTTGTGAATTTTGTGTGCATTTGTGTATCCTGTGTATGTATTTATGAATCATGTGTGCATGTATGAATCCTGTGTGTGCATATGTAAATGTAGTGTGTGCATTTATCTTTATTGAGACCAGTGCTCGAAGTGGGCTGGTACGCACCAGTACGCAGTACCGGCACTTCTACATTTTACTCTTAAGCGTACCTGCACTTTTTCTTGCGTACCGCTACTTCTCGCATGCAGCCGGTACTCTACCACTGACAGAGAAAGTGTCAGTGTCAGAGAGATGACCCTAACGTTACATAAACTAAACTACCCAGAGGGCACTACATGTTTACATTTTCGATCTTGACGAATCACGTAAAGGCAAGCAGTCCGCCCACCCTATCAGAAGTTAGCTTCTCCACGGACGCTAGTTTGAAAAAGCTGTCAGCGTCAGCCTGACCGTCCGTAACAGATTTTTCACTGCTGAAAACCTAGAAACTAAAAATAAGTGTCGAGTTTGTAAGTCGTTATGTTGGCCGCCTGGCTTCAGAAAGGTACTAAAAGAACGCGTGTGCCAGACACGTCAACAGAGGTCCAAGTCCAACCAGAAACATCAGGAGGTAGTACGATTCGTGAGCTTCAAGCTAACGTTGATGTGAGCGGAACAGCTGGCGTTAATGAGTAGTCTGCCGCTACCAACCTTAAGGTTACACCGACGTCAACAATAACGTGAGTAACGAAACACACGGATGGCCTGACTGTTGGTCAAAGGACCAAATGATGTATTTTTGCTCCACGAACAGCTGGCTCGTTTTTAATGATAACAAACTGGGCTGCAAAACATGATGTAGCAGCATCCCGTCACTAGCTGGCCAGACAGAGAGGGGACTGAAGCTGTCTGGCATAAACCCTGTTCCCCCTGTCTCTGTTGTGTGTGTGTGTGTGTGTGTCCCTAGTTCCGTTTTCTCACTCACTCACGCACGCACGCACGCACGCACACACACACACACACACACACACACACACACACTGAGAGTTTGTTTTGCATCTGTTTGAGCACCAAATTATTGTTAAAATGAATAGTTTTGATGAATGAATGAATGATTTTTTTTTTCTTAACATGAATCCAACATTTTAGCAAATATAAATCAGCTTATTTGTGGAAAGAATAATATTAATACTAGCCTATATGTAAATAACTCGCTTAGGCCATCCATAGATAGTTAATGAGGATTCACTGTGCCACATGATTTTTTTAATAGCTTATGCACTAAAGTTATGTAAACTTGTTTAAATAAATCCATACATTTATATTGTTAATAAATGACAATAAATTGTTGTTATACCAGCAATATCTCCAAGCTTTGTTTTTCACTATAGAAATCTCAAATGTCATAATGATCTGCCAATGCAAGAGAGTACCGGCACCTTTTTTTTCCCACTTCAAGCACTGATTGAGACTCTTCTAGCTCCATATATACTAGCTCCATATATAGAGGTTTACTCCTCGACACAGCGGGCCCGGGTTCCACTCCGACCTGCGACCCTTTGCTGCATGTCATTCCCCCTCTCTCTCCCCTTTCATGTCTTCAGCTGTCCTGTTGAATAAAGGCCTAAAAATGCCCAAAAAAGAATCTTTAAAAAAAAAATGACAATGTGCTATGCGAAGCAAGATGCTCATAGTCATAAAGCCACAGAAAACCTTCACCTAATTCTGAATGTGTGTTTTCCAGTGTTTTCCCTGGCTTTGTGGAAGACCTAGGTGCGCGTATTTGGCGGGGTATTCGGTTTAAGTGACATTTCTCAAGAAAATGTGATGTTTTTTAACTCTTTGTCTTGTCTGGGGGTAGTTTTGGGTCTCTGTGGTCATTTGGTGTCTCTTTGTGGTCGGTTTGTGTCCCTTTGTGGTAGTTTTGGTCTCTTTCTCACATTATTTTGGTCTGTTATTATCACCATAAATGTGTCTAAAACATTGGAAAAGCTAGAGCAGATAAAAAAAAAAAATAACACTCAAAAAGCTTAAAGACTAAATTTGCTAAAGAAGTCCAACTATAATCATTAGATCTGAGAAAAGTATTTTAGTTACTTCTCTGCTTCTCTTCATAGTCGTTAGATTCATCTACCAACCCTTAAAGAACTGGCTCAGGTTTGCCTTGCACCAGCTCTTAATTATGCTGTTATAGTTTTAGACTGCCGGGGGACTTCCTTTGTAACACTGAGCTTCTCTCTCCTCTCTCTTTCCATCTGTGTGCATCCATGTCCCAGAAATGCTTGTTACTAACTTAGCTCTGGGGAGCTTATTCCCCGGAGTCCTCATGCTTTTTCGCCCAGCAGTTTTCCTTGGATTAGGGTGACACCTAAATCATGGTTGCAGCTGTCGCCGTGGTCCTGCTCCGAGCCCTGCTATGCCCTGCTACACCCTGCTACGCTATGCAGTGCCCTGCTACGCCCTGGTACGTCCTGCTACGTTCTGCTATGTCCTGCTACACCCTGCTATGTCCTGCTATGCCCTGCAGTGCCCTGCTATGTCCTGCTACACCCTGTAACGCTCTGCAGTGCCCTGCTATGCCATTAACAACTACTAGTTCTAGTCATAGCTCCATTATCTTTATTGTGACAGTTATTGCCACTGTTCATCACACCCCCAACCGGCACCGTCAGACACCGCCTACCAAGAGCCTGGGTCTGTCCAAGGTTTCTTCCTAAAAGGAAGTTGTTCCTCGCCACTGTCGCACTAAATGTTTGCTCTTGGGGGAATTACAGTGTTTTGGCTCAGTCTCACTTGTTCGGATCAGCATCAATTCCAGCTACTTTCAGCAAAAAACTGTACTCTACGTGTTTAGCAGCGAGGAGCAGACAGACACAGTGAGAGACTAGCTGGGGAACAACGAGACCAAAAACAGCAAGAAGAGAGAGAATATTCATCAGTGCATGCACTGTAAAAAAAAAAAGTTATTTCACTGGAATTTACTGTAAAATTTTACGTGTTCTTTTCCGTTTTTTCTACATTAAGTGTTAATGCCATAAAAATACGGAAAAATACTTTTATTTAAAAAAAAACACATTAAATAAAGGTTGTAGTCTGTAAATTGATATAATGAGAAAATATAGTTGTTTAACAGGATAATTCCATTGCTTAATGAGCTTGAAAGTTAAATTACATTGAATTTTATGTAAAAAGACAAAAAATAACCATAATTTTACTGAGTGTAAAATTGAGGCATCTTTCTGTTTTTTTACAGTTAAACCTTAAAATTAATATAAAGAAACGTTAAAAAACAATCGTGAAAAAACGGTAAAAAGTCTGGCAGCAAAGTTGCCAAACACTTACCGTAAAATGACAGTCAAAAACCTTATGTTATTCTACAAAGAACTTCTTTTTAAAATACAGATATTTACTGTACATTTTCTGTATTTTTTCCGTCCAACTACTGTAAAATTAAAAAGAATTGTAATCATAAAACATATTTAGAATGTTAAACAAATGTATAAATCTGTACAAACACTGACAAATATTGCAGAATACCTTAAAATTACATAAGTTGAATGAAAACTGCTGTTTTCATACTGTTTTTTTTGGTAAATTCACAAGATTATCCAATCCATCCACAAGAACTCCCTGTCAAAGTACAGATTTCTGGATGTAAAACACACAGAAATCATGTCAAATGAATGTAAAATGACCCTCTTTTTACAGCCCATTGATAGTATCTTAAAAGCTTTAGGCATTTATTTTATATGATTATCCAGTCTATTTACAGTAAATTCCTGTTTAATACTATAATACTTCTAATATACCTACATACTTTAACCATTAATATAACAGTTTTACTTTATATAAACAGTACTTTATAGTGATTAAACACAACTATTCAATATATCTACAGACTTATCCCATTAATATACTGTTTGTTTACTTTGTAATAACATTTGACAGTATTTACAATTAAATATCCAATATATGCATCAGAGACTCTTCAGAAAAATAAATAAATAATAAGTAAATATTGGTATAATGTATAGGGGTCCATTTTAGCTTATTCAATGTGGTCTCATACATACTGTGTTAGTGTTTTAATCGCTGTCAAACATCATCCTGGCCAATATCTCCTAATGGAAGTCTACTAAAGGGGTTAACAGAGGTACTGAGACAGGTAGGACCAGCCTGACCCGTTTAATGCATTGAATGAGGCTGACATGAACCCTCACTGCATGGCCTCAACCGCTCCACAGCACAAACCCACAAGCATTGTTCTCAAGTATAGTTGGATCAATGTAATTCTATTAGAAACTAAAATACTGTAATATTTTGTAAGCATATTTATGGTAATACAAACAGTAAAAGAACTTGACAGCACACAAGCTTAAACAACCAGCTAAAGCCGTATCACACCAAATCACCACTGGGGCCTATGTGGACAAAGATGCTGTAATCAGATCTGTCTTTGTAAAAATATAGATTCTTTCACCTAAATATTTGTGGAAACAAAGCCATAGCTTCATTTAAGGGAATGCATAAGAGACAAGAGTCAACCTAAACTACAAGCCTTGGATGTACATGATGTCTGTTTTAGTCCAAGTCTGTGATATGCTCATCACTATATAATCATGTTTTGGTCTGACAAATGAGTTGACAAAAGAATGGTGCAGCCACAGTTCACATCACATAGGCCCACAACCCTATAGGCCTACAGGATGGCGATACAGTACACAGAGAGCCAGGCAGCCTACATCTTCACTATCCTAATATTTTAGGGGGCATCTGATGATCTTGCCTCATTTCACTTCCGTGGAGGCCATGTGAGGCTATTTCAGATTCAAGGCCCAACATCTTTTTCCATTGACTGCTTACTTTGCTGAGGTCTGCTGTGATGCCTTATACTGTGTCCACTCTGGCTTCTGATGTTTGTTCCTGTCTATGTCATGCAAACAGCTCAGAGCATGAGCTTCCCTCTTATATGGGGTAGAATGAATATAATGCATGTGCAGTACCTCAAAAGCCTCACCAGCGCCTGACAAGACCTCTGTGATCTGATCACCTCTGCCTCTGACACAGGCATTGATGCACATATAGCCTGGGCAATATGTGTTCCATTTAGGTGTAACATTAATACGTTAATACGTCTGCTACACTTTTATAAGGGGTGGAAAATCAATATTCATGCACACCAGTACCTCAAATACATACCTGCTTGCCTAACTTGCACACCACCTAACCTAACTTGTTCAACTAGTTCCAACCCTCATACAGTTTAATTCAACCCTGCGTTGATACGCCACAACAGATCATACGTGTAATGCCAGATGTTGCTTGATAGTGTCCTATACCTGTAATTTACTGTAACAATAAAGAAATCTTGAATTGTGTGCGGCTGCCCATTTAAAGTGTGTCCCCTCTTTTGAAAGTCATGCCTACTGACAAACAGTATGGACATCTGCAACTTTATGCTTATTTGAGAAATGATCTGTTTATTCATAGGCCTTTCATAAAAGGCTGTTAATCAACTTTAAAGACGTTGGAGGCTGTCTTCCAATACAATATGTTAGACCAGAGGTTTTGAAAGTGGGAGGCAGGCCCCCCTAAGAAGCTCCAAACTGTTTTAGGGGAGGCTCGTGAATGTAAATGAAAATTAGGAATTCAGAAATACAGTAGTTTGGGGAAGTTTTTAGTGTTTTTTTCAGTCAGAAACTAATAAATGCATGCGGGACAAACCTCTTTTTTATGTATTTGGTGTACTTGAAATAATATGTAGCATACACATTCTTTTCCTTATGAAGGTGCATGATACATTTGTTACATTATTTTCTCTTAATATTAAGACCCAAAATGAGTGTTCAACAAAATGCAAGGTCTTTGTGCAGTCCTACTGCTCCCTCAAATCATTTTGCCTCTCCCCAGTTTCTACAGGTCAAAGGGAATAAAGAGTTTTTCATGGGCTGAGGTAATATAAGGTGAATAAAGACATGAAGTATGAATAAAGCCTTACATTGGTGTGCTATATATTGTTTTAATTTAGCAATACATGCCAATGTGTGAAAGACTGGGAAGTGATGTTAGTGCTCAACAGTTCAACCAAGGCTTCTGTAGCATCAACATGAATTTAGTAATCTGGGGGTGAAGCGATGCAAGACCTTACAATGGTTGAAAAAACATAAATGTAAACAGAATTAGTCTCTTTAGTCTCTGTGCTTCAGATATCATGAAAGTGCGCGCAGATTCAAATAACTGAATGTTGCGAAATCATTGGATGAATCATGCCAGGCGAGACAATCTTGACCAATGGTATTGTTTGACTTCAGAGGGGGAGGGGCTAACGTCAAGATCAACGGCACAGAGACACTGTGGAGTGGATAACGTAGCTAGCTAATGCAGGACATTTTTTACGAAGATTCACATTCAGCTTTCACTTCAGGTAAAGTAATACTGTTGTTTTTATTTACATGCAGTTTCCTCACAAGATATCAACTGGACATGAGATAAGATAACACTTGCAATTTTAAAATGTCAGCAGGGATAACGTTAGCATTTGCCGTTTATGTGCCTTATCAACATCTGGCGCAACATTATGCCTGTCCTTAGGTAACGGTAGCCTTGAATGTGAACCATGCACCAGTAGTAATGTTAGCTAGCTAAATATATAGGCTAGCTAACAGTTAACTATATTATATTTGTCAGTTGACTAACTCTAACGTCAGTGTTCCATGTTTAACTTAAGTTCCTATTTCCTCGTGCAAACACGGACCTGACAAAGACAGTGGCAGTTAACTTAGTAACGTTAACTTGCTAAGTAACGTTATGTTAGACTGTTTAGCAGGTTAGCTTGATTAGCTAGCCAGGTACTAATACTAGTAATTAAAGAAACGTCATAACGCTCCGTTGCTCCTAACACTAGGTAGTTAACATTACATGCTAGCTAAACTATCTCAGCTGACTAACTTTAATTTGGTTCTACATTATGAACAGTGAACCACACGTTGTAATTAACGTTTTACCCCTGCTTCATTCAAGATTGTGTATCAAGTTACAACATGACATTACACAGAGAGACTGCTTTGTGGACCACAACATCTTAATTTGAACGTGATCGTTATTTTCACTCATGATTCAGTGTGTACAACTTAACAATATCATTCTGTCTTTCCAGAGAGAATGTTTCCATTCTCGCTTTCCACATAAAAGTAGATGGACAGAGAATTGAACAAACTCAGAAATAAGATATAGTCTACCTGCTCTACTTAGAAGTGTCTCTCCCTCCAGTCCAGACCACTCAGTATGTAATTAAATATGTATTTTAAGTTTAATTTTTGCTGTAAATCTAAATAAATAATTACCTGGTGGTCAATGCTGGCAAGCCACCACAAATACATCTATGTAGCTATAGTACTGTCACAGTAATGTTGAAATGTTTAAAAAAATCTCACCCTAATTCTTTAATCCCTGTTTAGGCAAGATGGAAGAAAGGAGGATACAAGATTAAGAAGACCAAGGAGAAAAAGAAAGCTAAAGTAAAGAGATGTTCACCATACAGTATCACACGTAATCAGCTGTACCTTACCACATCTTTCTCACCCATGTTATGGCTCTCATTCTGTGTTCGGTTTGACAAGGATCAAGAGGCCAATGACCAGTTAATGAAGGCTGAACCAACAGACCAGAGTGAGAACAGGATAGCCCAGAGCAAGAGGGGGCCCAGCAGAGGCTAAGGAGGAGGCAGAACACCCACATACAGCTGAAGGAGGTACCGAATGACATCTGCACTGGTTGCTTTACCTGGGCTGTGCTTGTAAACAAAAACAAACCGAGGTCTGAACCGAACGTGTATTTGTCACATTGTTACACCCCTATTTGTTGGTACAGCCTTACTTGAGTCTAAACACAGTGACTTGGGACTTGTTCAAGATGGTGAAGGTTAAAGCGTAACTCTCGGCAAAATGCAACCATGGGTGTTTTTGTGAATGTACCCGAGTCAAACTTCAGGTTAAAAGCATAATTAGGACGGTAGCACCACTTTTAAGATTTACCATATCTTCGTTTTCCGGTCAAATGGCCTTTTGAATGGGAGAGCTAGGGGCACTACTATGATCACATCAAAATGACTTTTTTTAAAACACTAAGAAGGCTCAACACAACATGAAACTGCTCCAAGTATCACCAGGGGCTCTACACATTAACGAAAGTATTGAGAACATTGATTGTGTTCACAGAGTTTACTAAAAAAGGTTTTTGAACGACTTAGTTTAGCAGTTGTTGTTTCCGGGTGCTAACATCTCCAAATGCAGCTTAACAGGGAGGAGAGTAAAGATGGAAAGCTCCTAAAGCTTAGTTCCATATAAATACACGGATCATTTATTGTTTAGTCATTAGTGAAAAACCATATCTACCTTGTAGTTGAAAAAGGAGCCTCACATAAGAATTACATTTCCTATTATTGAGTCTGTTCATTCGCATTTGGAGATTGACACTTTTTGAGAGATGGTAGCGCCCGGAAACAACAACTCCTACAGTGAGTTGTTCAAAACCTTTCTTTTTAGTAAACTCTGTGAACACAAACAATGTTCTCAATGCTGAGTTCATGTGTAGAGCCTCTGGTGATACGTAGAGCAAAGTTTCATGTTGTGTCAAGCCTTCTTAGTGTTTTAAAAAATAGCTAATTTTATGCTATCATAGTAGTGCCCCTAGCTCTCCCATTCAAAAGGCCTGTTTACCAAAAACAAGAATACGGTAAACCTTAAAAGTGGTGCTTCCGTCCTAATTATGCTTTTAAACTAAAGTTTGACTCGGGTACATTCACAAAAATGTAAACAAACAACAAAATATTAGGGCTGCACGATTTGAGGAAAATATCTAATTGTGATTATTTTGACGGATATTACGATTGTGATATGATTCACGATATTGGAGGGAATGATGTTTTTTTATTTTCATTGAAAAATATTTTTAAAAAATGATTGAAGTGTGATTTATTTTGCGAGGATCTGTGCCAAAACAAAGATTTTTTCCTTCAGTCTGTAGGATAGGATTTGTAGGCCGGGACGTCTCTGCAGCACCACAATACTTTATTTACGGTTTGACACATATTTAGCCTTCAACAAATATTGCGCCCCCTGCGATTTGGATATTGCACTAGTTCATATTGCGATTTCGACAATATTGCGATTAATTGTGCAGCCCTACAAAATATATTGACATGCGAAATAATCACATGGAAAAAACGTCCTTGGTGTGAAAATGTCTTTATTCTCACCTCTGATATTTGTGAGTAAGAGCTACTCTCTCACAAAGCCACAAACCAGAGATTTTAGACTCAGACTATGATGTCATCAGGTTACTAAGATACTTCTTAGACAATAAATGTGAAACTAATTTTGTAGAATAAAAAAAGAAAAGAGGTTTATTCTATGTTAGCGTTTCAATTCTGAAACACAAAATCTCCCCGTTACCTCCTAACATCCCCCTGGCTGTTCTCAGTGTCATCTTTAAAATCTTTCTCAAGTCATTGTTTTTGGAAAAGCTTATACATTGCATTACAATATATCAGATGACATCACAAATTTTAGTTTTTGGATTTTGGAGAGAGTTGTTCATGTTCACTGACATTTTGAACACGCACGTATGAATTCCCAAATTGCCCATAGTTCCCCTTTTGCTATAATGCAATGTACCAGACAGTTTTTGCTCCCATAAGTTTATTCATATGTTAAGGATTAAGGATAGCACTGTTTAATAGTGCATTTATTTGTAAAGCAAGCAGTAAATGGTCATTTTATGATAGTTTCTGGTTATGATACATTAAAATACTTAAAATTTCATACATCTCAAAAAGGGATCTGCAGTGAATGGATTGGACAATGCTGTAAAATGTCAGCAGAAAAGATTGATATATTTATTGAGTGTAAAAGTAGTTGATGCAAATGCACTTTTACATAGTCCTTTTGGTTTTTGTACATTCAAAACCCCATTTACTGATGAGGACGTTGTGAACATATATTGGATAGTAATAGTAATTACTGTCAAATAATGTTTATGAAGCAAGTCCCATGCACTTGCACAAAGTCTGTAGATATATTGGTGTTGCTTGTTATTACTGTCAAATAAAGTTTATATAAATAAACATGTATGTACATATAATGGAGAGTTGCTTGTTATTATTGTCAAATACTGTTTATATAAAGTAAACCCCTTCAATGAGGAAAAGTATGTAGATATACCAGATAAGTGCTTTTAAATTACTATAAAACTATGTTTATATAAAGTAACCTCATGTATTAATAGTAAAGGTATGTAGATATATTGGAGAGTTGCTTCTAAATTACTATGAAACAATGTTTATATAAAGTAAACACCATACAATAATGGTAAAAGTATGTATATATGTTGGATAGTTGCTATTAATTACGATAAAGAACAGTTTATATAAAGTAAACCCGCATACAATAACGAGGTTAAGTCTGTAGATATATTGGATAGTTGCTTGTGATTACTGTTGAATACTGTTTATATAAAGTGAACACCCATACAATAATGGTAATATTATGTTTATATATTGAATAGTTGCTTTTTATAACTAAAAAGCACTGTTTATATAAAGTAAACCTCATATAATAATGGTAAAGGTATGTAAATATACTGGATATTTGCTTCTAAATTACTATGAAACAATGTTTATTTAAAGTAAACACCATACATTAATGGTAAAAGTATGTAGATATATTGGGGAGTTGCTTGTAAATACTATCAAATATTGTTTATATAAAGTAATGACTATTATTATTAGGTTTATGCAAGGTATTATCCCATTATATTCTTTTTTTATACAGTAAAAAAACAGTATTTAACAGGAATTTACTGTAAATAGATTGGATAATCATAAAATAAATGCCTAAAGGAGGGTAATTGAAAGTTATTTGACATCATTTTTGTGTGTTTTATATTCAGAAATCTGTACTTTGACATGGAGTCATTGTGGATGGATTGGATAATCTTGTGAATTTACCAAAGAAAACCGTATTAAAACAGCAGTTTTCAGTTAAATTGTGTACTTTTAAGGTATTTCTGCAATATTTCTTAGTTTTGATAAAGATTTATACATTTTTTTCACATTCTAGAAATGTTTTATAACAAGATTGTTTTTTTAATTTTACAATATTTAGACTGTAAAAATACAGAAAATATTTACAGGAAATATCTGTATTTAAAAAAAGAATTTTTCTGTAAAATAATGTAAGGTTTTTTACTGTAATTTGACGGTAAGTGTTTGGCAACTTTGCTGCCAGACTTTTTACCGTTTTTTTACGATTTTTTTTTTTACAGTGTGGACTCAATGGGATTATCATGTGGCTCTGTATCTGCTGAAACTCTTTGCTCACTTTTCACCATAGCAACCTTATATGTAAGGTGATATTATGTATGTTGTGTTTACAGCGTGTTGTGCTGCCTCCATCAACTCAGTTAATAAAGGTTTAAAAATTGTATTTGTTTTTAGCAACAACAAAAAAGTTGCCCACCAGAGTACGTACTGCGTGACGAGGGAGATACAATTTACTGAAAATGTAATTGAACAGTTATATGAATTAATAAAAGGTTTGGTGCTATCTTAAATACTAAGAAAACGACACAGAGTTTGGTTGGTGGCCAACATAGATGCATTCCTCAGGTGGGTCGTGTTTTTCTGAACCTTGCACTCATGACCCCAGTATTCTTAATGAGTTGACTCTCAGAGTGTTTCCTTGTAATCAAATTGGATTTTCTTTTGGGTTTTTTTTGTTTCAGTTTTCATTAAGAAGGAACTTGGATCTGACTGAGGAGCAGCTGTGTGTTATAAAACCCAGCAGTGTGCATGCAGGGCTCAAAGGAAGGCCGATTAACATATTGTATCCTTGTGTGTGAGGAGCAAGGGCGCCGTGCTCGATACATCATATCATCCACTGCTGCTCCTCTTCCAGATGGCATTAACAGATGAAACCATCAGAGAACTTTCATTATTAACTAGCTGCTCTGCATGAAACGGCAAATTACAGGCTACGCCCACGTGCACCAAAATATTCCTTTTCTTTAGGACCGTCAAATATTCCTTTTATGAGCTGAAGGATATAAACACCAAGTGCTGTTCGAAATAACCTTCTCCTATCTGCAGTTACACTGTAGGAGGAATCCGGAGGAGATGTTCTCTCATTATCCAGCTCCTGAGACAAAGAACTATATCTGTTTTGCATAAAGGATCGTCCTAAGGAACAAATGAAGAGAAGATGTCATTAAGGCCAAAGCAAACAGTTTTTTAAGACATTAATGATGACAAAAGTATGATAACGTAGCAACAAGGAAGAATGTGACACCTAGAAAATTAAGACCTACTGATTTGTTATGGTGGAAAAAAAAAAGTAAATTGCCTTCACGATTAAAAACAAAACTGCCTTTTACGACTGGGTCAGCACAGTCACCGGAGACAAAATCCATCCAGTCATTCAAGTTCCATACATATCAGCAAAGACAGACTATGATCTACAGAAGACATGTTCCTCTGAGGTTAATATTGTTCAGTATATTGTTGATGGAAACATACAATCATGTTCTTCTTTCTGGGAAAATGGCTTAAAATCTGCTTAAAACTTGGATGTGAACATAAGTCATCATCCTCATTTTTGTTAGGGTACAGATTCCTATAACTTCCATAAATCAAAACTGACAACATGCCAGAAAAGACTGAGCTTGTTTTAATATCAATTAATACATGTCACTTTCCTTCTACTCCCTCCTCCGTCAGTATAATCACAATGAAGGCCTCAGGATACTTCAGATGAAGTGCTTGTAAAAAGAGCATCTGAAACCAGCTTTCAGACGACAGAATCAGAGGTTATGTGAGAATGTTCGCTCGTCTCATTGGAGGGAGCAAAACAGTAAACACAGGAAGAAGATCCTGAAAAAGGTCCTAAGTGCCGAATTATCAGCCATCTTCCTAGATGGCCCTAAGTGCCCAATTATCAGCCATCTTCGTCCCCACATGCCAAGTGCACCAGGGCTACAGGAGCTCAAACTTTCAGAGAATGCTTATAAATGGTAAATGGTAAATGGACTGCATTTGCAAAGTGCCTTACAACCTCATCGAACAAAGAGCTTCACAATTTGCCTCTCATTTACCCATTCACAGAGTTTGATTTGGAGGACTTGTTGCTCTAGTTACCTACAGTATCTCACACGAGTACACCCCTCACATTTGAATAAATATTTCATTTTATTTTTTATTTTTAAAGGCCAGTTATTTCATGGATCCACTATACTATACTACTATATTTCATGGATACTATGCATCCTGATAAAGTTCCCTTGGCCTTTGGAATTAAAATAGCCCCACATCATCACATACCCTTCACCATACCTAGAGATTGGCATGGGGTACTTTCCATAAAATCATCTCTCAATGCAAATCAAACCAGCTATTAGGCTAACCAACATAAAACCATGCCAATCTCTAGGCATGGTGAAGAGTATGTGATGATGTGGGGCTATTTTAATTCCAAAGGCCAAGGGAACTTTATCAGGATGCATAGTATCCTGGATCCATGAAATAACTGGCCTTTAAAAATAAAAATCTGCCTGCCTCTGTGGGAATTTAACATAGGGGTGTACTCACTTTTGTTGCCAGCGGTTTAGACATTAATCAGTCCCTCCAGAAAAACGCGGAGTTTTTTTGTGATTGTTGCGGGCAAAAATCCTTGATTATGCGGCACGTTTTCTTAAAAAATGCGATGGAATATGCGGGATATTTATGCCATTTTATGCGATGAAAATGCGGGAACTTGCAAAAATTGCGGGAACTTGCGGGAACTTGCAAAATCTGCGGTTTGATGAAAAAGAGAAAAGAAGTGATTCCCCCAACACAGTGTTCTCAGTAGGTGAAATTACGTCACTTCATAACGTTCCCATGGCAACAGGGGAAAATGGCTGCTCTTGTGTGAAGTAAACGCAACATTTTTCAACTTTCTGCTGAGATATATGTGACTTTTTTGCAACGAAAATGCGGGGATTATGAAATCATGCAAGCCCCGCATATTTTGCGCGGAAATCGGCAATTTATGCGGCGAAAGTGCGGCGTATTTGAAAAAATGCGGCCCCCGCATCAATATGCGGACTTTGGCTGATTATGCATTGAATTCTGCGATCGCATAATCGCGTTTTTCTGGAGGGACTGATTAATGGCTGTGTGTTGACTTATTTTGAGGGGACAGCACATTTACACTGTTATACAAGCTGTACACTTAATACTTTACATTGTAGCAAAGTGTAATTTCTTCAGTGTTGTCCCATTAAAAGATATAATGAAATATTTACTAAAATGTGAGGGGTGTACTCACTTTTGTGAGATACTGTAGTTTCCCCTGACGTGCCACTTTTGACTGAACTGTCTGTCAAGGAAGCATGTGAATTCATGTCATCATGACCATCTTTCACTGATCTTCACCAAGTAGCTTTTTTTTTTTTAAACCCCAAACCACAATCTGTCTCTGAAATTGTCCATCTTCTCACTTTAAACTTAACCTGTTTTTTTTGTTGATGTTCTGATGTCATCAACCATGTCATTGGTTTAATTTCGGTTAAGGACAGGTCACACTATTTTCTTTACAATTAGACGTTGTTCTTATAGCCCGACAAACAACTTACCCACTATGAAGCAAGATCCATCTAATCTTGTTAGGATAAGATGACAATAACAGATTCATCAGAAAACTTTGTCTTTTTTGAACTAAAGAACTGAGTATGAAGTACCAGGTTAAGGGAAGCCAGTAGATAACGTATACAGTACGTACACGCTTTGTGTGAATTATGTGGCTTTATGGGAATCCAGTGACACAAAATCCAGAATCAAACAAAGAGAAAATGTGCGTATATTTTATTGTTTTTTTTCCCTGGTTTTCTCTGGGCTTAACGAACAGGTGGGGAGCAGTGGGGAACGGTGGGGAGCGGCAGGGAGTGGCGGCGACGCCTAATGATGGTCATTACTCACCTCTCTCAGACGCCGGGGCCAGATCAATAAAGCTCCGGCACTTCTCACCTGAGAGAGGGGAGAGGAGGGAGAGAAGGGAGATGAACGGGGAGAGGAAGAGAGGGATGTGAAGAGGAAAAGAGGTGAAGAGCGCAAGGTGAAATGGGCTGGGAATGAAGCGGAGAGGGAGGTGAGAAAAGGGAGTGAAGGGAGGAAGGAAGGTAGAGAGTACGAGGTGATTAATGAGAAGGAGAAAAAAAATGAAAATGAATGCACAAGGTGGAGAGAGAAAGGAGAAAATGAGCGTTAGCGTCAAACCGATAATCCAAGCTAATAATGCATCAGGCTGGCAAACAGTCACACAATGAGTTATTCCAGTATTATTAGTATTCAAGATCATATTCTGCTGGCAGGAAGGAGTTTGTGTCACCTTTACTGACATTATGTGACAACACTGTCTTCAGGCGTAATGCCAGAAGGATGATAGAATTTGATTGTTTTTTTTTTACCAAGCAGTCATTTGGTCGGTCCACCACTTTGGTCCAGCCTGAAATATCTCAACAGCTATTGGATGTACCGCCATAAAAGTTGGCACAGACATTCATGTTCCCCAGAGGACAAATTCATCTGACTTTGGACCTCTGACTTTTCCTTTAGCGCCACCATTAGGTTGTTTTTTTTTGTAGTTTTGAATGAAATGTCTCAAGAACTATTGAAAAGAAGATTTGGTTCATCATTCATGTTCCCCACAGGATTAATTGTAATAACTTTGGTAATCCATTTGACATTTGAATGTGTGTGGGTTTTCATGACCAAATAACCTGCAGAACTAATGACATTCCCATCAGCCTCAACCATACTTTGTGTTTTCTTGCTCATTGGCAAATGTTAGCATGCTAATTATGTGTTTATATTTATCAAACTTTATTCCATATCCACACTTTCAATAGTTGTACTTAATATTAATGTAGGGAGTGTTTTGCATTAATGCAGTATCATCTTGGCTTTCATTCTGTTTTTTTCTGGCACACTCCGGCTGCAGAGAGCTGATCAGAGCTCAGTGGGACCCTGCAGGTCACAGATCAGCAGCTACAACCCGAGCCATAACTCAGCCTCGGCAGTGTCACAGGCAGCAGGCAGGCCCATTCATAACCAGACTGAACATCAGCACCCTCACGCTGCCATACACACTCACCCGCGTACCTTCCCAAACAACAGATTAAGATAC
This sequence comes from Gymnocephalus cernua, assembly GCA_023631565.1. Taxonomy (NCBI): domain Eukaryota; kingdom Metazoa; phylum Chordata; class Actinopteri; order Perciformes; family Percidae; genus Gymnocephalus; species Gymnocephalus cernua. The sequence goes on from CM042441.1 coordinate 23,761,945, forward strand.
TCATTTCCCGGATAGTGATAATGATTTAAGTTCCAGAGGCTAAAATAGATTTATGCTGAAACTTACAGTAAGTCTATGATGTCCAAGGGCAGGCCGGGGCAGGAGGGAGCCTGGCCTGTGTGTCACATGCACAGAGATCCCTCAATCAATATAATATAATATCTCTGGATTGATAATACTGATGCATTAATGTGTGTTGCGTTTTACTGCTGCAGATGTTTAGACAATTTTCCCTCTGAAGACTCAAAAACACTTTTCAGTGATTAAGCCTGAAACTGTACAGGCAGTTAGGTACATGTGGAATGTAACTAAGTACATTTATTCAACTACTACAATTAAGTACAAATTCTAGAAACTTGAATACCCATATACATGTTATTGTATATTACTTTATACTTACACTCCGTTACATCTCAGAGGTAAATATTTACTCCACTACATTTGTCTGACAGCTTTAGTTACTTTTTAGATGATAATTTTTTGATTCCCTTCCTAGCCTCCAGATGTGTTGATTTTGAACCTTTGTGATAAATTGAAGGATGAAGTGTTCCGTTCATACAATGAGAAAATTCTACTAATTGTTATTAAGCTAAACTTTTTGAAAGCTTCTTGAATCAGCTGAAAAATGCATCATCACAAAGCTAAAACAGGGCAGTTTTTCTGACACCATGAAAAGTTTACTCTTCAGAGATACGTGGTTCTCACAGGACAGCGACGCTACAAACATAGGATGATCTTATAGAACAGGGGTCTCCAACATTTTTCAGACCAAGGACCCCTAACCTGAAAGAGAAACGGAGCAGGGACCCCCTACTACATATATTATATAACATTGAGTTGCATATTAAACTGTGCCTACAATAACGTGTAGGGTGGCCTAAAGCCTTTACACATACCTTTTTATGGTGCCCTACAATACTAAGCTATTAAAATAATAATCATATATGTTTTAATGTTAATCATACATGTAGCACAGTGAATCCTTGAAGCTTATCTGTATCTGTGGATGGCTACCTTAACTACAGGCTAATAAGCCTGTCATCAATAAATCACAAATTGGCCGATTTATCTTTTCTATTAATATGTTGGACTTATGTTTATGTAGCCTTTATTTTCGGGCATTTTTTAAGTTTTGAAAACACAAACAAAAAATGATAAAAAAAATAAAATCACTTGGTGGCCCCCCTGCAGTAACTGAGTTGTTGAAGTATGTATGATTCATTGCTGTAGATTAAACTACCCAACAGTATATAAAGAAGTTAAAATTAGCACAACTTGGACCCAAAATGCACATTGGAGCGACTGCATGAAGATAATGAAGGTTTATTTAAAATTAGGCAGGCAAGCAAAAGGAATATCCAATACAACATCCACTTAGAAAACTGAAGACTTGGAAAAGCAAACGAGACACAGGGAATGACAATCACCTAACAACAGATAAGGAAAGCACAGAGACTAAATACACAAGGTAATAAGGGTAGTAACGAGGGACAGGTGACATGAGGGCTGGTGAACAGGTAGAACACATCAGGGCAGGGCAGACAATCACAAAAGCGGGAAAATACACAAGGCAGGAAGTAAAACAAGCCATGACAAAGGAGAAACAATACTACAAAATAAAACAGGAAACTAAGACATCAAAAACATACACAAGGATAGAACCTAGAAAACCAAAACAGAACCCAGAATAAAAGAACCATGAACTAGGAATGAGAATACAGCAAAAAAAATGGAAACAATGAATAAACAGAGAATGAATTAACAAAATAAAATGGGAAAAACCACAACTGAAAACCCCAACCCTAACAGAAAGTGTTCCTAAATCTTCCTTCAAGTGGACACCTATGTGGCATACGGTGCCAAGGCAAAATGATGGAGGGCCACACACATCACCTGGCATGTCACTTGTGCCGTCTGTTTTCTCTCTGGGAGTTTCCTTCACCTGTATATGATCTGGCTGACCCTCTGTGTTCAGCTTCCATTCCCTCGTCAACCAGTTGTTGTCCTTCTGATCCCTCTCTCTGTTTGCCTGATTCCCCCTGTCTGCCAGCGGCAGACTGCTATCTGTAACATCATCCATGTAAACCACCTTTAACTATCTGATTTGTCTTTTTGCATTGGAGTGCTCCTCTGTGGCAGTTTTAGACCGTTTCAAATGGAGAGGCCAGGCTGGGGCCACATATCCCTGGTTGGTGTTACAGACACCCTCCATAGGTTTGGTTCTACAAAAGACTGGCGATACACACATAACAAAAAACACAATAATACATATTTTAGTGTATGCAGCATGCATTTTATTTATTATTTGATGTAGCACATGAATAATAACCCCACGTTGAGGATAAAGATGGGGTTAAAAATGTATGAAAATATTTTCCACAGTTAGGAGGGCCAGAGGGGGGTCAAAGCTTAATATTAGTTTATTTTTTTGGGCCAGTGGGACACTGGCCAACCTTGCCCACCCCCCTTAGAACCGCCACTGGTCCTCCTTGCAGATTCTTCAACTTTACCTAAATGATAATAACCTCAGCTAAAAGTTGGTCCATGACTCCCCTGTTATGAATGCAGCATGCCGTTTGACAAACACTGTCCAGAAACTCATCTGAAGTGTTATAATTCATCTCTTCCAAGGTTAAAACTCATGGGACGTGAAGAGAGAGAGCAGAGGCAACCGATGAATGTGTTCCTGACTTGGTGAGCTGCAGTGAAAGTGTGCCACAGCCGAAAGGTGAGCAGCACAGCGTCTGATTAGGACATGAATCTAAAATGTAATTAAAGAGTGAGCGGGCTTGTCTGTGACCTGACGACGGCACTAACTAACAGCACAATCAGTATTCCTACACCTTCCCACTGCACATGGGGGAAGAAAACGCTCCTCTAATATGTATATTAACCAAATAAATCCCAGTTATCACACTTCCAGTCCATCAGGTTGTAATGGAATACGATTTGAAGAGGCTTCAGGTGGTTTTTAAATTTCTTTCTCTTGTATCTTTTACATTCACAGTCTCAACACTCCCTTGCACACCACTCATTCATTATTCCCTCGCCCTGCAGCCAGCAGCTCCGCAGTCTGTTTAATCAGTGATCAGATGTCATTCGGGGCTAATTACAGCTGTAATGAGTATGAATGGTTTTCTGGAACAACGGTTAACACACCGTTACTCCGACAGTAGTGGCTGTGGCTGCATTATTCAACGGGATCAGGTGCAGGCCACGCAGAGAACCGGATTTAATAAGGAGTCTGCTTCCTTTGATGTACCTTCATTGATACACTTACAAACAGTGGTGGAAAGTAACTGAGTACATTCACTCAACTACTGTACATGACTTAAGTATTTTCATTTATTTTTACTTTATACTTCTATTCCACTACAATTTAGAGGCAAATATTGTACGCTTTACTTTTACATTTATAACTAGTTAGTTGAAGATTCTGACAAATAACACAAATATCAACACACACATGATAAAGATAAGGCTTTACTGATCCCAGAGGGTAAATTCACAAGCTTTACCCAGCAGTATATAAAGTAGCTCCACTTTTACCAGCTGCAACATTAAAGTCATGGACACATTAATGCATTGGTAATTATAATCCAATAATATAATATTGTCGCTGAAACCTTGTATCTCCATAAATCATCAATATAATTGTTTTTCATGAATCACCCTTTGTGTATGTCTGTGGGTTTTACAAATATTTAAACAGAGACGAGGTGATTAAGTCTGACTTCGTCTTTTCAAATTAGCATTTTTTCACTTTTGGTGCTTTAAGTAAATTTTGATGCTTTTGCACTTTTACTTTTTTTACTTTAAGTTACATTTTGATTGCAGGACTTTTACTTGTAACAGATTATGTCTACACTGTAGTATTGCTACTCTTACAAAAGATCTGAGTACTTTATCCACCACTGCATATACCTACACTTAACAATTATATTTTTCTATGTTTTTACAGGTATGCCAATTAATCATTGCACTCTAAATCAATGCAGCAAAGCAAGAGATATCGTCTTTTTTCCTTGTCAAAACCTGGTGCCTACATTATCCACTACGCAACTGAGTAGTAGTCTCGCATTACCTTCCTCCACAGCGCTGTGGTTTCCTCACAGTAAGGTATATTGTTAGAGACCTGTGAACTTCTCAAATTCTACTCAAACCTGCAATCGCACCCTCAATGAAGAATACAATCTGTCCAGTAGGTTTACAGCAAGTGAACTGGAAAGCCACCTGTCAGCAGGTTGACCTCATTTTGCTGCTCTCGACCAATCACAGCCCAAGTATGGATGACTTTTCCCGTGAGGGCTCACTTTTAATTTAATTGCATAATTTTGTGAAACTTCATGAAGGAACCAATAAAACAGAAATTACTGCAGACACACAAACATATGGCTGCTGAAAGGTGAATATTGTAAATATGAAGAGTTTACCCAAAGCTCCGTTTGACGTAAAAGTGAACTTTCTGCAGACTAAAGCCGTCAGACTCTGTTCTCATTACTGCTGATAAAACAGTATGGAGCTGAGCTGCTTACGGCTCTCTTCGCCCGTCGAGCCAGATTGTAGTGATGTAATGGTTAGTAAGCCTCACTGAAGTGACCATGACAGCGTGACTTTGTTGTTTAAGTTAACCTGTAATTGCCCAGGTGGCCTGGTCAGCTCAGCACAGATGTGACAGCAGCTGGATCAAACAATCAAACCCCTACAGTCGGTCTACATGTGATTACAGCTACAAAGGTTAAAAAGTTGAGTGAAGTCAGAGAATCTCAAGTTGTTCAATCGTCCTTTTATTTTAAATTCTCTGATCTGAAGCTCTCTCAGGGACTCTCAGAGCAGCACTGTGAGACTGATGATTAGAAGCAGTAAAGTGGTACGCCATCAGTCAGCCTGACCAGGCTTCAAACACACTGAGAGAAGATTCAGAGACATCTTGAAATAAGCCCTGAATGTCTTGGTGCCCAAAGCCAAATATCATTTTGTGCCACTTCCCACAGAAAACACAGCCTTTCGGCAGACACGTCTTATTTATTCCATGTTTTGATATTTTCAAGATATGATGGCTTTTCTTTAAGTCATATCTGTATACAGATATTACTTGGTCGCCTGTAAATCCCGTCATTTCCTCTTTGCACATGCTTCAGCGTTGTGGTTGTCTGCCAGAAGCTGTCATAAATTGATTTTTTTTATCCAATTTTAAGCCACATTTTTACAATACACTTTTTTAGATCTTGGTGGTTTTTAACTATCAGATGTCTGGATCTTACAGTAAGTAAGAGAAAGAAGCTCTGCCCTTTATTCAGTGTTTCTTACCAGTTTTAATCTGGAGACAGTTTGTATTGGAGGAGACCTCTGCAGATAATTCATCTTCCCGTAAAACCTCCTTAACGATGAACGGCGAAGGAATCCGAACTGGGAGAAGGCGACTGTAATGACGGTAATGGTGCTGAAGACAACAACTCCCACGCTACTTCACGACGGCACCAAACTGCGTATGTTGTTATTGTTTTGATTAAGAGACACCCAGAAGCAGAAAATGACATATTAGGCTCGTTGGAGATGAAAAGTGTAAAGTGGATGAGAGCAGGCTGCAGCAGCCGGGGGCGGTGACAAAAAGCTGTGGTCAAGTTGAACAGTTTCCAGCTGTTTCCAGCAGCCCTCAGGCACAGAAACACTCACATCCTGTTAGGTCTGATTCCGATTTAATAAAATGTTATCAGACCCATATACCGTAATCTGAACGGAAACGTCACTATCAGCCATACAACATGTGTTCTGTACAGAATAAGCCTTTAAATAATAATAATAATATAATATCAGACAAATCAGAAAAATAGCAGTTAAAATCCCTCCAATTCAAAAACTATAAAAAGTTTATGTAAAACGTCATCATGTTGAGTCAATTCTGAACCAATCAGCTGTTAGATTTAATATTTAGTATATATAATATATTTTAGTATATAAGTGACTGCACCAAGGAGATGGACATAGTCACACTAAGAATTTGTTTATTTTGCAAATGGCAATAAATCATTTTAATTCTTGTGGTGCTGTTGGAATAAATAAAACCTATAAAAAGTCTCATGAAAAATCTTCATACTAAACTGAAAAAGGCTGTTGCTGCAATTGTGTTAATTTTACAGGAAAAAATAAAAAAACAAACCTGCACCAATAATGAAAAAAACACTTATTATTAGATGAGGAGCCTATGATCAAAATGATGAAGTTAATGTTAAATGCAGGACACTTTTTTCATGTTGTGGTCCATTTAAAAATTTTGGTCTATCTTGCTTCCATGTCTTCTTTTACTTTAATTGAAAAAAAAAACTTCCAAAATACACATTTCGATTTTGTTTTAGGCTGCATCTGTAGATTTCTTCTAAATGAATCTACATATTTATACCTAACATTTAAGGGGGAAAGACTCTTAACTCATTAACTGGGGAAGTTCTGTGGTGATTTGTTTTAGTTATTTTGTTTATCCTGTTCACCTGCAGTGTGTTGTCAAATTAATGCAAATTAGCGCATTTTAATTCGTTAACGCCTAATTGGCATATCAATGTGGCGATTATGATGACGTTATTAGACACAGATTTTATTGTAGCTGTTCACCTGGAGTGTCTCCATTAAGTAGAGTACATTAGCCTGTAGGGCCATGATGCTATTGATGAAGTTATTACATTTGCAAGTAGCTCATGCATGTTAGCAAGACACAAGTTAACTATTTATAGCTGTAAACTCGAAGCACTGGCTGCTGAGTCTTTTGTTCATCACCACTCACCTCCACACAAGCCAATAAAAACTGTGTGTGTGTGTGTGTGTGTGTGTGTGTGTGTGTGTGTGTGTGTGTGTGTGTGTGTGTGTGTGTGTGTGTGTGTGTGTGTGTGTGTGTGTGTGTGTGTGTGTGCAGCGCGCACTGCTGCCTGGGAGACGCATGGCAGAGGGAGAGAGGGAGAGAGAGGGCTCAACAAAGTCTCATCTCCCGATCTGATATTTAGATTTTTTTTTTTTAGTAAAGGTACTCTAAGTGATGTCACACGTTTTTTAGGCTGCAACATTTTTTTGTTAGTGCGCTGAAGCACGGAAGGGACGTCAACAAGAAGTAACGTCACCCAAGATCGCTTAGAGCACCTTTAAATAACTACATTTGTTTGACAGGGAAGCTCTGTGCAAACTAGTCTGGTTGACACCAGACCCTTCTCAGTTGTAACTGAGAGTGAGTCTGGGCAAGCTTCATTCACAGTTCATAGATAGTCCTACAATCAACGGGTTGCTGCGCTTTGGTGTGACCGTCATGTTGAATGTAAACAAGAAGCTGCTTGCTGTCGCTGCGCTATCGTCATCGTGTAAAGCCCGCCTCAACGGTTGTGATTGGTGCCTCGATATGGAAAAATTGGAAATGGGCTTGAATGAGCTCTTGGCCAGACTGACTAGCAGGGTTTTCCCAGGCTATGTGCAAACAGGAATATAGGCTATAAGGCCCAGAAAAAGGGCACTTTCTCTGGAGGAGGACAAATAGCAGGTGCTCAAGCCCCTTGTAATATAAAATGTAAAATATTATTTTTAAATGTTTTTGTCATGTTCTGTGTTTTACAATACCTCCAAAAGTACAGAACATCCCTTCAAAATGGACCTTGGTACAAAAACAAACTAATAAATAATACATGTGTTTTTCATCAGACATAGGCAGCAATAATTAATATGTGATTAATATTTAACTGTTGAAATGTCGGCAGCACCAACAGCAGTGGAATATGTACATGACTCATGCAACAAGTACAACTTTAAAAGGTTGTGAAAATACTGGCAGTGAAATCCTCATAAATATCGAACGAACTTATCGGCTGCAGCTTCAGGAGAATTTCAGAATAAAACACAGGGGAGGAGTCAAGGTTGAGGAAAAACATATCAGAAACAAAGATGGCAAGACCAGTGAAGTTAGCCACAGAGGGAATCCAACCAGAACCCTTCAACACATTCAGGCTCGATGGTGTTTTAAGCCCCCAACGTCTCCTTCCAGGCAACGCTGCGACCATTGACTTCACGGCACCTAACCCTAACCATAACCCTAACCATCACCATAACCATAACCATAACCATTGCCTAATCGACTTCAAGGCAGCGCTGCCTGGAAGGAGACATTGGGGGCTTAACACACCGATAAACCACATTCACAACCGACAAAACGTACCAACACGTTTTAAAACCGAAACGGGGGTGCGTTGAACACCCTGTTGAGTGCGCAAGCGCTCTGCTTCTTCTATTAGGGGCAGTGGTGACCTAAAGGTTAGAGAAGCGAGCTTGTGAGCTTGAATTCGCCGGATCAATCCCCAGACCAGCAGGATAAAATCTGGGTGGTGAAAGTGAAAGAGCAGCGCTTGGCCCATCCTTGTTACCACCACTGAGGTGCCCTTGAGCAAGGCCCGTAACCCCAACCGCTCCAGCGGAGCTGCTCAGTGGCCAGCAGATCAGACTGTGGTTGTACTGGGCAGCTTCCAGGTATGAATGTCAAACGACTTACCAGGATAAATAAAGGTTAAATAACAAAATAAAAAAAATGACCACGGGTTTCCACACACGTCTCTGCTGATTGGCTATCACTTGTGACACAGACAATTAACGAGAGACACACCCACCAAACGAGAGAAAACGCATCTCAAAGCCGCTGCACACCATTCCGAGGAAACATGTTGTTCAATCCGGAAACCGTAGCAACACGGCGCACACGGTTTTGAGTTTGAACGTGCCTCGGATCTGCAGCAGCAGCAGCACACACTTCTCGAATCAGCCAAACAACTCACACCTGTGTGAAAGTAGAACAGGGTTTGATGTTTTAGTCTATAAAAAAAAGCAAATATAGTGCACGTATGTACCCTGCAACCTCTGGTTCATTCTCACAGTTCAGTAAAATGTCAGCCAGGTGTTGTCTTCTTTCCCATAACGCCTTGTGTCTGTCTCTGTGGGGCGCTGCAGCAGATGAGTGTTTCTGCTCAACAGACAGGGAATCAACCAGGCAATGATGAGCTGCCACAACACCCCCAACATGCCCCCTTCATACTGGGAGACTGGGAAACTAAATCAGAGTTAAAGAGATGAACCAAAAGATCATTACGGTGGCCGAGACGGTTCAACACAAATACAAAAGCATATCATAGTGGGGGGGTCTGGCAACCTGTACTCACTCCGAACTCGTAAAATACGGACTTTGGACGGTGGCTGTCAGCTTCTATAACGACGAAAAAAGCGGCCTTCAGCGTGTTTGTATAGCATACCGCGTACCTTAACATAACAGCGTCAAAAGGGACGCCAATAGTCCCGACCAAGCGTCAAAGTCAAAGACTTAATTTCCTGCATTCTGATACACTTTTTTTGCACCAATTTACGGTGGAAATACCTTTATTTAGCCTATGCGAAGAAAAAACTCACAGATGACAATTCAAAATATATACTATAATTATAATGGAAAGCATGTTTTTACATGTCATTGCACATTTTTAAGTGGGTATATGGAAATCCTGGAGCTTTCTTAGCTGGTATACTGCGTATACCTGTGTATGACGTAGACTACACCACTGCCTATACTCTATACCTATTAGGCCGGCGGCAAATCCTGGTTACCAGTCCTCTACTTCTACCAATCAATTACCTCTGTAAAAACAATTTCCCTGAGAATATTATACGCTTTGTTATAATTGTTCCATAACTTATGTTGATCAGATATGTTGGAAACAAGACCCAGAAAGGAAGGTGAATGGTACAACGTTGTCCCAGACGGTCAGCTGTAAGCATCCATCACATCACAGCTTCAACTGGCGTCACCTTCCCACTGGTTTCCACAATAAAGGATTATTCCAGGTGCGCATACTTTTAAGTTTGACCTCCAAATGAAGAGATTTCCATGGTTTATTTACAGCTGTAATATCTGATAATACCTCGCTGAGTACATTGTTATCATTACAAAGACACAATATATAATATGTTAATTTGATGTTTTTCTTTATTTGTTTTTCCTCAGGAACAGTTCATTGTGCATAAGGAACGCTACAACGTAATTTAACCAGTGTAATGATCCACTTTTGAATGGACTGTGTCCTCCCTGATGAAGTATAGAAAACTATTAGGCTAATGACAGTGCATTGACTATGAGCCTATAACATAATTGGTCTGATTACCCTTTGGGGCCTGATTGGTCCTGGTCAGTCAACCAAACTAGTTAAGGTTATGGTTGAGGTGAATGTGTGAATTTACCTGATGAAGGTCTAAGACCGAAACGTTGTATTTTCTAAATAAATAATTGCTTGCATAATGGTCAGTGTGCCGGACTCTTTCTAAGTTGCTATCATTACTGATAGAAAATGATGACAAAACTAGGACCCAAGTTGTGATCAACTTGGAGGCACTAACGTTTCTTTTTGCAGGCCCAACTATTAAGCTTACAACATACTGTGTATATTCTCTTGATTGTGTTTCTTATTTTTGTCTCCCAGTTATGAACTCTCTATGTAAAAGTGCTTTAATAACTCTGGTGTCTGGTGTTATTTCACATTCTGAGTCATGGCGTTTATGAATTACTGAGGCTGAGGAGCAGAGACGAGGGAGAGAGACGAAGAGTGAAGCCAGAGAAGAAGGACAAACTGTAAAATGTTAATTAACATAATTCACTGCTCAGTGACACGTGTGACGTCAAAACCGCCTTTATCCTGGGCAGCCAGAAATACCAAACAGTAATAAACACTGAAGAATGCTTCCTACATGAGAACTGACAGCTACGCTATAGTTATCTAGTCTAAAGCAAACACACCTCAGGTTCATCTCACAAAACGGAGCTAAACTTTACTGAGTAGGCAAAGTTGGTGTTACATGACAAAACATAAAAATCACAGTAGTGCTGCAAAACTGTTGCCGTCACTTTTTGAACAATTATGATGCAAGCATTTGTGGTTTGTGTAGGAAATTATTGTGTAAGCAATAATTACACAAGATCATTTTCCTGATAAATAGGCGTAAAACATATCCATTTTTAAACTAGTGCAAAAATACTATAATGTATGAAAGGATTTTACTTTATAACCACTCTAGCCAAGAAATATTAACACAAGACCTTTTAGAGAGTTGAGTAGAATAGTAGAGTTGAAAATATAAATGAAATGGCACTAAAATACATGTCATCTAAAAGCTTAGTTGAATTTGATCAACAAGCTCACTGTCTTTTTACTTTTAACTCACTAAAACTGGAGACAAACTCCACAAACCTCTGCTCCTTTAAATAAACCATGACATCCAGCGTGCATCGATTGTAACTGTCACGAGCTGGGAAAACTTGCATAAACTATGTAATACTTGTTTCAGTCCAGAAACCCACCATCATATATTTAGAATTTGTCCCAAAACTAATCAAACAGCCGAATAAAACATTGAGTGAGGCGGGAAATGTACCATATTTCTCCTGGTGGGCTTCCTGGAGAGTTCCTCCCTCTCATCAGCAGGGAGAGAGAACACTGGCGGTTCTGGGGGGGTTAAGGGTGGCCAGTGCCCTAGTAATATTAAGCCTCGACAGCCCCCCCCCCCCCCCCCTCTAAATATTTTTCATACATTTTTAACCCCCACCTTTATCCCCAAAGAGGATATTATTAATGTGCAGTGATACATAAAATGTAGGTTAAAAGTGAATTAGTGTTTTTTTATTTTATTGTTATATGTGTATCGTTAGTCTTTTGTAGAACCAAACATATGGAGGGTTGTTGGTATGTAACACTTAATATGTGCTTAATGGTGCTTACTATATTTGGTAGCCCTAAAATGGCATGTGGCCCCAGCCTGGCCCCTCCTTTTGAAATGGTGTAGGACCGCCACTGAGCCAGAAGGACATATTATGTAATTCTAACAAATCTGTTGCATTTAGGCCCTGAACTCCAACACAGGTGTTCTCAGGTATTCTGGCTGATGAGGCCTGATGCCTGTTACGTAAAGGCAGGTGGAATATGAGGCGGCAGGTATGACCGCTGATAATTTAACAGCAGGTGGTTTAACTGTAATCTTTTCACACAATGAAAACGTAAAATATATTTGTATAAGTCTGTGTTGTTTACACTATTGCACAAAGTTTTTTTTTTTTCGACTTGCTGCACAAATCATTTATGTGTGCTGAATTGAAATGGAATGTAAACCAAACAAGACCAGCGCATCGGGTCTGGTACTAGGTAACAGAGCCTTGGCACTAATGGAGCACACAGGCCAACAAATTGTAAGTCGCTTTGGACAAAAGCATCTCGCAAATCAACGCATTCTCATGAACTGGTTCGTACGATGTTGTACAAAAAATGTATGCACACCAATTCATGCGATATCCTACGAGATCAGGCGGCCGCCAGCCGATCACATGACGCCGGCTACAGAGCTCAGTGAGCTGCCATCAGCATCAGACGGTAGTTGAGTTTAGCCGCCAATAGGTGACTGTGAGCCGCCAGATGACGGTCCTTTCCATGGCAGTTGAGTTTAGCTCCCAAAAAAGCGAGCGTCACGCTGCGACGACAGTTACGTTTAGGCACAAAAACGACTAGTTAAGTTTAAGCAATAGATTGTGGTTAGGATTAAAACACTCCCGAGCAACGAAGACACGTTTCCTGGGTGAAAGTCTTTTGCCGGCTTCGATACGAATGCTTCGATTTGATTGGATGACCTACTTCATCAAGCCTTTCATTCACCATAAAAGAACTCATCTTAACCCAGTAAGTTTACCAGAGAGACTTGCAGTCACTCAGAGTCCTGGCATCCGGTTGCCCAGGAGCTCGTTCATGCTTCCTGTTTCCGCTTTGTTGCCGCTGAAACAAAAAAGTGGTGCGCCATTTTGACGTCACGGTGGCGCGAGCCAGCTTGGGAATAATAGTATCATTCATGTTTAACTGTCACTAACCCCCTCCCCCAACCATCTTGTCGGTGATTGGCTGGAGTGGTTTGTTGTATTTTGGTGCACATCCTGTGTCTCTAGTGTTTGTTTGACGTTTACGACCCTGGTGTTGTCTCCAGAGACCGGGCTTTTTCACAGTGTGTTCAGGGGGCAGGCAGCTAGCGCATCAAGGAGAGATGCCTACGATTTGAGACGAAAATGAGATCACGCTGAAACCATGCAGGAACTCATAGTGCACCTTTAACGCATGCACCTGCGCGCTCTTTGTTGATGATTGGCTCGTTGGTCTGCGAGACCTCTAGACCACTCACTTCCTCTTTACCGTCTCCTCCAAATACACATCAGAAAAAACTTGACACCAGACAGCCAACATATTTTTAAACGACAAGAAGAACCTGCAGCAACAAAATCTCCTCACAGCCCTGCGCTGTTTCTGACATCTGCACAGTTTGAAACATCATTATTTGTCTTCAAGACCCGAAACTGGTCAGAACACACATTTTTCTTATACACTTTATCTCTATCTGTATATCTGTCTTGCTAAGCTGTTTATTCCCAGTCCCAGGTCTGATAACTGATGACTACTGCAAATGCAATTGCACATCTGACAATTATTTTCTTGATTAATCATTTAGTCTGTAAAATGTTTGCCTAAGTCAAAGCTTGAAATTGTGTAGTTTTGTCAGACTAAAATCCAAAACCAACAAACATCCAGTTTATTATAATGTAAGACAGAAAAGCTGCACATTCTCATATTTGAAAAGCTAGAACCACGGAATATTTTGTATTTTTGCTTGAAAAATGACAACTATCAAAATAGCTGCCCATTAATTTAATGTAAATAGATAAAATAGAGATAGATACACCTTTATTGTCATTGCACAGAGTCTCATACAGTGAAACTGTGAGTGCCACAACTGATATCCACTGATCCATTGATATGTCCAGCTCTAATGAGAAGCCATTCGTTTCCATCCCTGAGAGTAGAATTTCCTGTGATCTGCTCCAACACAGTGTTCAGTGCACCTTCAGCGCATCAGAACAACCTTCCTAACCCTCCGAACATGATGACCAGACTTAAACTAAAAATAAACAACTCTTTGGTTGAGACAAACTGGGTTGATGTCGATTTTACGCACAGAGCCGTGTGCGTAATTACTGACCTGTTGGCTTCATTTAGCCTCGTATTCATTCAGTAGGGACAACTCACAGAACCAGAGCGCTCTGATTTCAAACTATAAACTAAACTAAACATGCTGACAAGATGCTGAAATATTTAAAGCATTTAGAGCCCAAATTGCTCCTAAATGCGTCCAGTCTATACTTATATTATCTCTGGTCTTCAAAAATACTTATTTATTTATTTTTGGAACAAGTTGTTGTGATCTCTGCTGCCTTTTACAGCAAGAGTCTTAAACTCTTCTGATTCTTTTTTTTTTTAGGGTAACGACCGCTGGACTGATGTGCCCACCTGCCTCGTGGATGTTCTCCTCGCAGGAGTACCAGATGCCGGTGTGGAAGCGGCGGAAGAGGAAGCGGTCGTCCCCGGTCTCCCAGCTGTAGTGCACCTTGTTCTGGTCCGTCTCGTTCACGCCGTAGTCGATGCAGTTGTGGCGCCGCTGCTTGCTGCAGTTGGGCTTGGGGACGCGCTGGGTGCCCTCGCACCAGTACGTGGTGATGAAGGCGGTGGTGGAGAAGAACAGGGCCACCAGGTTCAGACCCACCGACAGCAGCGCGCGACACTTCCGCGTCGTCTTCATGGTCTCGATTCGAGCAACCGCGTCCCCACAAGCGGCGAGAAAGTTCATCCGAGGAGGAAGAGGCAGGAGGCGGTCAGAGGAGGAGGAGTAGGAGAGGCATGGCGGGGGCCGCTGAGACGCACAGAGGAATTACGCGCCACTCTGCCCTTGTTCTCCTTTCTTTTGGTTAGTTCGTCCTCAGAGCGGAGAGAAGTGACAGGTGGTCCGGAATCTTAAATCTTCCATCTACTTCAGCATCACCTCCCAGACCTCCAGCATCTCCGACACAATATCGCTCACTGGCTGAGAGCAGGACGCTCACTGAGGAAACTCTCACTCTCTCTCTCTCTCTCTCTCTCTCTCTCTCTCTCTCTCTCTCTCTCTCTCTCTCTCTCTCTCTCTCTCTCTCTCTCTCTTTCTCTATGTCTCTCTCTGTTCTTTCTTTCTTTCTCTCTCTCACTCTCTCTCTCTCTTTCTCTGTATATGTCTCTCTCTCTATCTGTATCTCTAGATCTCTCTCTTTCTCTGTCTCTATCTCTGTCTCTCTCTCTGTCTCTCTCTTTCTCTGTCTATCTCTCTCTATCTGTCTCTCTGTCTCTCTCTGTCTCTCTCTCGCTCGGTTCCTCGTGCGTCATCACTGTGACCGTACATCTCTTCTTATTTGTCTCTAAAAGGCACGCAGAGAGCTGCTACATACATCTATAATTATCATTATCGATGTGTTTTAGTTTCATTTTGTAATAGAAATGTCACCTTCAGAATGTCAAGTTTTATGAGACAAACGGCGCGTAAAGACGACAAAGAAAAGCGCATTTATAAATGTTTTACATGAAAAATGATTAAACAGATTTACTGTCGACTAATCAACTAATAATCCATTAGTGGTGGTCATTTAGGTCTCTTTGTGATCGTTTTGGGGTATCATAATAATATAATGATACATAATCATATGTACAACTGCAGATGGTTTATTAGGACAGAAACTTTTCATAATGTCTTACCAACATTTATAAGAGCAAATGGATTTTTCAGAACAAACCAGAAGTTGCTCTTATTAATCTGCTTATAAATGATCTATAAAGAATATGTCATTAGTTACAATGTATACAGTAATCCCTTTATAAAGTCGGACCATAAATCCACTAAAGTTACTAATTTTCCCTGCAAACTAAGTAACACAAGACATTACTAAACACATTGCTGGAGGAATCAGCAAACATGAATCTTGTCAGCTTTCATGCATCATATTTCAGTTGCTTTACATCCTCAAAACATGTTTTTCGTAACACAACAGTCCTTATCATCATCTTTTCTTTTAATTTGCTGAATGCTGAAACACACATACCAATAATAGTAATGCACACACAGGAGTTACAGTTTTGTTTTCTGGGTGTGACAAAGATGGCCTCTACTGGACACTAGCAGGGCTTTATACTTGATGTCTTGTTTTATGAATGCTTACTGTAATATACAATAAAACATGCAAGGTTTAAGCTCCAATACATTAATCAAATGACGACAAATCTCCCACAGAACAAGGGTAATAAAAATATGTCTAGTTATTAGGGAAACCCCCGGTCCACTATGACAGACTTATATATCTGTTCTGATGGAACACACTTCTCTGATATTTGTTTTTCCAGGTGTGACATGCTGGAAGAACACGTAGAAACGGTCCGGCCCCTTTTATCGATCAGCCAGCAGAGAGCTCACATCTCCAGGCATGAAAATCACCAGCGACAAGGCCAAGCCGCCCACCGCACCCATCCATCACCTCTCATTTTATGGCTCCCACCTCCAGATCAATGCAGTGTGTGTGTGTGTGTGTGTGTGTGTGTGTGTGTGTGTGTGTGTGTGTGTGTGTGTGTGTGTGTGTGTGTGTGTGTGTGTGTGTGTGTGTGTGTGTGTGTGTGTGTGTGTGTGATTCAGAGTGACAAAGCACTTCAGGAGAGTCAATAAACAGAGCAGAAAATGGTGCGTTGATAAATATGTGATAATGCTGTTGGATTTATCTGCAGTCAAACTCTGAACACTTCAAATATTAACACACACACACACACACACACTGCATATATATAAATGTATAATACTACAGTCCACAGTTTAAACACTGTGAGTGCAGTCTCAGTGTGACTTCAGGGAAATCAAGTGAAATATTTTTGGTTTCAGAGAATTTTGGTCTTTTTCACATGCTATATTAGATTCAAGATTTGATCAGATTAGATTCAACTTTGTTGACATTGCACAGAGTGTAGCTACTGAGACAATGAGATGCAGTTTAGCATCCAACCAGAAGTGCAAAAAACTAAAAAAGTGCAGAGTAATGTACAGAGAATAAAATATAGAATACATAGAATGTAGAACAAAAAGAAGGGTCTGCATTGTAGGCAGTGCAGGTATGTTGTAAAAGTTATTGAAATAAGCAATAAACACTAACGTATTAAAAGGTTAATTATTGGTGTCAGTTCAGTAGACTCAAAACAAAACACCAGGATTTAAAATAGGGAAAGGGGTCCATTATTTCCTCATATTTTCTTTAAAATGTGTCAAATATGTATAATAAACGTCTTAAATGATAGATTAAGATCTTCTTTATCAGATAAACACAGAATGATGCTCGTTAAAAATGCTATTTTTACCTTACTGAAAAAGATCATGCAATAAAAATAGATGGATGAGAAATGGAATGGAAATCTAATGTCTAGGTCGGGGTAGATGAAGGGTGTAAAAAAGTTCACTTTGACATCAAAGACCAGAAATCACATCCTGCGTGATGAGGTTTACACCATTTAACCACCTTATTAAAGGTTAGGGGAAGATTTTGGTTTTCGGTTAAATGTTAACAAGCTGTTTTGTGCTTCAAGTCACTGCAGACTTTTTCTGTATTGAACCGAGAACATCATCTTTCCATAAAGGTGATCTAAGCGATGTCACGCGTTTTTTAGGCTACAACATGTTTTTGTCACATACAGCAAACATCTCCTCCCTATCCGCGAGCTGCCTGTCCCCTGAACACACTGTAAAAAAAAAACGCAGTCTCTGTAGACAGCCCAGGCTCCACTAACGCCAACAAAAACAAACTGCGCCAACCTGCACCACCAAACATAACAAAGTGTTCCAGTGTTCCAGCCAATAACCGACAAGAAGGATTTGGGAGGAGGGAGGGGCGAGCTAGTCTTGTTTTGTTTGACAATACTTCGAATGTCAACAAGTGCCGTCACCCAACATCGCTCAGAGCACCTTTAACATTAGCCAAGAGCGTGCAAACATCACAAATTATCTTGATAAGCTGTATGCAATTACAGTAGTTGCATTTAAACACAATTTCTAGAAAACAGGATTGACATATTCATATGTTCACGGGCCTCCGGTGTGGTTTGTATCACGGCTGTTCTACTTCTCGCTGTGAGGGTCCAACAATTTCTGCTGCTTCAAGCCATCTACTTACTTCAATTTTAGATAACATTATTTTCCCATTTTCTCAGAATGCAAAAACACTTAATTTAATGACAGGGAATCCAAAAAGGACACTCCTAAACAATACAGACTTTGAATTTCACATATGTGTTCTGCATTCATGAAGCCAACATCCACCTGCATGACTTTCTCACTCGTACTGTATGCCACTACATTATTGAGCTGCCAATGCTGTGATAAAATAAAACATATTAAATAAATTAT
Source organism: Gymnocephalus cernua (assembly GCA_023631565.1). Classification (NCBI taxonomy): domain Eukaryota; kingdom Metazoa; phylum Chordata; class Actinopteri; order Perciformes; family Percidae; genus Gymnocephalus; species Gymnocephalus cernua. Next base: position 23,780,269 of record CM042441.1, read on the forward strand.
TCACATTGAAAGTTAAGTTAGAATACACCAATCAAACTATCCACTTAGCAAACAAATCAAATCCAATTCTTTCATCGAATAAAACATATTTAAGTTGGTTTCTACTGTTACGTCAGTGTAGAATTTGTGAGCTCCTAAAACAGAGATGTGAATCACTTTGTCTGTGTGACGGTTAAATCCCCTTTTCTGGCTTGAAAACACACAAATACACATACACCTCTGCACACACACATATATTTTGTGCTGTGTTGTTGGATAGATGCCCCTGACAAGATTTCCCATTGGATATATGGGACCATCTGTGGGTTCGCCCCAGCTTTGTTTGCCGCCTGAATAAAATCCAGTAGTGGATCACGACGTCCGAGTTAACACAGCTTGCTGCAGCAGCAGCCTGTAACATGATACACCCCCAGGCACAGCACAGCCCTGCAACACACCACTGCTAACTTAGCTTCATGTGCGTACTCTGGAACAGCAAACTTCAAGCACCTCCCACTCTACAGGCTTTGTTTTGTGCAGAATCTTCTGCTGAGAGTCTGCTTATTTGCAGGATACAAAGGCCGATTTTCAGCCTGACAAAGTCATCAGGCTGAATTATGTTTGTTGCAGCCGTTTCCCTGCCCACTGATTTATAGTTCAGGGTAAGATTTATAGGAAAACACCACCAAAAATCCATCTTTAAGGGTAACTGTTGTGTCGGGGTGAAAAGTTTGCTCAACCCTAAGGCCAAGACAGGAACTTTGATCAGACGATGACACAAAACCCAGATGATGTCCGGTGTCAATGTTTTTAAATTCTACAATATCTGTGGAAACTATAGTCAAGGTTAAATTAATAAACTATGGTTCAGTCTTAATTTCATCAACAAAAACAATAATTAACTGTATACCTTTTCTATATGACAAAAAGGTGACCTTTATGACTATATAAATGTCGTACAATTAAACACACACACACACACACACAATACTGTAGATTTTTATCAAATACACACATACACAGATATACAGATAAAGATGCCTGAACAAAATTCGGAAATAAAGTGCACAATTTTGCAAAAGATGCAGGTATAGTTTGAATTTACATGAAGTCCAACAGATTGTTGCAGGAGCTGACTGACTATTGATCGACAGCACAAATGCTACCAATACATAGTCGATATATGTAGATTGTCAGTCCCAAAAACGGCTAATTTCCTCTTCATTCCAGAACTCCTATTGTAAAAAAAAAGTGTCTCAGACGGACAGACAGGAGGACAGGCAACATGTGGGGGTTTGGATGGAGGTGAATTGGGCTCATGGGAAAAATGCAGCCCGTCACATAGACGTCGTCACCACAGATGAATGACTCCAACAGGAATTGATCAACATCTGGACTCCCTGCTGGAGACGCAGAGAGGTGAGAAACACTCTTCTGACTCTGTACTCACATTTCTACCTGTCACAGACACATACGAACACACACACATGCACACACACTCACACACACACACACGCACACACACACACACACGCACGCACGCACGCACGCACGCACACACACACACACACACACACACACACACACACACACACACACACACACACACACACACACACACACACACACACACACACACACACTGTATTTGAGAGCCATCAGTGGCTCAGGGCAACCTTGTCTGAAATTGACTGTCAACTGAAGTGGATGTTGTGTTTAATCAGTCAGCGGTTCAGCTCTGTGACTCTGACATCAGGTTTCATGACTCGACACTGTGAGGCTGCAAATACTGAACAAAAGGTACACACGATAGAGATGTACATGTATGTAGAGTTTATTGTACGGTAAAGTAAAGTAGACACAACCAAATCTACATCAGCTAATGAAGTTGTTAGATTCAACAGAAAATAAATTTGTTTTACTTGAGTAAAAAATCAGAATCCCTCTTTACTGCTGTTGGCCACCTTGTGGTTCACGACCCCCCCCCCCCCCCCCCCCCCCCCCACCCCCCCTCACTCTCAGCAGCCATCAGAAAATAAAAATACAATATGAACAGGGTTTTGCGGTGAAATTAACCTGCGAATCAATTCCACGCTCAGCAGATTCCTCCTGGTTGTGTTTTTCCAATTAAGTGTCTGGATGGGTGCATGGAAAAGGGGTTGACGGGGGGTGGGGGGCGGGGGGGGGGGATTCTTAGGAGAGGTAATTTGTTTATTTTGGCCGGTAAATTACATTTATGCAAATTCTGTGAGGATGGATTGCTGACAAGGTGTGTGGTGTGTCGATGCAGACGTTTTAACAATCAGTCTGCTCCTCTGGACCTCCTCAGTATAAACGGTTGGATTAGGTGACGGAGCAGCGGTGGTGCTGAGTCTTCAACTACATGACAACATGATGTGCAAGTTAGAGACTGAGAATGAAATAACCACGTTCCTCAGAAATGCCTCAAGATCTTAAAACTAAACCGCAAATAGGTGCGTTTTATAGTCTGGTTCAGTATAAGTGTTACACAGCTGAGCTAACCTATGCTTGTATACCCAAGACACATGGATACTAAACAGTCCCTCCAGAAAAATGCAGTTTTTTTGTGATTGTTATGGGCAAAAATCCTTGATTATGCGGCACGTTTTCTTAAAAAATTGTCACTAGGCAAAATTAATTCACTTCATAACGTTCCCATGGCAACAGGGGACAATGGCTGCTCTTGTGTGAAGTAAACGCAACATTTTTCAACTTTCTGCTGAGATAAATGTGACTTTTTAGCAACAAAACTGCAGGGATTATGAAATCATGCAAGCGTGGAAATCGGCAATTTATGCGGCAAAAGTGCGGCGTATTTGAAAAGATGCAGCCCCCGCATTAATATATATCGCATAATCGCGTTTTTCTGGAGGGACTGACTAAAGGCTGACTTAGCTCGCAACTTTAATCCCCCTGTCTCGACGCGCATTTGACGTGAGAATGAGACTAAACTTGCCTGGATGAGTGTATGTCTTTCCATCTTCTAGAGGGGTTGCGCTGTGTTAAACTGACTCACCCAGATTACTGCGTGCTTCGTCTTCCTTTTTGTAGTTCAGGTTTTAAAAGGTGTGTTTACAAAATGTTGTGCTGTGGGAAACAAGAATAGTCTTTGTCTTCAACAGTATTCTCTGGGTGGAGATGTGGTGTGCAGCTGTCAGCCTGCCGCGTGTGGCTCAATCCCGAAACAACCTCTTGAATCAATCTTCCTCTCGCCACACACCTGCAATCAATGTTAACCAGCATCTAGTTTATATCCACGACGATTCATTTAGATCTGCTGGATGTCCCTCACCTTCCGCTTTCTTTGTGTTGGCATTCTAAACTCCGGTGGATCTAGCTAGACTATCTGTCCAATCTGAGTTTTCTGTTGCACGACTTAAACAACTTTTGAGTGAGCACACGTTCCACAAAAACAAGTTCCTTTCCGAGGCTATTTTGCAGAAGCACCATTATTGCGTCCAGAGTTTAGCGCCGCCCAAGACGGTAGTGATTGGTTTAAAGAAATGCCAATAAACCAGAGCACGTTATTCTCCCATCCCAGAATGCTGTGTGGACTAGCCGGACCTTCCTCCGCAACGCTGTGGAGTCACTAATCACTGATTAGTAATCAGTGTCACACAAACACTCCCCCAATCTGTCTGAACTTTGACCTGGAAAATCAACCCCATCTCTTTCAATCTGTCTGAACTTTGACCTGGAAAATCGACCCCATCTCTTTCAATCTGACTGAACTTTGACCTGGAAAATCGTGCTGCTCTCCAATGTCCAGCCAGTGGTGAGAGGCGCAGTGGGACTGACCTTCTTTTATAACTGCAGTATGTTTATGCCGCTACAGGGGAAATAAATTCCTGACAAGTTAAAAACGAGTTTGAAAGTGTCTCCCGGTCGTCTTCACTGCAAAAAAGACAGAATCATCTGTCAAGCAGCTGAACATTACAGCTGACACCAACTGTCAAGATGAATAGCTCAAAAAGAAAAGAAAAATGACAACAATCAGAAAACCCTTTTTCAAAACGCCTGAGTGTGTGACCGATCAACGAATGAGCTGCACCTGAAAACATACACGGCTGAGCTACACAAGTTTAGTTTAATGTAAGTATTTCATCTCAGGGAGACTTCCCCAAAAGGGCTGAACATGTTTCTGATCTTTGAAAAGGCTGGTGTTGGAAAATGTGGGCCAGTCTAGTCTATTCTGCTCCCAGTGAGTGCCGGCAGAAAGGGACCCACTCGAGATTGGCTGTGATTGGTGCTGCGCTTATTTGAAAACACAAAAGGTGAAGGTGGTGATTGTGTGAAGAATGAAAAAGGAGGCACCTACTCAATCACTGTCGAAAGTCTGATTGTCAGATTGTTGGTTTTGGAAAGTTGCGAAACTTGTTGCACCCAGCCGCCCTGAGTGTGATGTCGGAACGCTGTGGGGGGGCTTCAGACGTTCAACGATCTGAATAAACACGAGTCCCTAATAATGTCACACTACTTGGTAATGAAGCTGTTTTCACAAATCAGGTCCAGACAATAGACTGTATATAAAACTGGACGACGCATCTCCACTTTCTCCCACTATAGTTCACAGTAGTAACTGCGTGGTGGACCGCGGTATCAAAGTCCCGTCCGTACACCCGCCCTGCCAGTCGCACGTCAATCACAGATGTCAATCATGGCGTTTCACCACGTTTTTGTAGAATCAAATACCTTATTAAAACCAAACCTAACTTAATCAGTGTGAGCAGAACCACCCTAAAAGACAGAAACCATCTTTGGGGAAATTGTATTTGACTTGTACTTTTATTTTTAATAGTTTGGCCCATGTCCCATCTGCTAACATGAAGGTGTTGAAAACAGGTTGGTTTTTCTGCCCCCTAGTGGCCGAAGAAGCATATATGCAGCGTTAAGGCTAAAAAAAGGTTGTGTTTACTCTCAGAAACAGCTGGTGAACTTGAATGTCTTTAAGAGAGAATGAGATTAAAAAAGAGAAACAGAGCGGTTTGTTAATCCTCTCTGTGACGGACTTCTGTAAGCTGCAGAGGAGCTCTGTGAATGCATGAATATCAGTCCATCTGTCTGTCCTATGGCCTGTCGACAAACTGAATTCAATGTGTGCGTGTGTGTGTGTGTGTGTGTGTGTGTGTGTGTGTGTATGTGTTTGCAGCCAACACCCTGGCTGATCCCCACGTTTTCCTGATTTCCCCTCGGTAAAGAACTGTGGCTGTGTGCTGACCTGCAGCTCATTATATCCTCTGCTGAACCTCCTCTTCATGCTTCCCTCTGCTAATCTAATGGGACTTTCTGTCTGTCTATCTGTCACCACCAGCCATCCGTATCAGGGTTCCACCAAAATGACTTTCTGAAGGCCAATGCCAGTATTTTCATTATCTTAAGCCATTATCTTCGACTGGTTTTATGCCAAAAGTTGCCCCAAATTACAAATATGTGTCTCTGAGAATTTTTATTCTTCTCACAGAGGAGGAGGCCTGGGAATATGAATTCAAACCATAATATATTAATATATGTATCAGTGTAACTGGGGGCTTGTGCAAGGACATTTGGAGGAAGTTAAATTGAACCAGTGCGACACATATAAATGTAAACTAAAGATGCAAACTAACCGCTGTCTGCTTTAAATCGATCCCAAACTGATGCTGTGGATGGTTTTAATTGGTTCCACGGAACTTATGTCAGCTTTCAGAAGGTTTATGTGCTCGTGAGATGGCTAGGGTAGCGGCATTTGAAAAAATGTAATATTAACAGTTTGCCAGATTGCCAGGAAATGGGGAAAGTACCTGAGCTTTTTGGAGGGCTCCTAAAAAGTCATGTACTGTGGAGAGACGTATACAATGGGCTTAGTGTTTCGTCACATATACATATGTTTATTTGGTTTACAGCTGTTTATTTTGTCATTATTGTTTTGTATTGTATTGAATAATTATGGTTGTCATGTTAGCTTGTCTTACTTTTCTTTGAGTAAGTGGTGATGACAAATGGGGGTGTTTGGGGGGGAGTGGATGTGTCCATGTTGTAAATGGTGTTTGTGTGCTGTTTTAACACAACAAATAAAACTTTTTAATAGTTTATGGGAGTTGCACAAAGAGATACGAAACATGTAATGGTATGTGATGGTTTAAGCCTAAATTCAGGTAGGTGTGGTAAGAACTACACATTCAGTGGATTACATGCAGCTAATTTCATAATCAAGTGTTCGACCGAATACTAACAAGACATCTGGATTTCCAAACCTGTACCTCACCAAACGTCACCAAAAGTCCCAATTCACTGAAGTGTCAATATTTTTTTTCCTTTTCTTTTTGAGTGGCACGGTGGTTCAGTGGTTAGCACTGTTGCCTCACAGCGTGAAGGTTTCAGACCAGGAGCTTCAGGCCTCAGCACGACGAGTGTTACAAAATAGATGCTATCACTTTATTTCAGATGGTGTTATCTCTGTTTTGAAACATCTCAGTTATGTCTTTACGCTTCGGGGTGCAACGTTTGGCAGCTTCACCTGCCGCATAATAAGACGATTGTGTAGAGACGCAAGCGCTGCTGTGGTGTCTGTGTAACTCCAGCAGTTCATCCAGCCACGTTGACTACATTCAGAAAGCAGAGCGGCACAGCTGGCCCGTCCTTGTACTAAATCACTGAAGTCATAATTTAATATCACACCTGCTCCTGCTTTCATGGCGTGCAGATGATTCTGTTTCTCAGTGAGCTGGAAACTCCTGTGGATACGCGTCTGTTTGAAATAACAGCAGTGGGAGAAGCATTCAGAGCCTTTTAAACTCAGATCAGATACTTCGATTCAGATGCTAAATTCGAAACTTTTACTAAAGCTAAAGTAAACAAGTATTAGCAGAAACTAATTTACTCTCATATCTCCCTTTTACTCTCTTCATTATTTCATCTCTTCAAAATCTGCATCTTATGAAAACTTACATTTTACATAGACTAAGGTTTTTTAAGGGAGACAAATAGAGCAAATCACAAGGAGATGGAAAATGACAAGAGAGATGAATGACAGGATGGATCCATCAGTCAGCAGCATGGATGGAGAGACGGATGGAGGCACAGGAGTGTGAAGCTATATTATAGTAAAACAGTCGAGATGATGGACAAAACTGTGCAGGGAAAGAACATTCATTTTGAATTACAACAGCATTTAGACAGCTGAGTCAGATTAAAGCTGCAAACCAGCCCAACGTCAGTGGTGACCTCTTGAACCCCGCAGGTGAGGCTGCTGCTGCATCACAGTCACCACTACCACTGTATTGTAGTGGGTATACTGTACTGTATATAAATATATTGGCCTATATATATGGGCCAGAATCTGCCTTTGGGGGAGGGGGGTCTAGGTGTCCTCTCCCAGGGTTATTTTGAGCGTCAAAGACTTAATTTCTTGCATTAGGTACACTTTTGTGCACCAATTTACGGTGGAAATACCTTTATTTAGCCTATGGCAAGAAGAAAAACACAGATGACAATTCAAATATATAAAACATATAATGGAAAGTATGTTGTTGCATGTCATTGGGCCTTTTTATATTGAAATCTTGAAGCTTTCTTAGTGGGTATACTGTGTATACCTGCATAGTACTGCTCACTACTCATATTTGCAGAGAATGTCCTTTTTCAGGGCAGTGTGGTTCAAGTTCTGAAGACCAAAGATCTGTAACTGGAGTTAGTGGTGGGAGAAGTATTTAGAGCCTTTACTGAAGGCAAAGTATTACATAATACCAAACTAAAAATGTCTTCATTACAACTTCATTACAAGCCCTGCATTCAAAATCCTACTAAAGTAAAAGTAGGCTACTCAAGTATTCTCAGCAAAATGTACTTACATGACAACACTGAAAACTGTTTCTGAACATCTTTTCCTTTTTTTAAGGATCCGTTTTTGTCCTGAAAATGTTTGTTTGGACGAAAGGCCAAAACGCAGAGAAAAAGTTAGCGTGGGCATTGGCACTGCCTAGCAAAACTTTAAAGAAAGTGGTGATCTTAACACATCTGTGTGTGTGTGTGTGTGTGTGTGTGTGTGTGTGTGTGTGTGTGTGTGTGTGTGTGTGTGTGTGTGTGTGTGTGTGTGTGTGTGTGTGCGTGCGTAAGCAGAGAAAGAGTCTGAAACTCGGACAGCGAGGCCAAAATTGTAAAACTGCAGTCTCCACTTGGTGCACACAGAGTCGGCCATCACAGTGGAGGCGGATGTGATTGATGGCTGCAGCTGTGGAGGAAGAGGGAGAAAGTGACAGACGAGGGACAGACGGCGGGAACAGAAAGGCAGATAGATTGCCCTTCTGCTCTCCCTTCAATCTCTCTCTTCATTCCCAGAGCTGTGCAGAGACAGTGGCTCACCTAACAGGAGTCAACAGACACCTTCACCTTCACGTGTGACCTCGGCATTTTATATCTTCTGTGTCTTTGCATCAAAAACTTCACAGGGTTCCTTTGTAATATATTTGGGCACTGAGACACATGAATAGACTTCTGATTTTGGCTGTTGAAACAGAACGTCGTCTTTTAGAGGGGAAAGATTGAGTTATTTCAGAACACACTCCACTTCATGTACTGCTGGGCAGCTTAATCCACCCAATCAAGTCATAACGCACAGCGTTTTGTTCTTGAAGTATGATTTTGTTCCTGTAATATGAACTTTTTCTTGTAAAATGACAACTTTTTCCTCAAATAATTCTGACCTTATTTTCAAAATATTACGACTTTTCCTTTGAATATTTCGACATTATTTTCCAGATCTTCTTTTTTTCTCTTAATTGTGGCCCTGCTACTCTGTGATAGATTACAAATGTTGTGTTTTTGGGTTGCGTCATGTGTTTGATGGCCATGTTGAAGTTTCTATGAGTCTTCAGGAGAAACCGGACTCCAAAAAGTCTCAGCTTGTTCCTAATCCTTTGAGCTGTCGATTGAAATTCACAGGGATCATTAACGCCCGGAGGTTTTGTCCAATTCAGAATCAAAGCGCAACCGCCGGGGTCCCCAGCGGGAAGTCAGGCCATCCTTATTCTCTGAGAGCCCCCGTGTCATATGTCAGGATTAGTCAGGCGTTGAGGTGGACCTTGTTATTGAAAAGCTCACCTGTCTCGCTCACCTCACTCTCCACTGCCTGATCTCCAGAAGAGGGAAATGTCCAATTTCTGTGATATTTTACTTTGTAATAAAAGTGTCAGGGGAATGTGAAAAAGGAGGAGATACACCATAAATCCCCACCTCGAGTGGAGGTGGAGTGCACACGCGTCTGTGCTGCTCGGTGAGTCAATGTTTTATTCAAAGTCTGTCTGCGTTCACCTCTTCTGTTTGACGTGGACGAGGACGCTCCTTCAGCTGGCAGGTAAAGGGAAACAGACAGTCCGTGAATTTTTTTTCTGCCTTCAAATAAAGGCTCTGTTAAGACCAACGCTGTCCAAACGTTTTTTAAAGACTGCCAGATTTGATAATGTGAAGAGCCCGAGGGCCAATGGTCTCTTCTTACAAATGCACTGATCTTTAACCATTTTTATTTCCATTGTCACAATTATCTTTTTACTCAGGCGTGAACCAGTGACTGTAAAAAAGAACCTGAACAAGTCTGAAAAAAATAATTATTATTCTGCCTTACTTTTACATCAGTAATCAGATAACCAAACACACTGTGTGGAATACCTTCAATTTGAAGTTGATAAAAATCTCACGTTCATTATGACTTACGACTTATTATGCGTAATGCAAAGTTTGTTAACATTTAAGCTTACAACATATGACTCTTGCTCTTGTCTTTCACAAACCGAGGCTGCGATCCGTACCAGTGACTTCACTTCCATCCACATCTCATCTCTTTAGCAATTTAAAAAAAAAAAAATTGTTTTTTTGTAAAACAAATCTGTTAGTTTTACTGCATTTTTGTGTCTCTCCCTTTATTTGCCACGGCTCCCACAGCAGGATCCCCCCTATGTTCCCAGAGCATGCGTGTCTCTTGATATAAATTAACACTGTAGGTGCGGGGTAGCTTCACAGTTCAAAAGAACAAAGGGTGACAAAGGCGTTTCAAAATGCTGTTTCAATGGTAAAAATCTGTTGAGCCACTGTAGGTAGGCAGGTCTTGCTTGTGAATTTGAAAGTGTAGGTTTCAAGGAGTATAACATCAGTGGGCTACAAATTGTAGGTGATGGGAAACATTACATACATTGAACATTTGACGGAGGGGGAAACATTGCAGAGAACATTAAACCGTTTGAAAGGTGTTTGTAATGATTATATTATACAAATGATATTAAAAGCTGACTGAAAACAAGAATAATCAAACAAACAGAACTAGAACCTTGATTGGTTGCAATGCATGCTGGGACACTGTCTGTCTCCAGCTCCCCTGTGACCACTGACAGCAAAAAGCAGGTAAATCTCTGCTCTGCTCCATAATGATGCTGTCTGACATGTCCTGGCGTGTTTCAACCCAGGCAGACTGCCAATTGTTCAGTTACAGCCTTCCTTATCAGCCTTCAGAGAGACGGATCTCTGCTGCTGATTGGACGGGACCTGGCTTCATTAGTTCATGGGAAACACAAGTCAGTCTTCACTTTCTACCTGTCTCCATCCTTGTTTTCTTTATGTGACAGGTCAGTGTAGAACCAGACTGGAAGCAGGGGAAATACGAGAAAGTGTGAGAAAAGTGAGAAAAAAAGGAAAACGTGTGTTTGCATGGAAGGATCGATAGCTAATCCTGAGCCTAATCCGGTGTCTCTGGCTCACAGCGTATCTGTCCTCCCTCCCTGCTGCCGGCTGCTTCCTTATGAAGACAACAACATTGTTTGTGTCTGACAAAAAGCTCCAGAGAATTAGGAGCTAATGGCTTCAACAGAGCACACAGAGAGGGAGAACAGCAGGATGGCTTATCACCGAGATCGGTGGAAAACACGAAGGTAACCACACACAGCTTTTAAAGCTTTCTGTTAAACATTCACAATGGGAGAAAGCTGAGCATTTCGCCTGAACATTTAACTAATAACAATAACTAATACCAATACTGTCATAACTTGGCTTATGGGCCAAAAACATGAACGGACACAGAATGCCAAATAATATGTTATTTATTATAACAGAAATACTATAAATTAAAGAACAAATTCAAGTGTGAGGTGTGTTAGTCGGTGACATCAGTAATGTTCATGTGGATGTAGATAATGTAGCGTAAGGTGTTGTAAAGTAAAAGATAAGTAACAATAACAATCTTACAGTTTTCTAGATTGTTTACACACATTTTCTGAAAGCATGCTCTCAGAACTCTACACACATGTCTAAAAACACACACACAACGGGCAAAACCCCTCAATTCTCCTGCAAAATGAAACTTTACATTCAAAACAATGTTATTTCTTCTCAAAGTGGTATTTTGTTTTCAAATGACACACACAGACCATCATATGAATAGACATTTATAAGAACCAGCTGAACACTGATGTGCTCATTGTAAAACACGATGATGAATGGAAAACACTTCTTCTCCATTCACCATAATGACTTAGGCCTTTTTTATTCAGTGTTACACTTACTACAGACAGTACATACACAAGTGTGTTGTAAAATATTTGAGAATATTGTTTTCATACTCAGAACACACAAATACACGGTAACAAATATATTTTATTTTTCCCACAAAAACAATGTACACAGTGTACATCACAAGCAACACAAAGTTGCACCTACAGTGGTCTACATACAAAACAACAGAAGAATTTATTTACAGTTAAAAAAAAGGAAAAACAAAAACTATGCTGCATCTTTCTCTTCTGTTTTCGGTCTGGCCACAGCACCTCATCCACATCACAAGCAATGTTTCCCCTGGCCAAGCAGAAACAACACAGAAGAGCTCACCTGTTGCCCTTTCATGCTAAACCTCTGATTGCTAATGGTAAAACTGTGTGACAGGTGTTTGCCCATGTGATGAGTCCGTGTGCATATCTGAATTGCAGTGTGTTCCTCGTGAAAACAAGAGATTTTCTTCATGTAAATCGAATTGTGTGTAGCGGTTTGAAAAGAGTGTGTTTTAGAACTGCAATTTGAGTGTAAAGCAGGAATTGTGCTTGTAGTTTAGCAGAATTGGTTCAGGGGGTTGGTGCATGAGTTACATGTTGTGGTCATTGTGTCTCAAGTACCAGTATGTGTGTGTAAACAATTGAGAAAAACTGTAATAAAGCTAATGGGTTGCAGACGCTGGCAGGAAGAGAGAGCGAGAGAGGCCGATATCCGGGGCTACGTCTCAGGTCGTTAAATTACATCCACGTTTCCTTTAACTTGCTTTCCTTCTTTGCTTCTTAGTCCGTCCCACCGACGAAGCATGGGAGAGACGTGAGGAAATCATACGAGGAGAGAGGAAACGAGGTAGGTTTTTACGGGGGCGAGACATCCTTTCCTCTGAAGCGTCACATGATCTCGTCCGCTGTATGGGCGGAGTTAGCAGCGGCTTTCAGGAAAAAGGCTGCTCTCGTGTATCCTCGCTCATACATAGCTCCTCACAGATTCATCCTCCATCCTCCATCCTCCGGGCAGAAATGAGAGCTTTGAGACGGCCTTCGAGAAGGCAGGCCAGAACGACTTCCGGTGTTGAGCGAGGAGCGAGGAGATATCAATTAACCTTTACAGCCTGAGGAACACTGGGCCCAGGTGCTCCAAATCTGGCTGAAGGACTGCAATCAGGCTTCAAGACTACCTAAACAATCAAGGGAAATCAAGTAGTGATGCGGCACATATACACAAGTTACAAAGCAGGGGCCGTCACAATACTTATAATTTCATTGGTATAGCACTTATCACAACACATCTGGACTGCCTGTAAACTTCACACATGATTTAAAACAACTCCTAGCTTCCTCTGGAGCTGATGGAATGGCTCAGTTGAGCTCCTTCAGATGGATCTATTGACAGGATTTCATCCAAAGCACTTCTCGTACGTCATTTTGTAATTAGAATGAGTCGCTTGAACAACTACCTCTTCCCAGAATACCTACTCTCCTATAACATTCTCGCTCTCTCTCTCTCTCTCTCTCTTTCTCTCATCTGCAGCACTTTTTTGAAGGCATCTCCTTCATCTACTGTGCCTAGAGAGACTAGCCTGACTCTAGTCTAGGCTACTACAATATGGTTTTGTGGCTCCCATTGTGGTTATGGCTCGGTCAGAGATACTCATTGATTTGATCTATTCTATTCCTATTTTAACTTCTGCACTATTTTGTGTCTTATGTCTTGGATTCTCAATTTTACTTGCATGTTTTTCCTTTTTCCTTTTTTTAATCAAACTTTATTTTGCATTTTTTTTTAAATAAAAAAAAATGTTTTTGTTATTCTTTCATACATTTTGTAGTAGCGTTATTAGGGAGCCTGAGAACAAGAACTTCATGGCCAACGACCGCTCCACTGTAATTGTTGTGCAGATGACAAATAAAGACTTGAAACCTGACCAATATGGCAGATAGTGTGATAGGAAAAGGCTGAAAAGAATCTGAGCAACAATGAGGACTCTGCCGGAGAACTAACAGGAACATTAAATCTTGGTTAAATCAATGATACCAAATATATAGTACCTAGGCCAGGAGGCCGGGGTCGGGTTGGGAGTTTAATGCCATTGCTCTACACCTCCAATGACAATGATGAAATGTTACTAGTCAGCTGTTATAGCCACACAGCAAACATCATTCTTGGATGCTGTTTCTTTCACAAACATGCAATTCCCTCAGACTCTCTGCACACATGTCACATCCGTCTCTCCCTCTCGTATTATCTTTGAAATCTGTCTCCTCAGATCCAATCCACAGTCAACGCTCCAGTGCTCAGACTCATCCTCCTCCTCCTCCTCCTCCTCCTCCGTCAGCCTGATGCTTTGGCCCGTCTGCAGCTCGGAGGAATAAGTCACCCACCGGCCCACAGTAATATCAGGCTGGCTATCGATTAGGGAGAGATCGACTTATTCAGACACAGACAGAGATGGAGGGACACTTGTGGGCTGCAGTGTGGAGGAAATAAAGCAGCACAGTAGAAGTTCAATTAACTTGTTAGGTGTGTGTCTTTGGGTTTGGACCCCGAAGTGCAGAGACCAAAACAGTAATAGTTTCAAGGGTGTTTAATGAACAAAAAGTCACGAAGAAAAAACTGGCAGATGATAAGTGGTGGCAGGCGAAAGCTGGCTGACGTGGCAGATGAGCAATGGTAGCAGGTATCGAAGAGAACACACGTACTCTGTGTGGTAACTGTGCACAAAGGGGGAAAACTGAAGTTAGTCCAGGAAAAAACTGCTAGGACAAAAACTTGAACTTTAAAAAATTGCTTGAGAACATGAGAAACACTGAGAAACACAGAGGGCCTTATCTTGCACCCGGCGCAGCGCAGCACAAAGCCCGACGCAAGTGTCTTTGCTAGTTTAAGACCGACATAGTTGTCAATTTCCCGTCCAGCGCCCACGCCGTTTAAATAGCAAATGCACCTGCACCCATCTTTGCGCCCATGGGCGTGCTGGTCTTACAGGGAGGTGTGTTCAGGTGCATTCTTGGCGTATTGCTATCTTGAGGCAGCGGGAAGTGATCGCGCCATTGACCAACAAAAACCTGGTCTAAAGTCAATAGCGCAGCACTCTGATTGGTTTATTGCACGTTACGCCCAAAACACTTCTCTGAATTAATGAAGACACTAAGTACAACCCTTTTGAACCATGCGCCTTTTCTGCCATCAAACTAGCAAAAGTGGATTTGGACACGCCCTAAACTCACCTGCACCAGGCGCTTCATGCCAAAACAAACAAAACACCACCATGACAGAACTAACATCCTCACTACACGTGGTGGGTCACTTATTGACAGTTCTGTGCGGTTCTCTTACTCTATCAAAGATAAAAGTTTTGCATTGACGAAATCACAGATTGTAAAAAGAACTTCTCTTGGAAAAAATCCCTGATTTGGTACATTCAGCTTGATATGGGCTCATTCTGTTTTTTCACATTTAGAGATGTTGGAAGGCCCTCATCAAATATCTCTCAACCAAACATGATTATTATTTGGCTGTTAAGGTCAAATCAATTCTGAACAATTCAGGTTTGGCCAGTGTATAAAGCCCGACAAGTCTAAAGGCTTTCCCCTCGTTTGGTTTAATGCTCGTTTTTTTTATTAAGGAAACAACATAATCAAACCTCAACTGTTAAAGATTTAAAAAATAGCAAAGTTGTTGTCTGGTGTCGAATGAGCTCAACAGCCTTACTGTAAAAGGCCATCTGTGTACACTAACTACCATGGATGTTCCAAGATGTCGCTCCGTTCATCCCAGATAAAGCTGCTTACATAACGCATCCTCTAAAATTCAAAATTCTTCAGGCTTCCATGTTTGTGGGCACATAGAGCATACGTGTACTTCTCTGGTGAGACTGTCCTCCCAAGAAAAAGGACATGTCCTTCTTCTCCTTCTAACATATAAGGCCCTGCATGGACTCGCACCACCTTATTTATCTGAGCTTATTACACCATATGCACCGGCACGCTCTCTCCGCTCCCTTGATGCTGGTTCGTAAGTGTTCATTCCCTTAGTAAACAAAAAAAAAATGTTTTCTACTAACTTGCCCCTCATCTGTGGAGTGGCCTCCCACTACATGTTAAAGAAGCGCACTCAGTTGACATTTTTTTATCTAGATTGAAAACCCCCCTCTACTCGTTATACTACGCCAACCATAACATACCATCCTTTCTGCAACCTTCACAAACAAACTTTTTTCACTTATTCTCTTATGTTGCTGGTCTGTTATTACTATGTTCCTTTAATTGTAAAGCGCACTGAGGCCATGTTTAAAGGTCCAATGTGTAGGAATTTCTCCCATCTAGCGTTGAGATCATATATCACAATCAACTCTCTCGCACCACGCAATTCAAAGTACGTATTACAGCTACGGTAGCCTTCGCGCTTCACGATGACGCCGGTCTCTTGCTCTTTTCAATATCCTTTTTCTTTTTCTGGGCGAAGAAGAAGACTCCTGTTCCTGAAATTTGGATTTTGAATACGTGTGGTCCTCCATGTTTCCTTCTTCAAACCTGCCGGGGCCGGGAAGCGACGATACCCATTAGCATCATTAGCAGCAGCTGTGAGTTTATCATGTGACAGTGAAAACGCGAAAGGCGGAGCAGTATGTCCTGTATGTCCCTTACCGGCTAACGTATTTCAAGATGGAGCATGAATATGGAGCGTCTACCCCAGTTCATGCAAATGCAAACGTGAAATTTCAAGCCAATAGGAATACTTGGAATTGATGGTGGTGGTCAATATTCATGAAAAAGGACAAGTTTGTGAACGGGCAACACAGATTTTGATAATGAACAACTAAAAACATTACACACTGGACCTTTAATGGTGATTTTACACTTTAAATACAATTTTGAGATTGATTGATTGACAACATTAAACAAGATGTTGGACTTTGACACAAAAAATGCTGAACCAGTCATTTTAACACAAACCATGAAGTTTCCCTAACAAGGTAGTTTTTTTGCTTACACTTACAGTTGTTGGTGTTATGAGGCTGAACAGAACGGACTCAAACGCTAGGCTCAAACTCAAAGAATATTTATTTGACAGACTGGAAAACTGGGGAGGGGGGGAAGGATAAATGGAGAAGCTGAATTTAGGGTAGGTTAGAGGGGCTAGAGGGCTGGGTTAGTATGGCGAGGGAAGTTAGCTCTGGAGTAGGACGGCGAGGGGGACTCAGGGGAAAGCAGGAGCGAAGGAGCTGGGGAATCCGCGGAGGAGGCACTGGTGGTACGGGGAGCGACGACAAAGAGACTGGAAGGCTGGAGGCAGAATGGAGTAGGGAGCCGTGAGGAGGGGACCGCGTGAAGAGACCAGCTGACTGGAGACTGGAGGTGATGACAGAGGTGACGGCTGTAGGAAAACACAGAGAAGTTGTAAGTACAACACAGGGAGATATAGGTAACATAAATTGAAAGCGGGAGCTTGTAGCGTGCGTCACCCAGGTTTCAGGAAACAACGATCAAACGATGATGATGAGTAGACCCGGGGTTCTTATACTGGCTTGATTGAGGCTGATGTCTGGCAGGTGTGTACGACAGGAGAGGTGATGGGTGATGGCAAACAGGTGTGCGCAGTCAGCTGGCTCATGGAGGCAGGAGAGGGAGGAGGGAGAACAAAGACACAGAGGGGCAAGACCTACACAGAAACTAACAGGAGGGCGTGGCGGAAAACCAAAGGGAAAGTAGAAAACAAAACAAAAACTCACAGCCAGCCGACCTCAACCATCACAGTCAGATTAAAGGGTTAGTTTGGATTTTTTGAAGTGGGGTGCTTAAATTATCCATAGTCAGTGTATTACCTATGCCGCCAGTTTGGAGAAGCGGACAGGAACGTTGACAGGGAGGTTAAGCAATGTACTGCTGTGGACGGGGGCAGCAGACACCGATGCCTATCGGTCAGTTTGTTTGTTAGTCTTCTTAGTTCCTCTCTTTTAAAACACCAAAATCACACAATAACACAAACTAACTAACCGGTTGAGGCAGCGGTAGACCATCAACTCCGCGTGGTGAAATTACTGTTTTTGTCAATGGAGTATGGTGGCTTTAAAGAGAGCAGAGTTAACAGCCTCAGGTCCCTGTCGTACAGCAAGGTAAAGCGGTGAAAATATTCTAAATATAGCATACACTTAAACTGATATTGATATTTTTAGGAGTCTAAAATGCCCCCGTCCACAGCAGTACATTACTTATGAATCCTTTTTCTAACAGGGATTTGAGAAGTTTTGTGGAGGGACTGCCAGAAGATTTCGCATCAGATTCGAAAAAAGAAATTTATATCACCTCACGTCAAAAACAATACAAATACACTTTAAAATGAATTCAGATAAACCCCTCTCCTGTCACCCATCACAACAGGTTTGTATCTTTACTTTACTTCATTCATGCAGGGTTTTACTTCTGTACTTTTCCCCAAAAAAGGTTTATACAAATAAAGATACACACACACACACACACATACTCTCCACAGATTGCACAGTAAGTTTGAGAGGAAGCTTCGATCATTGTTAATCAGGATTATCACACATGGCCAGATTGAATGTCATCTTTGTCAGATCCTAAAGATCCATTAACCTTGGTGGATGTAAGCCTAAAAACGAGTCAATGAAGGTTGTCATCATGCTTCGCCCGTCCGTCACCTGTCCTCATTACATCTCCACAGACAGCGAGGGAGACACCAACGTACAGCAACTGATGTTTTTACAGTGTGTGTGTGTGTGTGTGTGTGTGTGTGTGTGTGTGTGTGTGTGTGTGTGTGTGTGTGTGTGTGTGTGTGTGTGTGTGTGTGTATGTATCCATCCACCTCCCATGTCACCTTGTTTAGATTAGACCTTTCAATGCCACAGGGGCAACATTAATCAAATTAGTGCTGAGATGTCCGATGGACCGACGACAAACACACACACACACACACACACATACACACACACACACACACACACACACACACTTCCCCCCTCTCTTTCTCTAAATTAAATCAAGCTCCACTCTGATCATTAGCCTGACCAATTTAAGATGGAGTCAAGGAGATGGCAATAGACTGCTTATTTACTCTGTGACAGGTAAAATTTAAGCTAGCCACTATATTTACGTAAGGTGTTTTGTTTTCATTTTCCTCTCACTTTATTTCTAACATTTGTGGACGGAGGACTGGAGTTTACCCAAATTGAAGTAAACCAGAATTATTTTAACTCTTGAACACAAACCTCTAATCCAGACTCAAAACAAAAACATGTTTCACTAAAAAATGAGTATGTGTTGTCTTGTGTGACGGGGCGCATGGCTGCCGTCACGGTAACGAGGCGCTACCTATTTTGTATCTCAAAGACTGAGTCACAGTGTAAATGTTGCCTGTGTATGGTTATGTATATACGTTCTGTTAATTATCACACTGTTTTCAAACCATCTGTTAACCTAGCCTTTCATCAAATCCCCCACAGTAATCCTGTAGCTTTCTTGTGCACACATTTAACATCTAATTCTGCGCTGATTTATATGCTATGGCTACATCCATCAATGCATCATTCTCTGTTTAAAACCACGCCATTTACTTCACAAACATGACAGGTTAAAATAACCATGCAACACAGATGTCTGTTGTTAACTACATGTATTTATTGAGTTTAAAAGGTAACAGAGAATAACATTTAATCTTTGTTGTACCAGCACGTGCTCTCTTTGTTATATTGAGGAAAGTTTGCCGCGATCCTCAGGTTTAAATAACTCTAGGACTTCCGGGGTAACAGGGAGTGACCGAATTTGGAGTATTTATTATTAACCGTCAAGGTATCTTGTGGCTTTATGAAGTGTTACAATGTGAATCATATATATGATATTCTGTAAGTGTTTAGCTTCATAGCTATATGCATTTTGGCTGTATTAAGCTTTTATTGTCTACTCACCTGAGCCACCCCTGTAGTACTGTGTGTTGGTATGTTCCAATTTGAGGGGCAGGCTTCAGGCTTATATGACTGGCAGTGACTGTTGCTAGAAGGATGCTAGAGGAGACTGGAGGGAGTAGGACGTAAGTCTGATGGATTCCCTCAGTCATGACTCGTCTAAAGGTCAATTAGGAAAAGTTGTATGTTGGTAATTAGGTGATAGTTTTGACTTACTTTTATGTTCTTTAAAGTATATATTTTTCTGCTTTCCTTAATTTTGGTTAATTTGTATATCACTATTTTTTGCCTTATTGGCCATAATTGGGGTAAAACAATAAACATCCCTTCTTGTCAACTTTATCTCCGACTCATCCCGAGTGTTTACACCTGCTCACAACTACTCATCTACATCTACCCTCAACATCTTGTCATAACAGTCTGTTGACATGCAAAGAAGATCATCAGAGATCATAATCACAGCTGGGTTTGTGCACAGCCAAGAGGACAGACTGACGCTGGCTGACTGACTGATCAAATCAAGTTAGTTCAGTTCAAGACATATACGTAACCAAAATGATGACTTGCTGTGTCATTGTAATGTTACTGACCAAGATGTGTTGGTTGAACTGGAATATGAGCAAAGAGGAGAGACAGAAGGGATTTATAAAGAGTAATTAGAGAACTGAAGGAAAATCGTTCAGGAGGGAGATTGATTTGAGGTTTGTGTGTGTGTGCACGTTTTTTTTTCTTGTATCCCCACGTTTGTGTGCTGTAAGCTGATGAGCTTAAACTGTAGGCTACAGACGTGAACTCAGTAAAAATAAATAAGATTAAAGGCCTTTACACACCGGTGGTGTGACAAGTAAATTACATCAGAACTACAGTATTTATACCAGTAGCGATGAGAGCACTTGTTCAATAAAAGGTTTGAATAGATTTGTGCAAGCTCATCCACTACGGCTGGATCTGGACATATTTCAGAATGTCGGTGGGACAGTTTGAGGTCCTTCTGAGGATGTTGGAGAGAGAGGGAGTGACGGTACGTAGATGCAGTGTGAGCGGATCAGAGCGAGCGATCGAGGTCAACCACAGTTGGGAAGCTGAACCAGAAAGAGCTAACACTAAGCTACTGTAAGCTATTTTTATTGAGTTTCATTTTAATGAAATGCTCTGAGTGAATTTCAGTTCCCTCTAGTAAAGGTGCAACCAGTGCCGATCCTGACCTCCCTGGGGCCCTAAGCAAAATTCTGCTAAGGGGCCCTCTACCTGACCCGTGATGCAGTGAGCTATGTAAACCATTTGCCACACAGTCACACCTGATACTTCAGTGCTCCCAATACAATCCTCCCTCCTTTAAACAAAACAGTCAAAGAATAAGTACAACAATATAGAACAGAATGAGGTTCAAACAAACAGTAAGAAAATAATAAATTAAAACCCTGAACTTTGGCTTTTGGGATTAACTTTGGTTCTCTCTACAGCCTGGGCATTTTGGGCATCAGTATGGGCACCACCAGACTATTTGGACTGTCTAGAATAAACTGAGAAGAATCTCACACAGTTAGTTAAGCAGTCATTTACACTACTTGTTACATGTTACAAATGTGTAAACATTTCAATGTTTGAATTAAAATCTTACCATCAAAATATTCCTTTTCTGCACTTTCTTGTAATATTTCAATAGTAAACTGATGCAGATAGGTAACAATTAACTAAGGGGCCCTACTAGTAAAAATAATCAAGAATTCACATTGCAAATAGTAAAAAAATCGAATTCTTGATATCAAAAATGCATAAACTGTTAATGAATAAAAGCTAAAATGGCTTGCCATAGCATGTTAAAATGTTTATTTATTTATTATTATGCATGTTGAAGCAATTCTTGATTTATGGTTATTATTTACTGAGGGATGTGCATCCATATTGACCAGTATGTCCCGCTAATCAACATTTTAAATTCAATATAGCCTATAAATCAATGTCAAATTGTCAATACATTACTTTCCATCTTGCATAATTAGTGCAGTTGTTTAGAGTTTTTAACTACAGATTGTCTGAGAGTAGATAATCAGTGTCTTAAAAGTATGTATAATGTGTACTTTGATGAGGAGTGCAATCATTCACGCCCATATATTGTAGCCTCCAGTCTGTCTGGTCTTCACATATATTTCTGCTTGAAAAATGCACGTTTCATTTCATGTACGCGCCTAACGCACGATAACACACCCGACGCGGTTATCTTTTCCGAGCTGCAGTAAACAAACACCGTTGCACTTTGTCGTTTATCTAACGTAATAAATAATTGTATTTTACTCTCACGTTTGTCAGGCACAAAGTCACAAAACACAGCCCTGGAAGTGACAGGCGTTAGCAGCTAGACAAGAGATGCACTGCCTGCCTGCCCAGCTAGGTTAGCAAGACCGAAAAAAAAAAACACAATAGAAATGCACATAAACATAACTTTACTTTGCTGACATCAAACGTGGAGAGGAGAGAACACAAGTTTACCTGATTGTTGTTCCCGCAATTCACTCTCATGGTGTTTTTTTGTCCTCTTTTCGTGACCAGAAGGATAGTTTCGCTTCATTTTGTCATGGATGTTGTAAACATTAATTGACGCGCTATGACACGGGGGGGAGGCGGGGCCTTGAGTAATTTGCGGGGCCCTACGCAGCTTGCGTAGTGAGCGTATAGGGCGGATCGGCTCTGGGTGCAACGTGATTGGTTGATACCTTTATTCATGGTGTAAAAGCTCAGAAAAATCGAACTCTTTCTGAAGGCCTTACAGCTGACAGCCCTCCTAGCATCTACTAGGGGCTGCAATGTTTACAACACCCTGTAATATGCTTTGGGAACACTCAAATCTCACTCACTCAGGCCTGTCCCTGCTCAAGTAAAACTACAAATAGGAATGTCATCTATGGTAAACTGCCTTTTAAATCTAATATTTATTGGGTAGAAGTGGGAATTGTGACCTCATGGTGGTGCTAGAGGAAACATCTGTGGTCACCAACATCATTGGAGACCATGAATATCCACATCTAATTATAGAGGTATTTTGCTCGCAACTGAAGAGTTGAACAGACAGACACACACATGCCTAAAATAAATTACCCTGACTCACCTGAACGCACACACACTCATGCATGCAAATACATTGCAGACACAGATTGGTAAAACAGCAGGGTGCTGGGACCCAGCAAGGGGTCACAGCAGAGAGTGGTCGGGAACCTCCCTCTAACTGTACCTGACTGACGTGACTCACATCCTCTCTGACGTCCACGAGGGATTCCCTCTCACAGCACGACACAAACAAACAGAAGCTACCGGTTCGAACCGCTGGGTGTTTGGTTTCCATAAGAAAAAAGGTTACTGCTGCTGCAAGGCCCGGAGGGAATCATCTGCACAAAGAAGAGGGTGTATCATTTAAAAGGTCAAATGTACAAGATGAACAATATTGTCTCTTTTGGGCAATATGCTAGTTTGTCCATTGCAATTTAAGCCCCGACCTGAAAGTGTGATGTTGCAGCAGGTGTTAAAGTTATGCCTACCATACACTAGAAGACTCTGAAAAGACTTTGAAAAGACTCAAGTCTGACACCATCTTAACTCTAACGACAACCATCTGTCAATCAAGACTATCTGTCATAATAAGTAAAGACTGGAGATCTTGCATTATCACACTTTGCAAGATTATAACTAGATTTGTTCTGAAAACTTTAACCAAGCGTTAGCTGGTAACGGGGAGGGGGGGGGGGGGGGTGTTTTAATGTGCTGGGTAATGTCATTTTTCCCGCCATGCGCTAAATTAAAAACAATGTGACACACCATACAAAAAGCGTGGAGGTTGTCGATATGACTCGGTAAGATGCATGTAAATTGTTGCGCCCAACACTGTTGACATGTACAGCTATATTTCGATTTCTTTGCGGGAACACTGCCTTCACCTGCCATTTTTATCAGCTTGCTGTCCTTTCCGTGAAGCTTGCACAGAGATTAACTGCGCAACTGGTTATAGGTTGCCAGGTTGAGGTGACAAATGGGTTGAAAATTGTATGTGGTGTGTGGATTGTGTGAATAGGATGCGTTTCATACAAGATCTGGCAACTGGTCAACATTAGACAAACATATTGGTCTGATTATTTATAAAGGTTTATAAAGAGTTTGGGCCATGTAAATTACGGGAGTTTCCCGGGAGAAATAATAAACCAGGAGGGGTCCGGGAGATAGGGCTAAAAAACGGGAGAAACCCAGGAAAAACGGGAATGTTGGCAGGTATGAGCCTGGCTGTTGTAACGAAAGTTGTTATGGTCGTTAGAGACATCGGAGGCCAAGTCTGAACGACCATCTTTGGCAAATGTGAGCGTACATGTCTAAAGGACAGTTCAACAGTTTTAGTGTTTAAAAAGTTTGACTACAAATTTCACTATGCAGGTTATGTTGTTTTGGTTGTTCTTTCACAGGAAGTGTCTTAGTGGAAGATAACAAGTGAAGGTACACTGACTTCTCATCCAATGAACCATTATGAGGATGATTGTCAGTGATTTCATTTTTGATGGTCAACATCAAAAATGTGTACAAAGTGGTAACACGGCTGTAGACTCTTAAGGTCCTCTCACACAGTGAAACAGAAATGTGCCTAGCTGCCATACATTCAAAATACAGAATAATGTAGATGTTTCTGGGCAACAGCCGCATGCTGTGTTGGAAACTGACAATTTGTGATTACTGCAGATGGACAGGCAGCAGTTTGGTTAACCGGAAAGTTGTCTAGTAAGTAGATCCCTATGCAGTTATTAGCTACATCAGCTATTCCAGGGGTCTTCATTCTGTGGTTACTGTCGGTCCAAAATATGAAAGTTTATTTGGAAAGATTATAGAGGTTAGTCCTGCTTCCCCCTGACATGGTGAGTGCAGAGTTGGCATGACTCAAACTGTAGTCAGAATGGCCATAATTATGAGAGACCCTGGTTAAAATAAATACAGACATTTTCCTGTAAATTCAAAACACTCTAGTGCCACAATGTGCACAGGACTAATTTATCTTAACCCACAAGCCAGAAGCAGGAGATTTGAAACCATTAACACCGAAATACTACAAAAATAGAAACCCATGCACAATGTAATGGATTATGATTTTCCATTGTGGACAAATACCGGTAATCACAAATTACTCTTTACCTGTAATTGAATGTAATTGAACTTTTTTATTTCTCTTTGCCTGTGTAGCTGTCAATATGGAGCAGGAAAACCTTTTTGGAGGGGTAGAAAAACACCTACTCATACAGATTATTCACTTATAACAAACCTTAAATTCCTGCAAAGCACAGTGAACAGACCATAAACACATTTACACACATATAGTTTAATTTCCTGTATCTTTAACATTTACTTAGATGTTTAAAGGTAACCTCATTGACGTTACGAGATGATAGGGATTACCTGAACGCACCATTAGTTTTGGATGGAGGATGCAGCAATTTAGTCTGTAGTACATTTCATCCTGCACATCCTTGTTTAACTGATGAAGAAGCCCACAGCAGCAAAAGGAGGACAGACAAACTCTTAGGGGGGAAGCTGCTGATATTCTGTTTACAGTCTTCAGGTTCTCTCAGCTCTGCGTAGTGTTGTAGCTGATCATCAGTGAGCCATGAAATCCTTCCACGTTAATGAATCACCTCCTACTGTCTGAAGACGATGCACACTTCAGACCTCGTGGGGACAATTATAAAGGGAGATCTCTAGGTGAGTTCCTGTAGTCTCACATCACGCACGCACGCACACACACACACACACACACACACACACACACACACACACACACACACACACACACACACACACACACACACACACACACACATACTTATAGAGTGCCAATTGCAGCAGGAAGCATCTGGTCTCACCGATGACACAGGTGGTGGAGTGTGACACCGACCACCTGGCACTCTTTAAGTATCCTTTTATAGTTGAAATGAATGGCATTATATCTGTGTGTGTGTGTGTGTGTGTGTGTGTGTGTGTGTGTGTGTGTGTGTGTGTGTGTGTGTGTGTGTGTGTGTGTGTGTGTGTGTGTCCTTGTGCGTGCGTGCGTGCGTGCGTGCGTGCGTGCGTGCGTGCGTGCGTGTGTGATCTCATCAAAGCTCTGACCCCGTGGAGGCTCTTTATTAAAACACCTGTTGTTTTCTCTGTAAGATCACACCTGTCCATCATTGGTGAAAAGGACACTGGCGGGGTACAAGTGTGTGATGTGAGACTGCTGGACCTCACCTAGAGTGTGTGTATGTGTGTGTGTGTGTGTGTGTGTGTTGGAAGGTTATACTAGGTTACACTGCCTTAAGCAGAATTTGATTCTCCATACATTGTGTTATTGTTACATTTATATGGGATGGAAGTTAGAGTGTAAGATGTTAACGACTTGGCTGAGTTTACATCATCAGACATAATCCATAACATTTACATTATATTGAACCCCTATTGATGGCCTTTCACCATATTTACATTCAGTTATACAATTATCTTGCTACATAGTAGTTTTTATTGTCCACCAAATTGTTTATTGTTCACATGCACAAGGGATTCGTAGGAAACAATGCTTGCATGCATTGTTACTGTTTTGCTTTTGTTCACTTTACTACTGCTGCTGCCTCACATTCAAAGTAGTAGTAGTAGATGCACCCATCCAACTTATTGTCTTGATTACCTCAACTCAGAGTATTTGATGATTCAATCAGGAGAGACTTCATTGAAAATATGCAAAGGTTTATTTGTACATACAGTATGCACAATATGAAATGTACAGAGTCTTTGGAGATTAGACTTCATTGTTATAAAAATATTTTTTTAGAGGGGTAGAGTAGCCAAGACATATCCCCCCGATGGAGTCTAGACACTGATGGTGGTGAAGGAGCCCGAAGACCGGACCGAAGGAGCCGACGGGAGAGGTCTGCCGGAGGAGGACCCAGGGTGCCGTGGCCCGTGGGTGACGATGACTGGAGGTGGGAGGGGAGGAGGAGGGTTGCACGCTTTGCCTGAAATGACAACTGACAGCAGCAGAGAGAAGAACAGAATTAAAGCAGGGATGCCATGCCGTGATTGGCTCGGGAAATTCGTGGCCAATTCTGGTTGGTTTAACTGAAAAGTGAGCGCCTTGAAACAGCTGATCAGTTTTAGGAAGAGAGAGAGGTGGATGAAGTTTAGAAGTCTTCCTGAAAGAATTTACCCTGAGCTTCTTTAGTAGAGTACTGATCCGATATCAGCGCTCTCCATTTCTCAAAATTGAAATCTGTATACCTCACTGCCTGGAGCATATTGGAATCCTTTATAAGGTGACATGAGACCAGGGAGTCGGTGACAGACTACCTGTAATTGACAGCTGACACTTTACACTGAGTGGATAACATCCTGATCCTGATCCTGTGAGATCAGATCGGTGCATCACAATTTGATATCTTGCAGCTTATTGTGAAGCAGCCACAGCAAACTGCTATGTAAGCAGAGCACAGCAGCAGCTTCAGTCCTCCATCACTTTCTAAACATGATGCATTCAGGTGCATTAGTGAGTGTAGGTCACCCTAAAAAATAAACTGGTAGCACCAAATGGTGTTTGTATAACACGTCAAATTCCTTATATCATTTAATGTTATGCATTTTTTGCTTTTTGCATGTGATTTCATACCATTTAGTCTTTACTGACTTACATCGTGACCTAGTATTAGAGCCACAAAGGGAGGAGGCCAACAGTTAAAATACACAAGATAACGTCAAACTGTGTTACTGTAATGAACATCTGAGTATTCAGATTATTGTTTACAACAAACTTGAGCACAACTTCTTCTGGAAAAGCTTTGACCACACTATTGTAAAGATGTAGACACATAAAAGTGATTTCTTTTTTTCCAGTTCAGGTGTGCATCAGGTAAAGAGGATGCAGCTTCTGCTGCAGCATTAATGGATAATAATGCAGAGACGATGCGTAACACAAAGCTTCTGCCACAACTGTTATTCCTAATTAGTCATCCTCAGCGTTTGTACACCATATGTCACAGCACTACTGTGGCTCTATGTCAGTCCAGAATGGGGGTGCTGCTCTTCAGATACATCGATTGTTGTTGAGAGAGCTGGAGGGTCCAGATGGAGCCCAGAACTTTGAAGAAAAGCCACAGAGTTTGGTTCTGATTATATGAGACCAAAGACTAACACCTGCACCCACAATAGCTACTCTATATTTTCCGTATAGTCAACAAATCTCATGAAAAGACCAAAACCAATGAATGTATCTTCCAACAAGTATTGTATTGTGTGTGTGTGTGTGTGTGTGTGTGTGTGTGTGTGTGTGTGTGTGTGTGTGTGTGTGTGTGTGTGTGTGTGGGTGTGTGTGTGTGTGTGTGTGTGTGTGTGTGTGTGTGTGTGTGTGTGTGTGTGTGTGTGTGTGTGTGTGTGTGTGTGTGTGTGTGTGTGTGTGTTCTGACCTGCAGCCCTTTGCTGCATGTCATTCCCCCTTTCTCTCCCCTTTCGTGGCTAAGCTGTCCTGTCAAAAATAAAGGACAAAAATGCCAAGAAATTAATATTTTTTTAAAAAAGGAGCTATGAAAGGCAGAGCCAAGTTGTAATAAACCACAATGACCCTTTACATAAGTTGAGTTGTTGTGTTTCTGTTGTTAAATTGTTCCATCTGATCTCAACAAACACAGGCACATAATCTCACATTGTGCGATGTGATTTTTGTGCAAGACATTTACAAAAATGTACAAAGCCTGACATCCAGACAGGCCTTTGAATGGGCTGCGGTCCCACCGCCTGTGGGGCCCACATGGCCTTCAGTCCAGGGCCAACACACAAACACACACACACACACACACACACACACACACTTACAGAGCTCACCACCAGTTCCAACCTCCACCGTCTGCTCAGTCTTCGTGACTGTCCTATGAATGAAAGATACGCGCGTGTGTGTGGCAGTAGGTGTTCTGTTTATGGGAAGTCATACAATTCAGTTAGCATAAATTACATGTGTCTGCTCCAGGTGTGGGCATGCGTGCGCGTGCAAGTGTGTGTGTGTGTGTGTGTGTGTGTGTGTGTGTGTGTGTGTGTGTGTGTACATCTGTCATGGTTGGCACCAGATGAGGTGGAGGCTCCTCTGTGAGAGCTCATCTCTGTCTGAAGTCTGAAACACAAACACTCTGATTTCAGGGGGGAAAATGAACTAAACTAATGGGATGTTAAAAGCTTTTTGTCAGTTATGTGTGAAAAGAACTCATCCAGGATGTTTCTTTTTCAATAAACAAAGAACACGACTAAGCCCTCACTGTAATGTCACCAAAATAACTCCAAAGTGGTGTACGCACATCCTAATATTTATCAAGTGTTGGCTAAAAGGCAAAAACAACAAAGAAAAAAACTTTCATTTTTATTTTATTTATTACTTTAATGTTGTGTCACTATTTAACATCCTGCTCTCTTCTGTCATTGTGAGCTAGAAAGGTGATAAATAGTAATATAGCACCCTTCTAGCTCAGACGTCACAAAGTGCGTCACAATGAGAGAAGAGAGCAGGACATAAAGTAGAGGCACTCTTATTAAAGTAATACATAAAGTAGAGATATAAAAAAAAAGGAAAAGCAAGTCCAAGCTGATCTCTAAAGGTGTCTAACCAACAAGCACTGATCAAAAGACCTTAGAGACCTGCTGGTGACATGAGCATCATGGTTGTGGTGCTCTGTTGTGGTCTTTCTGTTATTTCTTTCCCTCTTTCCTTATTTGTTCACCATCTCCTATTCTCTGTGTTTTCCTGGTTCCATCCTTGAGTATATGTCATGCTGTTTAATGTTTTATTTATTATCTGTTGTCAGATCATTGTTTGTAACTCCCTACGTCTCTCTGTTCCTTGTGTTTTGAGTTTTCTGAGTGTTTGCTTTGTCTGCCTGCCTGCCTCAGGACTTCCTAAGCTAATTTATTTTAACCCTCGTATTGTCTTCCCATGCACTTGTTGTCCTCCAGTTTGGTTTGCCTGTTTATAAAGCATAAATAGCCTATACATTATCACCCAATTC